>QLTV01003492.1:1048572-1102204 GCA_003457575.1 Thermophis baileyi
TCTCCAAAACAACTGAGGGTAGAACAAGAAGCAATGGGTGGAAACTAAGCGCACCAGCGTGCCTACCATCCCTGTCCTACTGTCCTATTGTCCTCATCTATCTGTATTCACTTTGATTATATTCATGTTTATACCTCTACCTGCTATCTTGTACATGTTTGACAAACAAATAAATAAATAAAAGAAAGAAAGAAAGAAAGAAGAAAGAGAAAGAAAGAAAGAAAGAAAGAAAGAAAATAGAAAGATAGATAGATAGATAGATAGATAGATAGATAGATAGATAGATAGATAGATAGATAGATAGATAGATACTGTAGATAGATAGATGCTGGCCATAATGACTCAATTAGACAAAATGACACAAAGACAGATTTATTTATTTGTAAAATGTATTAGACACCCCTTACCACAAGGTAAGATTCATCATTAAAAAAAAAGGTTGGTGAAAGAAACATCTTTTTTTAACCTTGCCCCAATTCTTACACATTTTTAATGTTTAGACTAGCACTTACTGTATGTTAGCTCATCTGCCATGGCCCCGTCAGAGCCTGAGTCTGCGGAGGAGGGTGAGATGGAGCTAGAACCGAAGTAGGGAGAGAGCCAGCCTCAGTGGCTCCGGAGGAATGACTGTAGGAGCAGGACGAGGCAGCCCTGGGTCCCTCAGGCCTGGGGAGGATTGCCAATGAGGAGGAATGGGCGCAGGATGACCGAGAGAGGGCAGGCAGTGGAGGAGAAGAGCGACGGAGCTCTGGTGACAAGCAAGTACTGCCCACTCTGGATCCCTCAGCACGGAGAGTGGAGAGGAGGTGGGAGCAGCACAGGCTCGACGACTTGGGAGGAGAGCGCCCCACCCCTCTTCACAAGGCTCATCTGGAGAATGAGATTTAAAGATATGCCATTGGGAGGGACATTTGTCGGGAACAAATGCTGAATTCTTGGAGCCTTGCATGCCATTGCCGACGTCTGGATTTTGCTGTGCTTTGTCTTGTGTGCCTTGCCCGGTTGGTCTGCCTCGCTGGAGTTCTTGCCTTGTTGCTGCTTTGCTAACTTTGCTTGTTGGACTTCTTGCCTTGTTGCTGCCTTGCTAACTTTGTTTGCTGGGCTACTCACAGCCAGAGGCTGTTGGAGGTGCATGTGGGAGCTTTTGCTCCAGGACTTGCAGGAAACATGGGGACATTTGGGGGAAAGTTGGAGCAATAAAGGGGAGTTAGAACAGTTCTCCAGCTGTGTTTCTTCTGTGCCTCGCCCCGGGTCATCACATCATCATTCATTTACTCATTGTCAAGAGGCTTGACAATCTGTTTCAGTCTTATCAGTATTAAAAATATGATTTGATCTAAGAATCAGACTTGATTCCGTATTCAGAGCACCAACATTGGATTCCTGTTGCTTTAATAGAGTCACTGTAAAAATTTAATAGTTCATTGGCCCAAGAGACAGCAAAATCAAGTAAATTGAGAACTTAGAAAGCAAATTAAGTCCAAACAAAGTTAGTCTGTCCTCCCAACAGACCTAAGATAATCAGTGTTTCATGAAGTTAGAACATTCACGGGCTAGCTACTTAGTTCAATATCAGAGTCCATTTCATTTCCCAAAGCTCAGCTTTTTGCATATATGGGAGTGAAATTTTACATTATGTAGGGTCTGTAACAACCCTCAAATTAGAAGAGGAGCCACTGAATCCTCCAAATCCTTCAACATTTGATCTTTTAAAGCAGATTCCCTGTATGATTTACCAATCTGCTTCATCGGGATAATCCAATCAAAGTTTCATCAGACCGAGACATTTATTTCAAGCTTGGCACATTATTTCAAACTTTGCATATGAATTAGGTAAAACGAAAAGGAATGAATGGATCTGAAAACATTGTACTTTGTTCATTCAAAGTCCTCTAGAGTAATGAGCAGAAATTAATTCTGTCTGAGCATCTTCAGAATTCCAGTTGGAAAAAGACAGTATTGGGCTAAGGCAAGGCAAGGACCTGCAATGGCAATTTCAAACAAATGGACCTGGGCTTCATTTCTGAGAGTTACAATTTTCTCCCTGTGTGACATTGGAAGTCTAGATAACTGGCATAAAATGGTTACATTCTACAAAAAGAACTAACCTTCATCAAATAGAATGCATGACCTGCTTGGTGGCAGGTAGGGGTGGGTTCTAACTTACCTCGCTGCTGGTTCGTTTCCTCCCATGCCGCGTTGCCGCGCCTCGTGGGCGCACACACAAAGCACGCGTGTGCGCATGCACAGTGCAAAAAAGAAAGCCAAAACCAAGATGGCAACGCATGTGCAGTGCCGGAAACTCAGCTTCTGCACATGCACAGAAGGAAAAAAAAATTCACAAAAAAAATTCACAAAAAAGATGGCGGCGCCCACGGACCGGCACCGTCAGAACCGGATCCATGACATCATCGTGACATCACCAGCGGGTCGCTACCAGTTTGGGCGAACTGGTCCAAACCGGGAGGAACCCACCTCTGGTGGCAGGACTGTGACTGTGGTGACTCTTTCAACAGAGTCTGTTGAGACTGTTTTGTGTTTTTGTTCTACTGTTGTTATGAACTTGACAAATCTGTTTTGCAATATAGTTGCTCTCATATAGCCACACGCTTGTTATAAATTGATCAAAATAATTTTATCCCCTTAATATGTCCCCTTGAGTATTATTATTAATTAGTGTTATTAATTATTAAGATGCATATTTGTTATTTGTTATCACAATGATTCCTTTGTTTCTAGATTATTATTAATACTCAAGAATGTAGCATACAGGAAATATCATATATATCTTCATATCTGTAATAATACATGTATTCCAATTGTTATACTAATTCCATTTTTTTTCTTTTACTTTGTTTAAACAGTTTTTGGATAAGTGATGGGAATGTTTACAGGCTGGTAATTTAATAAAGAAATCCAAAATAATTTAGTAAACACCAGGAACTACATTCATGAATTCCACACATTTTTTTCCATACTATGGACAAGAATAATCAATTTCTTAATGAAAGTTTTTATTTTACCAAAGTCAAAATTACTCATATAGCCCAAATGTGGCTATAACAAAGTCCAATCTAATCTTAATAATTTGTCAAATTGAAGTAAAGTAAAGATGTGGTCTAATGTATGATTATCTGCTTGTATCAGGACAAATATTTATTGAGCAAAACCCAGGGCTATCATGGATGATATAACCTTCCCAGAGCCCACCCCAAGGCATGGTGACTAAAATGCAAAGTAATTGGAGAAACTCCTAAACCAGCTGAAGTTCAGGAATCCTGCTGGGCTGTTAGGTGGTTATTCCATAAGCAAGGTATACATGCATGCATGCATGCATACATACATACATACATACATACATACATACATACATACATACATACATACATACTGTACATACCATACTCATTCCATCAAAAACAAGTATGTTCACTTCTAAGTCTCAAATTCCCTTCCCTTCCCTTCCCTCCCCTTCCCTTCCCTTCCCTTCCCTTCCCTTCCCTTCCCTTCCCTTCCCTTCCCTTCCCTTCCCTTCCCTTCCCTTCCCTTCCATTCCATTCCATTCCATTCCATTCTATTCTATTCTATTCTATTCTATTCTATTCTATTCTATTCTATTCTCATATAAAGAACATATGTCCTACATAGTTTTTTTCCCCAGGTGAAATTGACCATACCTTCTGTGTGTTTTTAAAATATTGACATCAGAACTAGTGGGCAGGTTAAACATATGGGCAAGTGGGTGATATTTTTTTCCAACAATTCTAAAAGGTTGCTCTCTGTAAGTATGTAAAAACTGTTATCAATAAAGCAATCTGGTTTGAATATGTAGGATTTTCTCGTTGGATAATCATGTTAATGAATTGGTTGTTAATCATGTTAATGAATTACTATGGATATTTGAAGAAAAAAATATTAATGCCAAACTGACTGTGAGTTGGTTGTTAGTGATCGCACCTTGCCTCTTCACAGCCCTAGGCCATTTCATATGCAACGTCACCCTTTATATATCATGTGGTGCAGAGGAAGAAAAAAAAATGATCCAGGCATCTTTATAATAATATAGGAGAAAGGAATATGTTGTTCTCTAAATCTAGAAACAAAGAAACCATTGTGATAACAAATAACACATATGCATCTTTGTGGCTGTGTTGCTTTGAATAAAAAGAATAAAGCCTCAAAGTTAGAAAGTACTGTGGCCTGCTGAACCTTTTGAACATTGAAATTACCCACTGACTGGCTATAAAAGGGAACAATTAGTTGCTTCTGTCAAATAATAACCTCACAAGCTTTCTGTGGGTCAAAAATATCCAACCGCAGGAGGCATTTAAGATTTAAAACAGAAGGTAAAAGGAAAAGATAGAGAACAGAAAGGTAACATGAAATTATAGATGTGTGGAATACTAATATCACATTTTCTGAGACTTTATAATAATTTTATATACATTTTTGGGGTTATGATTTAAGAGTGTAATCACAATTTGTAGCTGCAATTTACAGTGAAAGTCTTGGGCAAATGATATCACAACTCTCTATACAATTGTTTGCATAATATGTATT
The DNA here is from genome assembly GCA_003457575.1 of Thermophis baileyi. Classification (NCBI taxonomy): domain Eukaryota; kingdom Metazoa; phylum Chordata; class Lepidosauria; order Squamata; family Dipsadidae; genus Thermophis; species Thermophis baileyi. The sequence goes on from QLTV01003492.1 coordinate 1,053,133, forward strand.
TTAGATGGGTAAACATTTTAGGTGGTTGAAGGAAAAACATGAATCCTATCATGATTAAAGATACACATGTTTTTTGAGTCAGGTGCCTGGTCAATTTATGGTATTCTTAAATAAAACAAGATATTCCAATTTAAATCCCATTATATCTGAATTTGGGGTGTAAGCCATCTTAATGAACCTCTTAAAATTTTCTGACATCTAAAAGAGAAGACCCTTTTCATTCTTCTGGCAGCTTTTGACAACATTTGGCTGTTCTTTTAGTTGTGGTTCAGTTTGCTAATGTAGAAATTGGGACAGTGTGACTGTATTTCTAATCCATTTCATCAGAGAGTTTGAAACTATCACTGGTAGAATTCTGCTTTGCCCCATCACTCTGATTCAGCAAGGATCCATCATATTTCCTAAGTTGTTCATAAAAAGAATCAATTTTATGGTGATGCACATTCCAGGAATTCTTAATAAATACATGAATACTAAACTATCTAGGGCACTGATGGCTAACCTTTTTGTCATCACGTTCTAAAAGCGTGCGCCCGCATCTATAATGCAATGTGCGCATGACCCCCCCTGCACACCCTCCCCTGTGCATGTGTGCGCTCCCCCCATTCTCCCCACTTATTAGGTATAAGTGACTGCCATCCCAAAAGGGGAGGGGACTTTTAAAAATGGTTTTATGGAGCAATTATTTTCATATTGTGAAATGGTCCTAGGTATATGATTTTTAATGTGGGGTTACTTCGTGATTCTATCTAAAGTATATGGTTCTATACTGTATATGCAGTCTGACATTTTAGCTAAATTTGTAATTTTAAAGAAGTTTGGGTAATTTAAAAAATATTTTCTCAGATTCCAAGTAGGATGGACACTGGAAAACTATTCTAGCATTAAGTCTAGCCTTCAGAAAAAAAAAATCCAGTATTAATTTGTTATTCCACAATCTAACATATGTATACATTTAGTAGCCATGGAAAGGAGGGGGAAATTTTTGTTTTTATTTTTCAGTGATAAATAGGAAGAATTGTATTCTGTCCTCAAATCTTAGATTCCCACGATTGCATCAAGCCACCCTCAGGTTATTTCTAGAGTTTTAGATCTAGTCCTTGAAGTTCATTATGCTTTTGTATCTTTCTACGTATTTTATTTTATTTATTTGTTTACTTTCATGAAAACATATTTTCTACTCTTCAGAATAAGTCTATTTTCATCTCCAGGCCTTTATTCATGCTTTGCTACTCTTTCTAAATTAGAAAACTCAACCCACTCAAATACCACTTGGTGGCATTTTTCAGATATGGTCAAGCATACTGTAAGAAGTATAAGAACATATTACAGTATAACATTTTTTGTGAAAATGTAAAATGCAAATATATATCAGAAAGAAACAGAGTGTGTATGTTTAATTTGAATATAATATTACCTTGTCTGAGATAGGAATTGTACTGGACAGTTGAACTAGTGTGAATGTTCAAACAGATCATCAATGTTGCAATTTCTTTCCAAATTAAAGTAGATTGTGTGTGTCAAAAGTCCAATACACTTACTTTGAAGAACATAGGACATCTATGAACATGCAAATTTGTGGGTTTTAAAACAAACAATGAAAATAAACAAACAAACAAACAAACAAACAAACAAACAAACCCCCAAATTCTCACAGCACACCACTGAGAATTTAAATCAATTACTTTCTCCTTTTGGAAAAAAATGAGCACAAATTTACTATTCCCCTTATCCCAGTGGTTCTTAAACTGAGGTAATTTGGGCCTATCCTAAGGGTAATAAAACAGTTGTAATTGCTTGTGCATGAAAGATCTAGTTTGGCATTGCCGCTGCCCTGCTGTTGCTGAGACACTTGTGTAAAACAAGAGTCTGGGGATATTTTGGACAAGGTGTTAATATCATCATTCAAGATTGGGAAAGGGGGTAATTGTGTCAATCGGTTTAAGAATCTCTGACTGAAGAAATTCAAAAGTGTGGTTGGGGATGTATCACTGTAAATGTTGGCATCTTTGTACATTCCAGAAATATCTCTACTCTATCAAAACTAGCATGTGAAAATTCAAACAGAAAAAATAGCATATTTTTATTTTATTTTTTCCCTCTAGCTCATTAGTATATTCTCCTCTAAGACAGCAATGTCATCATTGCAAATATCCAGAATAATTGTTGTATCCAAAAGATACTGCAGCCTGCTTTGGAACAAACAGAAGAGCCACTTCCTATGATTCCTGAATATTCTTATTTCCTACTCATTTGACATATTCAGTACAAGAATAGATTACCTTGTTTTTTTTCTTTTTTGCAAAACAAATTCTTTAGCTTGCTTATTTGCAGAGAAAAGTAAATGAATTCTCATCTCTTTGAGTAGCAGTTTGCCTGTATTTTATGTGAATAATGCTAAATATTAAGAATGCCAGCCTGATGCTTTTCTACAGGTAATTCCTACTAACACAACAACAGTTATGATTAAATACAAAGATCCCTCTGAAATCATGTAAAATAGTTAGAAGATAATTGCCACTTATAGAAGGGCTGAAAGCTTCAAGCTTTTGCAGAGTTCCAAATCTTTCATGCTAATGTGGAGAACCAAAGACATAATTATTTTTACTTCATTTATTTATTTTTCAACAGCTTGCTCAAATTTTCTGTCCTACCAAGATAGAGGCAGCAGAAAATAGGATAAGAGCTAGAAAATTAGTCTCATAAAAATGCTATTTCCAAAGTATTTTCCAAGATCTTGAGAAGCAAGAAAGAGAGTATCACATCTAAGAAGAGATAAGCTAGAAGTGTATTTGTAAAGCAAGCTAGGGCCAGCTAAATGTTTCCTGGTCTTAAAGAGCAAGGTGGGATGAAATGGATGTTGTTTCCAGCAGCCACGTAAATATCTATTCAAGCATTGCCTTCAGGTATCCAGCAATCAAGCAGCAAAAAATTGTTCTTCATTCCTAATCAAATGAATGATGTAAGTAAAGAACAGGTCTTCACACTTGCAATGTGTTTGACTGCAGTGTGGAGCCTTTAAGAACTATTGATTATTGCTTACATGCCAGTGTCAGTTCTGAATTATTATATTTCAGCCAAACCTGAAAAGGGAGGATGTGCAACCCTGCTATTTTTTCTGGATTTTTAACAGCTTTCTACTATAATCTTCTTCTACAGTTTTGCAGAATTGGGTCTTGGTGATGCCAACCTGCAGTGATTCCATTTCTTTCTGTAATGCTATGTCCAGACGTTGGTACTGAGGAAGGGGGTTTTCTTTGACACCACACTTTTGATCCAAATTGTCTCAGACAATCTTGTACCACTGATAGGACTCACCTAGAAGGAGCACCAGAGTTAGCACCCAACTTCAAAGAAACAGCAGGATTGAGGAAAGTCAAACAATTTTGTGCATTACTTAAACAGTGACTTTATTTCTACTCTAGTATTGAACATTCTTTTTCCAACTTGGATTTGCTATATTTATTCCTTAAAACTTTATTCCAGCCTATTTTTAGCCAAATTTATTAAAACAACGAGAGAGAGAGAGAGAGGGAGGGAAGAGAGAGAGAGAGAGAGAGAGAGAGAGAGAGAGAGAGCATCTTATTTAGAAAGAAAGATGACACTGATAAGATACGTACCAGTAGTTTAAATTTAACTTTCTATTGAGAATGTAGCAGGTATTATGTAGACTATTCCATTTGATTATTTTTTCAAATATAAACCAAACCCTTTCTATCTTCTGTGGCTTCATCAATGACATATGATCGCATAGTCTACTCAAAATATGGTTGTAATATATGTGATGAAAATCATTAAATGATTCCTTTTTCTTTCTTACATATGCTTTATTGCTAGAAGGACAAATTCCTTCACAGTAAAAATGAGAAGGCACCTTTTGGGGGGAAATAAAGCTAAAACATGCATATAAAAAGGTAAAAACTAATTAGAGATATTAATACATAAGAAATATTAGAAAGATAAAGGATTACTTCATAAAGAGAAAGCAATATATAAAGAGATATACAACTGAGGTAACCTAACAGGAAATTATGGTGTTCTTCAAACATCTAAAACATGTTATATAGTGGAAGACCATCTATTTCTCATTCCAGAATGAAGAATATGGAATAATAGATTTAAATTACAGGAAAGTAGATTCCAAATAAATATTAGGTAAAAATATAGAAACAACAAGAACACTTTGAAGAGGAATAAGAGAGATGGCAAACTTTGTAAAGGATGTGTTCAAATACAGGCTGGACTGTCAACATGATTCCTACCCTGAGCAGAGGTTGTATTCGGTGTCCACATGGCCTTTCTCAACCCAATCATACTTCAGACTTTTAAATTTAAGAATGGAGTATTACATTTGTTAAATCAACAGCTCAGCTAATGACTCCAATTAGCAATGACTAAAGAATGTCAGAAAGAGCTGTGACAAATTCTCTCAAGTCAAATTGTAGAAGGAAGTTCAAGTACTTCTCTTCATTGCCTACTGAAATGAAAAGCAAAAAAAAAAAAGTCTTATTATACAGTAGAAGATTTTACAAATACACTTGCACCCAAGACTGAATAAAAAGGAAGTGATAGCCTAGTGAAAACTGATTAAAGTTGTAATAATGGCATGAAAGTATAAAAAGTAACTATTCTTTTTAATGGACCATTGCTGTGAGTTGCATGCAAACTTCTTCTACTGCAAGTGGTCAAATAGCAAGCATTGTAATTCTTAATTCTCTCTCTCTCTCTCTCTCTCTCTCTCTCTCTCTCTCCGGGATATGGCTTAGTCATGCTGGGGTCAACTACTTTGACATATTACTGGAATTCTGACAAGGTATGGAAAAGCTGTATTTCCCACCTCTCTCTCTCTCACACACACACACACACACACACACACACATGCACACACGCACACACGCACACACAGAATGCTGCAAGAGAAATATTCATGGAGGTGAATGTTAAGTGATATTACAATGATAATTTGAAGGGTTTTTTAAAACAAAATTGCTCCCTACCACTTCTGTTGCCTGGATTTTTCTTTCCTGGTTACATAAGAAATCATTGTGTTGTGAGAAATTTCTGTGTGAGGTATGGTGAACTGAAGACTAACCTCTGTCAGAAAGCCAACAACTGCAGCAAAGACCAAAGAACTGGTGAGTAAAAAGGTTCATTGGAATATCTCCGGATAAGGAGAGGATGGGAGATTGCCCACAGGTATTTTGGGCAGATGCTGCTCATGAGAAAATTGCAGGACAGAAATTTTCCACAGGGAAATTGCTAGGAGGCCACTAGATTAGCCATTTTGCTAAAACCATGGCAGAGACTTTTTAAAGACTTTTTAAGTTTGCGAACCTCACTTTCTAATCACTTTCAGAAAATATATATTAACTACTTCTAAGTTATTATGCAGTAGACTGACAAATTTGAAAAAGTTGGGTGAGTCTGCTTTTAATACTGAATGAAAGAACATTTTAATTATAAGATTAACATGATAAAGAATCTGAAATAAACAGTAACAAGTTAAATAAGATTCTAATCTTATAAATGGAGAAACAGCTTCTGATGGAAAATAGATTTTATGTGGTTTTCACAAGATAAAACAAAGATAAGCAATTTCATGATTTTAAAAACTGGACACTAGAGGGAACTAAAGTTGTACTACCTTTAAAATATTGCAAAGTGTTATAAAAATAGTGAAAGAGATATTTGAAGAATGAAATGAGAAAATGGTAGGCACAATATCAACAATGTCACTAATGACATCGTCTATGGATAGAACGAAAGATCTAGAACAAATTTTATCTGACAAGATAGTTGGTATCAAAAGTGAATTTTTACAACTGAGAGGCCAAGAAAATGACTTAGAAATGTGTGTTTCACTGAATCCAAAAGAACCTGGCTGAGATTTTAAAATTTAAAAGGGAAATACAAATGACTAATCAAGAGTGTGACCTGGATATTTTTTTTTCCTTCTTGGATTTATAAAAGAGGCTTATTAAAGATTGAAGAACTCTGTGGTGGATCAAAAAAGAAATGAAGAAAAATCAAATCCTACAGCAATATTTGAATGAACTAAAGTAAAAGGGAGGAATATAACACTGGTTTATTTGATCAAGGTTAAAACAAAATATGCTGTATATCCTTGAGAAACTGATCATAGCAGCACAGGAACAGGCACTAAGCACCAGACCCATAAAAGGAGGAGCCAAGGTGTAGGCTAGGCAGAGAAGCCTCAGAGACAGTCCAACACATAGTGGCATGTTGTCAGATGCAGGCTGAAATAGCATACACTGAATGACACAACCAAGTAGCCGGCATTGTGGTCACGAACATCTGTATAGTGTATAGGCTAGACTATCCCAAGTCCAGATGTGAAATTTGACAAAGTCATGGAGAATAAGAGGGTTAAAATCCTGTTGGACTTTCAGATTCAGACAGACAGACAGACAGGTGCTGGCCAATCAACCAGATAAGGTGATAGTAGAGCAGGGGTGTCAAATTGATGTCGTCATGGTGATGTCATGTGACGTATCGGGATTTTTTCCCCCTTTGCTAAACCAGCCATGGGCATGGCCAGTGCACGATGCATGGGGCCTGCGGGCCGGGAGTTTGATAGCCCTGTAGTAGAGAGTGCCCAGAAAACAAGTTATGATAAATGTAGCAGTGCCAAAAGATAGTGACATTAGGAAGAAAGAGTCAGAGGCTGGAGAAGCTGGGGAAATACCAAGCACTGAAGGAGGAACTAGAGTGGATTTGGAAAGTAAAGACCAAAATGGCCACAGTGGTGGAAGGGGCACTAGGAGCTATAACTGCTGTTACCATCATTTTCATTTCTGGGATTTTCTTCCTATGCTTTATTGTGGATTGTGCAGTGAAAAAATCTTTTGTAAAAACACATCTGCATTACACACTAAGCTATTTCCCTAACAGTGTGAATGGAGCAGTATAATGAAAAAATATATTAGGATATATTAGTTAAGGAACTAGCTTAGCATTAAAAGGACAATGGGGAAAGGAAAAGAAATCAGGATTCCATTTGTGTATTAGATGGAACACACACACACCACAAACACATACACAGAGGTAGAAGAAAATAATAGGAAAGACACACAAGGGACAGCTCAGATCAATCCATAATGCAAATTAACAAAGAATTCCAATCACATCTAACTCTGCATGTCCCTAGAGTAATAATTTCATCTAGTTCACCAATTCTCACTCTAGCATTGGGACAAATGAACTTTTCCTGGGACAAAATAGCTGGGAGACAGATTCCGTATTTCTGTAATGGAAGATAAAATAATAAAGGTAACATGAAACTGCCCACTCCTCTTTTGATAGCTTACATGAGTGATAGGGAAAACTACATCTTCCTGATTGGTTCTTTATAAATTGAGTTCCCTAGGCTTGACTGGATTTTGCCCATATTTAGATTGATTAATTCATTAATGTTCTACGTTCACAACAGAGCTCCATTCCATTATTATGTGATACCATTACTGGAAAAATGCTGACCTTTTGGCTGAAAGGTCCTACCATAACGGTGCAGGCTGAACAGTGCTACACTACATCATTTGCTAGTACTACGTAGAGTGCCAAATCACTTCCAGAACAATATGATAGCTAGCTCACTATGTTGCCCTCTACATTTTATGGATGTGTGAATCCTACTGACCTTGCTTTTCAAGGATTGCTTGCTTTTTTGTTTGTTTGTTTGTAACAGTTGATTCTTCTGGGTCATCATTCAACAGAATATTTAATTAGACATAGCCATTCACATTTAATTTGAAAAGTAGCTCAGTGTAGCATAAGGACTGAACCACTATTTAGTCATTCTTATGTTCCAAATGAAAGCCATCTTTGCAGAAGATACTTGACAAAGATTTAGCGGGAGGTTTATATCAAAAAGAAAGTACAGAGTTTCTATCCTTAAAGACGGATGCAGTATTTTGCAACTTTGTTTTAGATGTATTCAAAGAACTAGTATCAAGTTGTACGTCTGGTTTATATGTTTCTTCTGACCTTATTATTCTTACAATATATTTGTGCATCTCAGCAAAGCTAGCTACCTCAGTTAACATCTCGCACCCAAATATGAGTGACTTTGAAATCCTTTATCAAGCACTGATTAAACTGCAGCTGTTACAAAATAATGTGACATTTCCACAGACTGCAATCAAATAATCGGCAGGACTATTAGAAAACGTGAAATTTCCCTCTGAAATTCAAGCAGGGATTTCAACCCTACAGGAATAGATCTGTTGTTGAACAACCTTTCCCTCTCCCCTCAGCCTCTGGGATTGATTTCCAAAAAAGTGGAAAAGATGAAATCACATTGAGAAGATAGAAAGAGATATGGCAAGGAACATCCTGGAAGGGTCTGTCAATCGTTTTGATCCAAACTCCCATACTCTTCACAATGCCCCATCCAGGAATAACATTTAGACCAGCCCATGTGCTAGCTGTTATTATTTTTTAATTTATTACTTGCACTGAGAAAGAAATTAAAGATAGAGCATATCTAGCAGGAGATCAATACATGGAAAAATTTTTCCAGCTTTACTTCAGTCTTGGTTATATGTTGCCAACATGGCTTGAAAGCCTGAAACCTTTAAATATTAGATGGGTCAGTCCATTAATGTTGCCAAGGAGTTTCAACCAGTAGGTAAATATATTTATCCAGAGATTATTTTCAAGTTTACTAATTCCTGCTTCCTGTCAAAGTACTGCATTTGGAATACAGCAGATGATCTGGAAGATACTTCTTAGAAATTTTAGTTGAATCCTTTCTAAAGATTCTTTTTGAAGAAAATACTGAAAAGGGAAGTTATTTACATAGGCATTCACTTATTCTTTGATTGTCATTAAATGGCTTGTTTCCCCCACCACCAAGATTTAACAAGCAGAGGACCTAATACTCTTCAACTAGACATGAAAGAGAAGTTCCAGGTGGCTGCTTAATGCCAAAGGTTGGCAAGGAGTGTTATACCATTTTACTTGGACAAGGAGCACACTGTGATTATCCTTGACTCTTGTCACCTTGAAAATGAATTATTACTTTGTGCTCTAGCCATAGTTACACTGCAAAATTAATTTAACAAATTCAGAGAGAGCAAACAGTAACACTGACAGACCATTGCATGACTCTGGCATGGGAAGCTGCACCATAAAATGAGATTTCGGATGTCAAAGGATAAAAGATCTCATATGATGTGCGTGGACCAAATTATAAACTTTATAAAATGCATTTAGATTAACTCCAGGCCAGTCTAATGAGACATTTTGGCATTTTAGTTAATTGGGGAAATGGACTGCGTACAGTGTCTCTCCTTTCATCAGACAGTTTGTTCTCTATCTGAAAAACATGTAAAATGGCTTTGGACTAAATCAGAGCAAAACGGTAAAGGTAAAGGTTTCCCATGCCAAGTGTGTCCAATTCTAGGAGGTGGTATGCATCTCCAATTCACAGCCGAAGAGCCAGTGTTGTCTGCCACGGTCATGTGGCTGGCATGATTACACATCAAAGGCACACGGAACACTGTTATCTTCCCACCAAAATGGTACCTATTTATCTACTTGCATTAACATGTTTTTTAACTGCTAGGTTGGCAGGAGCTAGAGCAAATAATGGAAGCTCATTGCGTCATGCAATACTTAGGTCTTAACCTGCTAACTTTCTGGTCAACAACATCAACATCTTAATCATTCGGCCACCACATCCCTTCAGAGCACTGATCAATATAATATTTATTTTCACTTGCTGTGGTTGTGCAGAAACTCAAAGTTCCTTTTCAGACTTTGTTACTGGATTAAATCTATGTCTTTGTACATTCATGCATACATATTGCTAAGCAATGCTTACTTATCATGCCTTTTGATTACACTTCTGTACACATTTTCCACACTCACACTAAATACACTGTGGAACTATCAGTGTCTTTGCCCTGAAGAACTCACCTTTGGACTCACCTTTGTGAGTTGGACGGCTATATAAATTTGTTAAATAAATAAACAAATAAAAATAAACCCTTTTTCCTACATTAACTTTGGGTTTGTCAGCCAATTCTTTTGCCCCAGAAGTGTCTTCCACCATCTACAACAGACTAGTTACATTAATCAACTGCTCTTATCAGTCAGTTCTGAAATCCAGAAGCACTACTTCCCTGGTATGTCACATTTATAAGATATTTTCTCCCTAAGTTATCCATTTCATTTTCTCAAGGTGGCCATGCTAGATTCTTTGGAGTAAATTGTGAGCAGAAAAATGAAGAATCAGGCTAAGTTAAACACTTCTACTTCTTGACTTGTTAAATAAGGAATTATGCTTAGGCATCTGAGATTGACACATAATTTCAAAATTAATCAGCCTAATCTAAAAGGATGTAAGGGAAAAAAGGAAAGAAAAATATAAACACAAATTAGAGTAATGTTTTCTTAAGATATTTTATCAATCAATCAGAATAGAGCTGGAAGGGACATTGGAGGTCTTCTAATCCAACCCCCTGCTCAAGCAGGAGACCCTATACCATTCCAGACAAGTGGCTATCTTTTTAAAAAACCTCCAGTGATGGAACACCTACAACTTCTGAAGTCAAGATGTTCCATTGGTTAATTGTTCTCATTGTTAGGAAGTTATGTGCAAGAGTTCTTTGTCTCTCACTATCCTTGGCAATCTTGGCCTTCCATCTCTTTGAGACACAATTAGATTAAAAAAAAACAGAGTGAGTGAGTAGAAGATGAACCAATGAAAGGAACCAATGAGTTTTTTTAGACTAGTGAAAAATTAGTGACCTTTTTCTAGCTATGTCTGTCTGTCCTTAAAACCTTTAGTAAATGATGTCATCTCTCATAACTTGACCCACCCTATTTATTAATTTTTTTTACAACATTTCTCCATATTCAGACCAGTCTGATATTCCTCTTTGATCCATATCTTCAACTTTTTCACTTGTAAAAATATGTGACATTTCTTTCCTCTACTGGCAGTTGATAGTTGCCTACAATTACTTTTCTGGTATTGGTTTTTTGGTGTAGTATTATATTTCTACATACAGTATTGTTTGTGGTAAGCTTTCAATTTGTAATAAAGTATTTCTCCGGTAAAATTGAAAAAACAAAGAAACCCAGTTTTGGGAAGTAAAAATAAGTCAAGATAAGGAAGGAATCCTGCTGTCTAAGATGATATTAATGCAAAATAATTCATGATTAATATGGGAACAATTATTACAAAGAAGGTCTTGAAAGAAAGCAACAAAAAATGAATGGAAAGGTTACAGCTGCAATGATACTTATACAAAACAATGTTTAATATGGAGACAATAGCACAGGCAAAATATTTCATGTATAACAATACCATCTATTTCCAACTTGAAAAAAAGCAGAAAAAGAATGAAAATGTAAAGACAGTTAGATACACTGTTCTATTACAATCTGTGCTGTAAATCCTGATGGGGAATCCTTTCTAGGCATCAGTGGTGTAATTACTAGAAGTCAACAAAGATTCACCAAGAATGAATCTTGCCAGACAAATCTCAACTCATGTTTTGGTTGGGCAACTTCCTTAATAGATTGTTAGAGTGCTACATACCTTAATTTCAGCAGAACATTTTCCAAACATTCTAATTAGCAAGCTAGCTAAGCATGGATTTGATGACATAGGTATAGGATGAATACAAGTCTGGCTCAAAAATCATATTCAAGGGGACCATACATCAATAACTCCAGGGGTGGGTTCCAACTTACCTTACTGCCGGTTCGCTCCCTCCCGTGCTGTGTGGGCGCGCCTCATGGGTGTGCACGCAGTTTGCACGTGCGCGCATGCGCAGTAACGAAAAATCTGAATTTTTTTTTTAAAAAAGCCAAAAATAAGATGGCGACTGCATGCACAGTGCCAGAACTTGGCTTCTGCGCATGCTCAGAAGGGGAAAAAAATAAAAAAAATTCAAAAAAAAAATTCAAAAATTTTTTAAAAAAGATGTTGGCACCTACGGACCAGCACCGACCGAACCGGATCGGTGACGTCATTGTGATGTCATCAGCGGGTTGCTACCAGTTTGGGAGAACCAGTCCAAACCGGGAGGAACCCACCCCTGAATAACTCCTCATCAAATAAGAGACAGGTACTAAGAAGAATGCTGCAAAGTTCAGTACTGAGCACTCTTAAATATTTTTTATTCTAGATCAGAGGTGGGTTCCTCCCGGTTCGGACTGGTTTGCCCAAACTGGTAGCAACCCGCTGGTGATGTCACGGAGCCGGTTCGGTCGGTGCTGGTCCGTGGACGCCGCCATCTTTTTTTTAGATTTTTTTTTTAATTATTTTTTTTTGGGAATTTTTTATTTATTTATTTATTTTCTTCTGCGGATGAGCAGAAGCCGAGTCGCCAGCACTGCTCATGCACTGCCATCTTGTTTTTGGCTTTTTTGGGGGGGAATTTTTTTTAAAATTTATTTTCTTCTGTGGATGCACAGAAGCTGAGTCGCCAGCACTGCGCATGCACCGCCATCTTGTTTTTGGCTTTTTTTTTTTTGGCTTTTTTTTGGAATTTTCAGCACTGCACATGGGCACGTGTGCAGCCACGCAGCGTGGCCATGCGGCGTGGGAGGAAGCGAACCGGCGGCGAGATAAGTTAGAACCCACCCCTGTTCTAGATCTAGATAAACAGTAGAATGAATAGTTGGGAAATTTGGAGGTGATAACAATTAGATGCATAGCTAATGTCCTGAATAACAATATTTAAATAACATTTAAACCCACTCTTTCTACATTAAACTACATACAGTGATATCTTTACCACCACTTAACAAAATCCAATGGCTAATGTTTATGAAGAATCCGTCCATTTCCAAATTATGGATGTGAACACTAACATCATTCAATTTCTAGCTGCGGGGATGTCTTGGAGTGATGACATTCTGAATTTCTTTTTCGCTTTTATTTTACAGTATTCTTATTTTACTCATTTTTAATCTTATGCTTTATATTGTTTTACTATATTTCTATATTTTATTCATTCTCTCCTTTCTCTAGTATTTAAGTCTTTTTTTAGGTTTAAAAGAACGATTATATTTTCTTTGTTGTATTTGGCTGTGGTTTCTAAGATTTGTTTTTAAACTTTGCAAGTCATTAACCACATGATTTGGCTTGATATGATATGATATGTCTTTGGGAATAGTCCAAAACATCATAATTTAGCCTTTGTACCCCTAGAGCAGGAGTGTGAAACTCAAGGCCCATGGGCTGGATCTGGCCTGGGAGTGCTTAGATCTGGTCTGCAGGCCCACCCTGGAAACTGTGAAGGACTGGCTTGCAGTACCTCTGCCAGTGAAAACGGAGCCGAGTTGGGCCACGCGCGGCCTCCCCGAGCTCCGTTTTCGCTGGAAGAGGGCTGTAGGAGGCCATCATGGCCAAAAATAGAGCCTCGATGAGTGACATTGAGCTGGCCACTCCCACCCTGCCCACGCCCACCCGGGCCCCCGAGGTCAAACACAACCCTGATGTGGCCCTCAATGAAATCGAGTTTGACACCCTTGCTCTAGAGCATCACCTTTATCTGATTGGATTTGGTTATAGCCATCCGAGGTAACAAATAATTTCAATTTTCTCATTTTTTATTGAATGAAATGGAAAGGGTACATACCCCTGTTGCTAATCTAACTGGGCTGTCTGTCTTTGACTTCTGCAAAGTTGTCAGTCCCATTTATGGGTCAAGAGTGTACAACAAGAATCATTCTGATTAAGGACTAGTTACATAATGAATTGCATATACTCCTGTCAAGAATGAATATACTGTATGCTGTCAGATACTAAGCTTAATGAATATCTCAGTACAATTGCTGTCCCTCACTGAGCTTTACCACCAAGGAAAACTACAATGCGCTTCAATCAGCTAATCATAACTGGACCAGGATAACAAAGTGTTGCTTCTCAAAGGAGAAGCCACTTTGATATAGCTCCATATGATGGTGCAGAAAAAAAGTCACTGAAAAGGAAGATGTATTCATACGTGGGGAAAAAAGGAGGAATGTTTATAAGATAGGTCTCTTATTTTGGCTTAAACCTAATTTTTCTACAAAACGGACAAGGATTTACGTGGGTATGCATGGCACTAAGTTTATGCACAATAAAAGAATTGCTCACCTAAGGGTTGGGTGTTTTTTTTTAGTGTAAATGAAGTATTGTAGCTTTGACTTTCTTTATGCTGCAATAATTTTTCTTCTCTGCTTCTCTAGGAACATCTCTCAGTAATGTTGCTTTGTTTTGCTAACTCACTGATTTTCCAAAGGGACACATTCCACTTTTTATGGAGTAATTTGTCAATTAGAGAATGGAAGAATAGACCTAAAAATATGGTATGAGACCTATTCATCCTAAGCATTGAGATTTGATTTAGTAATCACAAACTTTCAATATGGGAAGTTATCATTCCTGATTATTTCTTGACAGTGGAAGGTATAGGTATCAATTAACAAAACAGACTGTTTGCAGAATACCCAAATATACAAATAGAATCATTATTATAATTGATTCTGTAGGATAGCAGGGATTGCGTACAGCACAACCTTCATCAAAATAGTGTCCTATAAGAAGTGGGGAGGGGAGGCTGTAGCAAATGGTTTTCAGTGACTGTGTATACATTGATGTATTACACAAATGTTGTGCAATTTTGTATTAATTATACAAATTTAACCATGTATATATGTTTAAAGTTATGTTGTGTACATAATGAAGAGAGTTAAGAGATACATGTGTATCTAAATACACACACACAAACACACACACATATCTGAGCATTGGGGATGCTAACTAACCAACTAACTTAATTAATTAATGAACTGTTTCATTGTTCTTAACTGATCATTTCAGGATCAATACCAATTATTTTCTTGAATCTAACAATGAAAACATATATTTCAATAGCTATATGAATTTGAAAGCTATAATTTACAGTTCTCTGCAACTAAAATTAAGAGTTTGGTGGTGATCCATGACACATTCTCTCTGCTAATAACAATGCAAAGCTTCATATTGGTATTCAGTGTGGGAATCTCATAGCTTATTCAAGGCACATGTAGGATTCATAAAAGACATTTATTTGCATAATCACCTCACCAGGTGGAATAACTGACTGATAACATCCATCCTAACTACCCCAAAAATGAAATAAGTTTTCACAGGTCACCAATATTCAGCTAGAATGAATGCCTCTCTTGAACCTTCATTAATTAAGAATGCAGGCGAGGTTAGTTGCCTGCAGAGAAATACTACTGTATACAATATTCACAATTTCAATTCTACTATCTCTCAGAAAAACAAATAAAATTAATATTTAGATACAACATACAGATCTTACCATTTGAAACCTTGAATGATTAAGCATGAAAAATAAAGGTTTTGATGTTTATTGATAAACAAAATAAGGAATGATCCAAAAGTATAACCAACAACTGACTGCATTCAGACACAAGCTTAAGTTCAGAATGTCTACAGAATTGTAATTATGACAGCAACCAGTTCCATATAATCAGTTTTTTATTTACTGGGGGTATGCAAAGATTCAGGATTCAGTTAAAAGAATATTCAATTGAGTTTCCAAGTAAAATTAGCTATTTTAAAGAAAAAATGAAAAGTCAGTTTAAATTGTCAAATTGAATCAAATTATTTAGATAACTATGACTAATGTAAACTAATTTTATTTTATTTACATTTAATCATTCAACCAATCCATAGTGTCTAAAATTTCTCTGCCATTTCAATTTTCATAGGGTGCTTTATCTTAAGCAAACAGTATTTATTGCAAGATGCATTGCAATTTTGTTTAGAATATGAAAACTAAAGCGTTCCAATCTGTATATTTTGTGAGAAAATCACTTTGTGACAAATCTTTTTAAAAATACAATGAAATAATTTCTTTTCTTCTCTGTTTGAATGTAAGAATAATGTAAATTAATCTTTTAAAAAGCCCAATGGAAGAAAAGCATAGTGTTATTAAAGATAACAAGAACAAAAACTTTAATTACCCTTCATTTTGATCCTGCAGCATGCTTTATGTTGGACATTCTTAAATTTGCAAGTGTGCAAAATGCATCACTTAGGTTGCTAACATGATTGTAATACACAATCACATGGTGCTTATACCAAAATATCTGCACTGGTTGCCAGTTGCCTTCCATGGATGTTTAAAATGTTGATGATTACCTTTAAACATCTAGAGAGAAGCTTGTGATCTATCTATCTATCTATCTTTTTTTCTTTCTCTCTCTTTCTTTCTTCCTTCCTTCCTTCCTTCCTTCCTTCCTTCCTTCCTTCCTTCCTTCCTTCCTTCCTTCCTTCCTTCCTTCCTTCCTTCCTCTCTCCCTAATAGGTATTTTCAAAAACTAGCTCATTACCTTTCTTATTCAAAAAAAGTGAAGGTAAAGTAGGATCACATGCTTTAGTCATAGCATTCAGTTAGACCTTTTTACTAGAATGACTCAGATTCTTAGAAGGAAGTTAAGATTCATTGATGTATTTTATTTTTATTTTATTTTTATTTTATTTATTTATTTTGTCAAGCATGTATATGATTACAGGTAAAGTATAAATATTAATATGAGTATATAATAAGTACAAACATAGTTTTGAGTACATATTTTCCGAGTACATATTTTTCGAATACATAGGGACTTTAGGACAGGGACGGTAGGCACGCTGGTGCGCTTATGCACGCCCCTTACAGACCTCTTAGGAATGGGGTGAGGTCAATGGTAGACAGTTTAAGGTTAAAGATTTGGGGGTTTGGGGAAGAAACTACAGAGTCGGGTAATGTATTCCAGACCACTCTGTTGCTGAAGTCGAATTTTTTGCAATCAAGTTTGGAGAGGTTTACATTAAGTTTGTATCTATTGTGAGCTCGTGTATTGTTTCGGTTGAAGCTGAAGTAGTCATTGACATTGTAGCATATAATTTTGTGTGCTACACTTAGGTCAATATAACAATATAAATACATTGTTAATTATTTATCCAATTTATGACATTTGTCCATTTACAAAGACCTTTAGATATGTTGTGCTTGGAGTGTTGCCAAAAAGATGAACATGCGGTCCTGGAAAGAAATGCATACATCAGGTTTTAAAGCCTGACTTAATAGAACTGGAGATGTGGAGATGTGAAAGGGATATAAATAATTTGGACAGATAATTATTTTCTTCCTCTCTCAAAATGTTACTACTCAAGGTCATTCATTGCAACTAATGCAATCACCTTGACCCAAAGAAGACACTCTGTGTGCATTCATTCATTCATTCATTCATTCATTCATTCATTCATTCATTCATTCATTCATTCATTCATTCATTCATTCTAAAACAGAATCAGGCAGGTCCATGGATAATCAAGCTGTTGAGAACTACTAATAGCAATTGCTGTTTAATGCCTCTTAAATTCTCAAGCAATTTGTCAGAAACACTAGTTGCTAGGGAAAAACAAATATCCTATCTGGCCACTGTGTGACACAGTATGCACTAGATAAGCTTGTGATCTCATCCAGCAGTGCTGTCTTGTGGTTTAGCTGTTATAAGACACCATGTTCACTTCTCTAGTTATAAAGATTTGAGATAAATCCAGTAACAAAAGAAAGGCACTATTTGTAAATTATTCCAAACCCAAGGGTTATGACAAAGCCCTACTGCATATTAAAAATAAATCTGTTACATCTACATATAAATCTTTGTTGGGCCATACAGCCGAGTCCTTCAGCCATATGCTATTTCACTGCTGTCTTTTCAGAGACCAGGATGACTTTTATTTCCCCCTAACCTGAAAAAATTCCCCTGCAGAGCTCATGAATCCATTTACCTCTTTTCCCATCTAACCAATAGTTAGATTTGTCTTACCAGGAGGAGAAATTCTTCACCTTTCTATGTCTATAGACCTTTCATTGCAGCTGAAAAAAAAATATTGGTTGGTTTGTTTCATATGCATGTATAGAAAATTAAAATTAAAATTAAACTAGCTATGTATCTATCTCAAAACGACGCTATAGAGCACTGCACACCAAGACTACTAGACACAAGAACAGTTTTTCCCCTGAACGCCATCACTCTGCTAAACAAATAATTCCCTCACCACTGTCAAACTATTCACTAAGGCTGCATTACTATTACTATTAGTCTTCTTATCGTTCCTATCACCCATCTCCTACCAATTATGACTGCATGACTGTAACTTTGTTGCTTGTATCCTTATGTNTATTCTATTCTATTCTATTCTATTCTATTCTATTCTATTCTATTCTATTCTATTCTATTCTATTCTATTCTATTCCATTCCATTCCATTCCATTCCATTCCATTCCATTCCATTCATTCCATTCATTCCATTCTATTCTATTCTATTCTATTCTATTCTATTCTATTCTATTCTCTATCTGACTATTGGCCTTATGGCTGTGATGAAGTCTTCCGCCGAGGCAAGAAATTCACTAAGGTATTCAGGATTTTTCATAAAACCTCCGATATACAAACAGGAAGTATTTGAGCTAAAGATGAAGTAGTCTGTCCAGTTACTATGGCTGGGAGTTATTTTGTTCTCCATAGGGATCTCAAAATTTGGCAACTTTAAGACTTGTGGATTCAATTCCCAGAATTCCCCAGCCAGCCATTCTGGGAGTTGAAGTCCACAAGTCTTAAAGTTGCCAAGTTTGCATAATTGCAACACTTTTTTTTAAATTTGTTGAAGGAAAGGAAGAAAAAGAAGAACTAAAATGATGGGAAAAACCAATTTATGAGGCACTACGTATTATTATTCATTATATTATTCATTAATTGTGCATGAATAATGACCCAGATATTATTGCATTGATGGCTAGGGACTCTTTTAAAGATTGGAGAGACTCATATATTGGTGAAATATTCAACAAATTGATTTAATTACCATACCTGGGATCAATTTCCTTTTGGACGTCAGAGACAGCTCCAAAATTGAATCCAATATTGAAAAATCTTTGTCCTCTCTTTGAACAGAGCTTTTCAATTTCTCATCTTTAAAAAGGAGAGAAAGGGGGAAAAAAGAATGGTTCCATAGCTATCCTTGACTTCCACTTTACTCTTGACCTGGCAATTCAAACCAACCAGTTAATTCATTTAAATTATTTTCCTGCCATTGCTTGCAAAAGGGGAGGGGAAAATGTCACTGAGAAAGGAGGTAGATATTTGCATATCATATTAAACCCTGTTTAATCTGAATATCAATTTCCTTTCCAAATATGTCAGTAAATTCACATTTTCTCTAAAAATGCATACCCCCCACTTGTATTTTGATATAAAGCTTAAAAAAATTACCTTACCAACAGAAAAGTGCAAAAATGTGTGCATGTCTATTTAATTTCCAACCTGCACATTAGTTTGAGAGGTATGGACATTTCAAATTCCTATCTCAGCATGTTTCTTTGACTTCTTAGACATGTTTGTCATAGATTTTATATCCTAGTTCAAGAACGCAGTTTTGGATTTACTGTACCCTAGCCGATTTATGTGGAAACTAGTTAGTATTTATTTTTGCCAAAGGTTATTCCCAAGCAATACATTTTTCTAATACTGAGGAAGAAGTGATTTTCCCCCATCACTGAATTATAAATCCCTTTCTAAGAGTTATAGAATATTGCAAAGGAAGATCAGAGTGTGCTCTCTCAGAGTTAGAAACATTGTCTGGGGTTTGTGTACTTTGATTTACCTCAGAGAGCCCTGTAACGTATTCCAAACACCAATACTTTAATTACATTTTCTTTTCAGGCAAGTTTATGTTAGGCTTAGTTTTAATTAAATATACTGCCGTACAAACTTATTTAGCTTTTTCATTGCTTGGCATTTGTTGTCTGTCATGATTTATTTGGATCATCATTGTGTAATGCATGTCTAAAACATCTCCGACCCATTCAGACCCAATTTTAATTTAGAAAAGCAGTATGGTAAGCAAGCATGTGAAACAAGTAACCAATACTCCCTTTTAAATGAATGTATCATGTTAACTTCCCACAAAAGGAAAGTCACATTTCTGTTCTGCCTTGCTTGAGGTTGCACTGTTTCCTTTCTTATTAATTTATTGGAAATGGCCTGAGGGACACATTGCCTTTAAAAAAGGGAGTAGGTAACTTAGTGCTTCTAAGCTGAGAAGTGCAGCATTATATTACAGTATAAAGCTAATACAATCCTTGGTTGTATGAACAGATGTATATAATCAAAATAACATGAAGTATTAGTACCACTTTCTAAAACCTTAGTAAGACCATACCTGGAATACTGCATCCAATTGTGATCACCACATTACATAAAAAATGTTGAGACTTTGGAAAAAGTGCAAAGAATAGCAACTAAGATGATTAAAGGCCTGGAGACTAAAACATATGAAGAACAGTTGCAGGAACTGGGTTTGGCTAGTCTAGAGAAAACAAGGACTAGGCGTGACATGATAGCAGTGTTCCAGTATTTGAGGGGCTGCCACAAAGGAGAGGGAATCAACTTATTTTCCAAAGCATCGGAAGGCAAGACAAGATACAATGGATGGAAACGAATCAACAAGGAGAGAAGCAACTTGGAATTAAGGATAAACTTTCTAACAGTAAGAACAATTAACCAGTGGAACAGCTTGCTTTCAGAAGTTGTGGGTGCTTCATAACTGGAGGTTTTTAAGAAGAGACTGGACAGACACTTAAAATGGTATAGGGTCTCCTGCTTGAGCAGGGGGTTGGACTAGAAGACCTCCAGGGTCCCTTCCAGCTCTATTTTGATTATTTTGATTATTTCCCTCTTACACTGTACATCTTAACTTATTTGCTCACATCAGTTCCCAACTGTTGGATATCAAAGAAGTGCAAAACATATCGTTTTCAGTAATGTATCTTTAACACTTGTCAATGGTCAATATAAAATCTTGGAAACTTTTCAATCACCTAAGCTACAAGTTGTAGACTTGAGACAAGCTAATCATTTCTTGGGTTAATTTTTTTTTCTTTTTGGTCTTTTGAAGCAGAAGGGGACATTTCTTTTTGCAAAGCATTCTTTTAATTCCCTTAACAAATGGGCCAGTCAAATCTTGGCCAATTGAATCAGCCAAGATGGTGATAGCAGATGGAAATCCTCATTTTCAGCGTACTCAGTTTTCCACGAAAGCAAGAGTTCAACTAATTCTTTAAAAAAGAGAGTGTTTAAGAACATTCATGTTCATCTCCCAGACCAGTTCTGTATTTCACAGAGAGACCAGGGCATTAGGTAAGGAAAGCCAATCCTCAAGCACATTCAGGAAGCCATTCAGATCCATCAAGTGCCTTTGCAGAACATTTTTATTGCTCTTTGTGGAAGTTCATAGCATAGTTATGTACAAAACAGCTTTAGTACTTGTTATAAGCCTTGGAGTTATGACTGGATGTATTGACTGAGATGGTCTTGAAAGGAAACCATTCAAATACCAGCACAAAAGGAGCTTTGTGTTTTTACTGTTAAATTAAGTCTTCCATTATGCATGTTGAGGTAGTGTCACTATCACAATCTAAATTCTAGTATCCACATCTAGTACACATGGGCACTGTTTTAACCAATCTTCCTTTTTTATAACAGCTGAAAGCAATACACTTGCAGTCTGTGTAAAACCAGATTAAATTCTTTTTGGGGATTTATCTGTACAGTCCTGAAAGAGCATATACCTGCCCACCTGCCTTGGGAACTTCCCTAGTTACTATTAGGATATTCATATGAAATCAGGCTGTACAGATCTCCACAGATGACCTTCACTTTGATCCCCATTCAAACTAAATGTCCCTTTGAAAACTTCCTGTGAAGCAAAACAACCCCTTGCTTAAAATATCTAGAATGGAGCAGACACTGCCTCCACTCAGCAACAAGGATTTTCGCAAAGCAGATTGGTTGATTAAGGAGATGACCCCCATATTAATTCTTCATCACACAAATGCAATGTATTTCTAAAATGCACTTCACCGAGGCTACACAAATCTTTGTTTGTAGATGATCTGGAAGCAACAGCTGATGCAAAATGTGGCAGTTAGATTCCTGGCAGGAGTATCCCATTAGCACAGAATAACACAAACTCTTCAGACAACTCAGTAGGATGTCTAAGTCTGTGATCCACAGCATGAAGTAACTATATGGATGAAATAGGTCTCTCCTTCCCTCGCATATACTTTTGACCAGGAATAAAATCAGCAATAATCTCTTTATATAAACAACCATTTGGAATATGCATTTAAACTGAGTTCTGGCTTAATACATTCCCCAATAGAATAGAGTCACTTCAGTGAGATGAGCAGTGTAGAAATTTAATAAATAAATAATGAATAAAGTATCATGTTCTCTAGCTTCAGGTTTTTATAATGAGCCTTGGCCATTTAATATATTAGCCATAAAAGAATTACGTCAAATCATTAAACATTTGAAAGTCTTGACAAAGGCATTACAAAATAAATAAAGGGGAAAAGGAAGAGATTGTAATCTGTACAATTAATTTTTTTATATATAATTTTGTTTTGTTTATTTTTGTTCAACCTAAGTTGAAACTCATGGCATTATAAGCGTAATGGAGCAGTGGTTAGAATGCAGTACTGCAGGCTACTTCTGCTGACTGCCGGGTGCCTGCAATTTGGCAGATTGAATCTCACCAGGCTCAAGGTTAACTCAGCCTTCCATCCTTCCAAGGTGAGTAAAATAAGGACCCAGATTGTTGGGAGCAAAATGCTGACTCTGTAAACTGCTTAGAGAGGGCTGCAAAAGCACTGTGAAGCAGAATATAAGTCTAAGTGCTATTGCTATTATGACTATCAAATGCCTGGAAATGAATGGTGTATGAGTTAATTGTCCTACAAAACATTTACTGTGCTCCAGTAAGTCTAGATGAGCTCATTCTTCCTGTGAACCATAGCCCCATGGTAGTACTGTAATTATTACTGTATTTGCCACCATTGTGTATATGCAAACAAGTCTTAAGCATCTTCCACAAAATATTAATGGCAAAAGAATGTATTTGCGTGTGAATGCATCTGCTGTTATGCACAAGACCTACTTAGAGTTAATAAATAGTGGAATTTGAACCCTCGATACTTCTGCTTGCTAATTCAGTTTTTGAATTCTGAATGAGTAATTGCTTTCACTATTTTTGAAGAATGCTATTTTTTTATTTTATTTTTATTTATTTTATTTATTTGTCAAACATGTACAAGATAGCAGGTATAGGTATAATCATAAACATAATCAAAGTGAATACAGATAGATGAAGACAATAGGACAGTAGGACAGGGACGGTAGGCATGCTGGTGCGCTTATGCACGCCCCTTACAGACCTCTTAGGAATGGGGTGAGGTCGACAGTAGACAGTCTAAGGTTAAAGTTTTTTGGGTTTGGGGAAGAAACCACAGAGTCAGGTAGTGAATTCCAGGCATTGATCACTTGATCACTTGGTGCGCTTATGCACGCCCCTTACAGACCTCTTAGGAATGGGGTGAGGTCGACAGTAGACAGTCTAAGGTTAAAGTTTTTTGGGTTTGGGGAAGAAACCACAGAGTCAGGTAGTGAATTCCAGGCATTGATCACTCTGTTGCTGAAGTCATATTTTCTGCAGTCGAGTTTGGAGCGGTTTACATTAAGTTTGTATCTATTGTGTGCTCGTGTATTGTTGTGGTTGAAGCTGAAGTAGTCATTGACAGGTAGGACATTGTGGCAGATAATTTTATGAACTACATTTAGATCGGTTCTAAGGCGACGTAGTTCTAAGTTGTCTAAGCCCAAAATTTCAAGTCTTGTGGAATAAGGTTTTTTGTGGACAAAGTTCTCTGTACTTATATTACTATGGTATTGGTATCCCTTTGCTGACAATAGACAAACTAAACCAGATCAAGCGGTACTTGTGGTATCTCTTCTTTTAGGATCCGGTGCAATTTTTCAGGACTTCTGAAGAACTAGATCACAAGATGATAAATATTCATTTTATAAACATTTCCCAGACAAATTTGCTTCCAGTGAGGATACGTATTGCTCTGAAAAGTCTTGTTTTTCACATAAATCCAACTAAATTGCCATTGCTTCAACACTTCACATTTAACTGGGATGAGGTTGGCATATTGTGTTCTGACTCAAGAGAACCTAAAATCTAAAGCAATTCAAACACATTTTCTTTTATCTGAGCAGAAGTGAACAGGTCTAATCTGATTTATCATAACGGAACACCACTGCATAGAAATGGCATTGTCATGGTAGATTTGTTTGAAAAGATGGAGGGTGGAAGGAAGAATTTGAAAAACTCTTTGGACTTGCTCACAGACAATGCCTTAATGAGAAGGGTGATATTAGATTCCATAACTGACAATGTCTCTTCAGCTCAAAGTGCTGTACTCGGATTACTAAAGGTTTCAATATTTTGGAAGGGTGGCAATGGCAAGATATATCAAGGAAATCCAGGAAAGTTCTCAGACAAATTTGATTGAGAATTTGGAATATCTGTGTGAAGCATGAGTTATTTTATCAATACCTTGGTTTTGCTCTGAAAGTTGTATAAATATTCTTGCTACAAAATGTGGACATACTACAACTTCTGGAGGCAAGCCATTCCACAGATTAATTGTTCTCACTGTCAAGATATTTCTTAATTCTAGATTGATAATTTGATAATTTTCCATCCATTACTTCTCTCCTGCCCTTTGGAAAATATGTCATCCCCTCAAATATCTCTTCGTTAGACTAGACATACCTAGTTTTCACAATCCTTCATCATATGGTTTAACCGCCTAATCATCTTTGTTGCTCTTCTTAGCATTTTTTTCATTCTTACACATACACAAAACAGAGAAAGAGAGAGAGAGAGAGAGAGAGAGAGAGAGAGGGAGAGAGAGAGGGAGAGAGGGAGAGAGGGAGAGAGGGAGAGAGGGAGAGAGAGACAGAGAGAGAGACAGAGAGTGAGACAGAGAGAGAGGACAACCACTGCTGTTGAGCCAGGTACCAGCTATTCTTTATCTCTGTGTTTGGTTTTTTTCTAGCCTAAGTGTAAGACCTTATTTTTCTCACTACTGAATTGAATTTTGTTAGATAGTGTCCAGTGTTCAAGTTTGTCAAGATTTTTTTGTATCTTGAGTCTATCTTTTAAATTATTTTCTCTCAGCTTGATGTTGTCTTCAAATTTTATGAGTGCCCTTCTATCCTCTCATCTAAATCATTTATGAAGATGTTGAAGTATACTGGGCCTAAGACAGAACCTTGAGGTACCCCACTGCATGCTTCCATCCATTTAGATATAGTTCCATTGAGGACCACACTTTGAGTTGGTCAGCCAACTAGGAGCAAGAGAAAACAAGTCAATATTCATGTATTTATATTTTATTTAGTGACAATGAAATAAAAACATTTGCACTGTCTGATTGATAGATTTGCCATCTTATACCACATTCTTATTAAATTAACTCATGATTTTCATGTGTTCAGAGGAAGGTTGTTATTATGCTTTACATGCATCATGTAAGGTACATTATGCCTTACGTAAGAAATTCAATGCCCATGATAGATTAGGTATGAAGTAACCTTTTAGAAAATCCCATTGAATATATGTATGGAAGTTAATAATGTGCCCCTTGAGATATAAAAGCTGGAATGATCATCATTTTTACTTTTCTTCAGCTCTGTGACCACATGCAGCTTTCAAGTTAACAATGTGTACTTCAGCCAAATGTGAAAATCTCCATGGAAGAGATTAACTTTGATCCTGAGTAATAGTTATCTATACTTGCTAAAAGAGAGAGTAAAAAGTGTCAGTAAAAAAAAGAGAAGATGGACAGGAATCTGAAAAGGAATGGAAATATATAGATTTGTATTCTACCCCAACTTCTGGCTTCAATTCTATCCAACAAATGCTTCCCAACAAATCCTGAAGATAAACCCTGCACCTCAATGAACAAAGCAAAGCAAAACAAAAAAGTTGTATATGGAGGTTTAGGGCTAGAAAGTTGATGTCACAGATATGGTGGATCAGTTTTATAATGGCATGAAGGATTTACAAAATCTGGGTGATTCTTACAAAACTTGTAAACTCCAGTCAAGTGTAAAAAATATTGTAAACCCGTGGACATTGACTTTTTTTTTTTAAGTGTGAATTTTAACTGTAATAAAGAATGAACAATTATTTGAGCCGAGGATGGTCTTATTGTAGGATTTCATTATAACCTGTAGTACATTCTTTGGTTTCAAATAATGATGTAGATTGGAAGAATCTTCTTTGTTAAAAAAAAAATGAAAATAATTTGAGATTGTTATTGATTGTTTCTTCAGAGTGAAAATTAAATCTCAGCAAGAGTTGGCTGTTTATGATGGTCTCAGCAGCCCCGGAGCCAAACAAGGTTTCTGCAAAGTGGTTTACAAAGAATGTACTAGAAGAACAAAATCAAGTTTTGATAGATTGTGAACAAAGGAAAAGAGAATAACGTTGATGCGAACTCTGTCCTTGCAATTTAAAATACTTCACAGTTTTTAAACGTGTCTGTTATTGGTGCTTTCTTTTATCTAACTCACCTTTGGCATAGGCAAGATATAAATAATTCCAATTGTTTTATTCTGATTTATGCTCCAGTTCCATCTCCTTCATTTTCCTTCATGCTTCTCTACATTCCTTTCAAGGTCAGAACTGAAGTCAGAACTGAAGAAGCTTCTTGGATGAGAAGTGAAACATCTTCAAGGAGAAACGAAGTCTGGTTGCTTTTTGAAAAGGCATCTTTGGGACAACCATGATCTGCATGACTGAGACTCTCCATAAACAATCCTTCCAAGTTCAGCATTTTAACACTATTAGCAACATGATGAGCTTTTAATGTAAGCTCTGGAGGAAGGAAGGAATAAAACTGCACGGTATTCTCAGATATATCTATGGAAAAAGGACTGGAAACCTATGGTATGAACAAAGGTTCTTCCACCAACAGCTATTGTTGATGACATCTGAGAAACTTTTGCTTAACACTAGATAAGAGTCTCCAGATACCTCTTTTTTTCATTAGGAAATAACATGAAATACTGAAAATTATAACATAATCGTTGTATGACATATCCTACTATAATTGCATGTCAACCTGTCTCCTTGAATGGAGACATCTAAGAACATAGTATGCAGATACTTTGCTAAAGGAATGAGTTCATTGCTCACTTACGCTCATTGCTCATTTATGAGGAATCAACGATGCAAAAAAGGTGAACTAAATGTGTTTATTAAAAACAGTTTGGATCTAACTCTGTCATGGAATGAAAGGAAACATATCAATACTACCCATATCTACTTGTCACATTGCC
The DNA here is from genome assembly GCA_003457575.1 of Thermophis baileyi. NCBI lineage: Eukaryota > Metazoa > Chordata > Lepidosauria > Squamata > Dipsadidae > Thermophis > Thermophis baileyi. Next base: position 1,080,415 of record QLTV01003492.1, read on the forward strand.
TGAAACCAATTAAGGACAAATACTTAGGTATCACTATATTTGAATCCAAAATTTTCTAACTTTTTTTCCACATCCACAAGCACAATAAACTTCCTTTCTTAGGGAGGAAGGAGAAGAAGGGTAGGAAGGAGGGAGAGAAGGAGAAAGAAGATAGAGGAAAGAGAGAGAGATAGAGGGAGGGGAGTGACATGAAGTATTAAAAACAGACAGATAACAAGATTATAAAAGGTGCAAGATTAGGATGTTTGTTAATTGTTTACTGGATAGTAATGTATAACTATGTAAAGTTTGATATGATTTAAGGTATATGTGTTGATGTATATGTGGAGAGTGTTAAAAATAAAAAACTTTTTCAAAAAAAAAAACCTGTCCTTTCTTGTTGTTCACATTTCCAACATGAATTTGAAATGTCTTTATGTATTCCAGACAATTTATCTGGTGATATATACCAATGGTACATTTTCTCCTTTGCTTACATTACTCCCATGCAGAAACCCACAACTGTCAATATTCCTTATTTGGTCATCAAAGGAGGATTTATTTGGTCACCTTCAGACTCCCTCCACAGGCACGAGCGAAGCGGGAGCATTTCACCCCTGCTTTGAAATATAATTTTAGCTTAATTATGATTGTTATTTTAGTATTTCTATTAACTCTGTTTTCTGTTGTTATTATAAGACACTATAAGAGCACAATATATATATTTATGTATTCCAGACAATTTATCTGGTGATATATACCAATGGTACATTTTCTAAGAGCACAATATATAGATTTATGTATTCCAGACAATTTATCTGGTGATATATACCAATGGTACATTTTCTCCTTTGCTTACATTACTTTCTATTAACTCTGTTTTCTGTTGTTATTATAAGTCACTATAAGAGCAAAATATATAGATTTCTAATAATTAAATGTATTAAATTTACTAAAAGTCATTGTTCTTGGCTTCAGTGATGGTACTATTGTTTTGTACAAACATTTTCAAAGAGTCTACAATTTTAACCAGGTTTTAACTTATTACAAATATAAATACATTTTTGAAAATTTCTATTTACAGATTGGATTTCTCCTTATCTCTACAAGGGAATGATAACTTCCTTCCTTCCTTCCTTCCTTCCTTCCTTCCTTCCTTCCTTCCTTCCTTCCTTCCTTCCTTCCTTCATCACTCACTCACTCACTCACTCTCACTCCCTCGCTGCCTCCCTGTGGTTGAAACAAAGAAAGTGTGGATAATTGTGTGGCAATACAAGACAGAAGAGTAGAAGACAATGATTTGAAGAAAATCATAAAGTATCAAATCTGAAAATTCAAAATTGATAGATTGCATAGCAGTCTGTGGTAGTCCCAGTGGTTATCAGAACAGTTAGTGCCAAAAAAATATTGAATGGCACTCAGAAAATGCATGCATTGACAAAATTTCCATCTGCCAATTACAAAAGGTTGAACTTCTGGCATAGCTTTCATCTTCCTCAGAATACACAAGCCCCCAAACCATGTCAAGGAATATATATATATATATATTCACAAGAATTTATGATACTAACCAGCTAGACAAAGCATAAACTTTAGAATAAGATATATAAAAATAGCACATGGAAATTCTACTAACTTAACACAGCTGAATTTTATATCACAAAGCTATTTTCATTGATTTTATTACTGGAGCCCAGCATAGAAGTATGGAAATATAGAAAGATGAAATCCTATGTTTCCCTCTCATTGATACCTGGATTTTTGCAGCCCAGATATAGTAGCCTTAGTTCATTATTCCCCTAAAATTTAGTAATTTATGTATTTGAAAGGGTTCTGTATGCTTAGGGTTATCTTCTTTGAATTAAGTGTACATAAAAATATATCTTGTGTTTTTATGTACACTGAGAGAATATGCACCAAAGACAAATTCCTTGTGTGTCCAATCACACTTGGCCAATAAAGAATTCTATTCTATCTATTCTATTCTAAGTAAGCTCCTCTTAACTTGCGAGTCCCTTGGACTGCAAAGCGATCAAACCAGTCAGTCCTAGAGGAGATCAACCCTGACTGCTCTTTAGAAGGCCAGATCCTGAAGATGAAACTCAAATACTTTGGCCACCTAATGAGAAGGAAGGACTCACTGGAGCAGAGCCGAATGCTGGGAAAGATTGAGGGCAAAAGAAAAAGGGGACGACAGAGAATGAGGTGGCTGGGTGGAGTCACTGAAGCAGTAGGCGTGAGCTTAAATGGACTCCAGAGGATGGTAGAGAACAGGAAGGCTGGGAGGAACATTGTTCATGGGGTTATGATGGGTTGGACATGACTTCGCAACTAATAACAACAACAACCTCTTAACTTACATTAAATATTTCTTGCAAAAATTCAGAACAACACAGTTAATTTTCCCCATGCCAGAATGTCTATCTTTGTGACATGAACTACATTTTTCCCTTGTGCCATCTGTAGCTGGATTGCTATTATCCTTCTCATCTTTCCTTTTACTTTCTACTACTGGTATCTTATGATTATATTATTTTGTTGTTTGTATGTACGGTGAGAGCTAATGCACCGGAGACAAATTCCTTGTGTGTCCAATCACACTTGGCCAATAAAGAATATTCTATGTGTATATAATATTCAAATCATTATCTGTGCAAATAAATGAAATATTCTTTCCTTTCTCTTTTTATTCTTTCTCTTTCTATTTTACATGCTGCTATGTCTTATTTTCTTTCACATACATTCCACCCACCTAAAGGGTCCTTAAAGCTACAATTGCTTATTGATGAAATTAAATGCTACCCTGAGGATGATATATTTAAAATCAAGATTGCCATTTTGACAGCTGCAATATATAAGTATTAAAAAGGAATAAATCATGATTAGCACATGACTGTGACATTACCTTGAGATATGTGGCACTTAATTGCTTTCCTTACGCTTATGGGAAACATCATTCAAAAGGATAAGCTTCACTTTTCTAATGGGTTTCCATTAACTATTCGTTTTCAAATAGGGCAGAATTGTTAAGTATATTCAAAATAATTCTATGGCATTTCCAGGAAAATGAGCTTAGACACAAACTTCAGTGAAAGTTTATTTTCATTGTCTGACCTTCTTCTCAGACAATAGGTAAAACTCCTGGCTATTAGGTGGCAAATTTAGCAAGGTATTAAACCAATAGGCATATAATATAAATGAAGGAACAGCATCCTATGGTAAAATATATTAATATTAATATTTAGGAAACATGAAGGTTTAGTATTAAAATATTTTCAATGTTTGGAAACTGTTAAGCACAACTAGATAAAAAAAGTGCATAATACAGATACATAGTAAGTCTACTAACTGACCAATGAATGGATTGTTAAGATAATCATCAGTCTCCTGCCATCTGGAAATGAGAAAAATATCAGAAAATCAGTATTTATTTCAGTAATGGATAAGTATAAAATATAATCAGAAAAAAAATCACATTTCTTTCAATAAAAAACACCCAGACTTATAAGACATAAAAAGGTAACTAAAAGCAGCATTACTAACACAATTTTACAATATTAAAACACTAAGATTTGTCGCCTCTATTAATCTTAATACTATGACTATGAATTAAGGGGGGAGGGCAGGGGAGCGCTGAAGCCACAAAAGTGATGTGAAAAGAGACAAAAATAAAAGCGGCATACTTAGTGAGTTTACACATGTCCTGTACTTGTAATTATCTGTTTCTGAATTTTAAATGTTGTAAGGCAAAATCTTGCAATGTTGTATATAACAAATCATTTTTTATCAGATGGAAGAAAATCAGAAAACTCTCATCATGATCTATGACATATGTAAATAAAGGAAGAATGAAAGCTTCTTGACTTGTTTGATAATAAAAGCCCTGGTAGCACAGTGGTTAAAGTGCAGTATTGCAGGTAAACTCTGCCCACAGCCTGGAGATTGATTCTGACGGGCTCAAGGTTGACTCAGCCTTCCAGCCGGTAAAATGACAACCCAGAATGTTGGGGGACAATATGCAAATAATGCTTACATTGTAACCAGAGGTGGGTTGCTCCCAGTTTGGCCTGGTTCTTAGAACCGGTAGCGGCGGAAGGCTCCGCCCACCCGCCCAGGATGCTTCTGCTCATGCGGTAGCAACGGGTTTTAGAACCCAGTACTGATTGTAACCCACCCAGAGAGTGCTGTAAAGCACTATGGGGCAGTATATAATGCTATTGCTATTGTTATTACTAATAGGGATTCTGTAAAGACCACATGTGGTAGTCACAAAAGCCTTTGTTACTACATGAATAGATTATCATACACATGGAGACTTTATTAAATCTCCCATTAAGAACTACAGAGGGTAAACATTAAATCTAGCTCTGAGAATGTTTCTTTGCTATCCAAGGGAAAATAAAGCAATTAAATGTTTTCCCAGCTTCCCTCTGGAAAACACGTAGAAACTGACATTTTACAAACAACAACCAAGTTAAAGAAAATAAAGGGAAAAATATGCAAGTCTTTGCAGAAGGGGTGGAGGGTCAAGTGCCCGTTCACTGTCACCCTTGAGTGCTCAAAAAATAAAACTATGTGCAACCAAACTATGAGAAACAAACGAGTAGAGTAAGTAGAAAGGGAGGCACTCTCAAACAGAAAGAATTAAAATAGCTTCTTAATAAAAAGAAGTGCCTTCGTCTATTTAGGCTACTTCCTCCTCTTCCTTACCATAACCTAATGATATACTCTTCTGACTATATAATGGTAACCTCCCCATTGCCAATATGGTTCAGATATGATTGTCTATGGAGATTTACAGATATCATCTGATCCAATATCTCCCCTTCTTCACCAGTATGAGATTGGATGGATGGATGGATGGATGGATGGATGGATGGATGGACGGACGGACGGAGAGAGGTAGAGAGATGTGTGTGGATGGGTGGGTGGGTTGATGGATGGATGGATGGATGGATGGATGGATGGATGGATGGATGGATGGACAGGAACAGAATAGAATGAAACAGAAGGGAATAAAATGGGATGGAATTGTACTATCATACTTTGTAGGATCTAGGATGAGTGTTTACAGAGGAGATGGGCTTTCTTTTTACATGTTGTGAACTTTCCAGCACTATTTCTATGTTTTGTTAAGATCTTCACTGGCTCTGCATTTGAGCCACAGCCAAGTTCAAGATAAACATTAGATTTCTATTGACATATACATGACATTTTTTTTAAAAAAATCTAGATTATGGATGGAGAATTCCAATCTATCCTCAACTGCTCTAGAAACTAGTCCATTTCCCAAGTCATGCCTTCCTCCTTTTCCCCACACTTCTCCTTAGGTTGTCCATTCTCCTTTGGGTATTTTTTCCATCAGTTTTTCTTGCTTCCAAATCCTTCAAATTTGTAAACTTTTCAAAGAGTTCCCAGCTAATGATTAGCAAGAATTCTCCCTGCAGTTATAGAAACTCTCATTTGTCCTCAGTAGAGAGACTTGTTAACTTTGAGCTTCACATTGGAAAAACTTTCCAGCAACTGAGTCCTCCCAAGTAGCTGTTTCGGGAAAATAATGTCTGATTGCTTTCTGGAGGTCTTACTGGATGAATCTACTCTTTCTAGGTATATGTGACACACAGAAAGATGCTGAAGTTCAAAAACATCAATGCTTTTCCTATTCTGCTTCTTCAAAGTCCAACTTTCACTTCCATAGAGTGTCACAGGGAATACCATTGCTTGCACTATTCTGGTCTTTGTGGTATAGACACATCACGGCATTTGAATATATTTTCCAAGACCTTCACAGCTGCTGTACCAAGTGCTAATCTGCAATGTATTTCTTGACTCCTTGTTCCTTTACCATTGGTGGCTGCTCCTAAACCATAGCAGCCATCCACCACTTTGTTATCTTCATTGTTTAATGAATTACAGATTAACAGAGTTGGAAGGGACCTTGTAGGTCATCTAGTCCAACCCCCCACCCAAGCAGGAGATCCTACACCATTTCTGACAAATGGCAGTACAATCTCTTCTTGAAAACCTCCAGTGATGAAGCTCCCACAACTTCCGAAGGCAAGCTGTTCCATTGGTTGATTGCTGTCTCTGTCAGAAAATTTCTCCTTATTTCCAGGTTGAATCTCTCCTTGTTCAGTTTCCATCCATTATTCCTTGTCTGGCCTTCGGGTGCCTTGGAAAATAACTTGACCCCCTCCTCTCTGTGGCAGCCCCTCAAATACTGGAACACTGCTATCATGTCTCCCCTGGTCCTTCTCTTCACTAGACTAGCCATGCCCAGTTCTTGTAACCATTCATCGTATATTTTAGCCTCCAGTCCCCTAATCATCTTGGTTGCTCTAATTTCTAAAGCTGGTTGCTCTACCTGCTTTCATTAGCTCAGGGTGTTTTGGTCAGTTTGAAACAACCGCTTCTTAAATCAGCAGAGAACATTCTGCATTCTTAAATATTCTCTGTTTAACTGTCTTTTCATTGCTCAAGCTGGTCAGATGCAGTTTTTTTTTTTAAAAAAAATCTCCTTTCACTGATCAGTATTTATACAGTAACTTCAGATAAAACTATATCCTGGTCATTGATCCAATGATAACTAAAAGCATACAAAGCTAAAGCAGATATTCTTTGCAAAAATGTTTTAGCAGCCACTGTTTACAAATTGGACATTTGTTTGTACATCTTGTTCCCAAGTGGATTCTGATTGAAGTGTCACTCAGCTGAAAGAAGACTTGAAACAATAAAGTCTAGAGAGGCAAAAATCTTTAGATATGGCCACCTGAGAGAGTAAGAGACTTGCAATTGGTAAAATACTGAAAGGGTCTGCAGAATTTTCTCTAATCTTCTATCATAGAGGCACAGCCAAATTATATGAGCTCATACCAATATGGTTTGCTTCCTTTGTTTTGTGTTTCCCTTCTGCATAGAGATTAATTCTTCTATCCAATGGCTATGTTCAAGGTTTGCTTTGATTCACACAGAAAAACAGCTCTTTGCAAGTCTAAAAAGCAGTGATAAAGATGAGGTAGTAAGACATGCATGTTATTTAATTTAGTAGTGGAGCATATACTGTAGTAGACCCCAGATTTAATAGTTGCTTCTTTATGTCGTGCTGTGAAAGATTTCCTAGTGAAGAGCTATCAGTCAATGTCAATATTACTCGATTAAATGGAATAGTGGCCTGGCTTGATTCAGATACATTTTATTGAAAAATACAATATAGGGAAAAAATAAAGTCCTAAAGCAAGTTGGCATCTGGAAGATGTTTTTTTTCCCCTAGTAAATTTGTACTGCCCTTCAGATAATGTCTAACAAGTCATATTCTGTTGCAGAATATATTAGAACAAAAAATACATCAGTAACACAGCTATAACAGTAATGCACAACAGATTAGTAGAATTTTTTTATCCCTAAATTATAAATGAAGAACCAGTTTGGTTTAGTGTTTTAAGGCATTGGGCTAGAAACTGGGACACTGTGATTCTAATCCCATCTTAGCCACAAAGATTTAGGAACAAAGTCAGACTGACCTTGGGCCAGTCATTCTCTCAGCCCTAGAAAGGAGGCAATGGAAAACCACTTCTGCAAAAGTCCAGGCACTTGTCTGGAGTGAAAAACTGGCTTGAAGGCACACACATACACAAATCTACATAAAATGACTGTCTGCTAATTCAACAAAAAGACTTTAAAATGACTAAATCATGGCCATTCATTCCTTAGTCACTTCCCATTTTGATTTCTACAACATTTTTTTATGTGGGGCTGCCCTGGAAGACCATTCAGAAGCTACAACTGGTTCAGAACCCAGCAGCATGGATACTATTCAGGTTCAACCACATTACATCTCTGTTATGTGAGCTGCACTGGCTCCCAATTTCCTTCTACATGTAATTCATAGTGCTGGTTAGCATCTTTAGATGATACATGGGACAGGACTAAGTTATTCAGAGAACAATCACTCCTTGAGAATACCTGCCTCTCCCACTAAATTGGATAGGACCCTACCCTGAAAACTTGCCATATCTTAATAATAATTTTATTATAATTATTAAATAATTAGTAATTACAACAGTAAAAAACCTAATACGAGCTAAAAATGATAGAAGAACAAAGGAAAAAATGGAAGGTGCAGAAATGAAAGAAAAAAAGACTATAGTAAAGAAAAAGCAAAGAAATATATAAAGAAGTGACTTCCTACTTCTATCACAACCATTATAAACAATTCTAGTAATTTATCACCTTCTCTTAAAATATAACAATCTCTTCTTCCCATATCTCATCTCTTCTCTATAAAAAAAAGTCTTTAAAAAAGTCTTCAGTGCTGGTCACCAAAAGTCCATAAAATGTTCCTAAGATAACAATAGAGCTATTTTATCCTGATCAAATAAACCAACTTTATATTCCTTCCTTTTACTTCTAACAATCTTGATTATTAGTCCCATCAAACAATATTCTAGAAATTGATTTCTTTGCATTTTTTTTCTTGGTCTCTTCTCACAAGATTTTTCGATCCTTAACAAGCCTGTTTCATAAATCCAATATAGGAAATCTATCCAGGTCATTCTAGGTACTGACTCTACTTTATAAAACACCTTCCTCCAGTAATTCAATAGGCCCACAACTGGCTTTTTATCCAGGTGCTGGGGCAGAATAATGATATCTGAAGTTGATTGTCAGGCATCCCAAAGAGATGATTGAAATGCAGTGATTTTTGGGAGGGGCACTATAGGTTTCTTACTTACTCAAAAGAACTTATATTAAGCTTTATGCAGTTTTAATAGCATAAAGATGGAAACATGCCACATAGATTCCTTTATGGGAAGATGACTGTACCCATGCAGAAATTATGTTTACTTTTCCTCCCCTTCCATGCTAATTGCTGCTAAGCCCTGACATCAGAACAATGCACATCTCCTTCATCACATTTATGACCCTTTCCAAGCTGAATCAAAACAAGAAATTTATGGTTTGTTAAAACCATAAATTAGAGCATTATCATCTCTATCTAATCAGCCATTTACAAAAAAAAAATCTATTATGATGTAAAGAGACATCAAATTTAATAAACCTATTTAGACATTTATGGATGGAAATAATGGAGATTGATATGGAGCATTTATCCTGAGGCCTCTTACTTTTATGTCAAGTTCTTTTTATTATTTTGTAAATGTTTGCATAATCTGCCTGTGTGTCATAACACATGATTCCATATTGTAGATGATCTATTAAATCATTTTGTGTCATATGAAGTTTGTTAATTTTAGTAACAATGCAGATAGATTTGTTCCAGGATAACTTGCTGTTTCAAGTTCAATGGTGCAACTATAGCATGACTTCCTATACATATATTGAAAAAAAAAATGCATAATGAAAGCATCTGAGTAAAAATGATAGAATGACTAATTGTGAAATGAAATTGAAAGGAATATGCCTAAGTAACAAGATCTCTTGACAGAATCAAGGAGGAAGAGGGAGAGCAGGAGGGAGGAGAAGGAGGAGGAGGAGGAGGAAGAAGAAAGAAGAAAGAAGAAAGAAGAAAGAAGAAAGAAGAAGAAGAAGAAGAAGAAGAAGAAGAAGAAGAAGAAGAAGAAGAAGAAGAAGAAGAAGAAGAAGAAGAAGAAGAAGAAGAAGAAGAAGAAGAAGAAGAAGAAGAAGAAGAAGAAGAAGAAGAAGAAGAAGAAGAAGAAGAAGAATTATTTAGGCTGAATCCACATTAAATGAATCTCACAATTCAGGCACCAAGATCTGGGCAATTGATACTCCGACACTGCCCTTATGGAGCAGTAAACTAGCATTTCTGAACCGGGCCATCAACTTTGCAGCTTCAGTGACCAATTCTATGTCCTCACAGCACAGTTAGAATAATTTACTGTTTAACAATTCATTGCTTGGTTTGTTGCTGAACTTAAAATCCCTCAGTTTCTCTCAGAATAATTTTCCTCATTATTTCTTTCAGAATAATAGCATCTGCATGCCAACCTCACCTTTCAGATTGTTAATTATTTGATGGTTGATGGAAAATAACGGTTTGTATCTAACAAAATCTGCATTCCATGCATAATTCCGTTCAGCTGAGCAGCTTTATCTGATAAGGCTCCTGCAGGAATATATTGCCTAAAATTGTTTTCAAAACAGGGAGAAGTATTTGAAAAACTTTCTGTCTGCTTGCATTGGACTATTATTTATAGACAATGATTGAATAGCTCGGCATGTCATTTGTAAAAATCAACCATTGAGATCTGGATCTTTGTTACATCTTACAGCTCTATTTTTTTTTTAAACCCTCTGGAATTCCTTGCAATTTGGTCTTAGAACAAAAGTGCTTGGGTCATTGGAGACTGCAAGTGAGAATTATATTGCACAAAAGTCCTACAGTTTGAAAATTAAACAGACATACTTTTTGTCTAAGTTACCTTCCAGTAACTAAGGTCAAATATATATATTTGAGTTCTTTGCTTCTGATAATGCAATTACTACAATTGTAAGAACCAGTTTGGTCTAGAGTTAAAGCACCAGGCTAAAACCAGCAGATTGTGAGTTTTAGTTCTGCCTTAGACATGAAAGCCAGCCTGGTGACTTTGGATCTATCATCAGGAGACTGTGAGTTCTATTCCTGCCCTAGGCATTAAAGCCAGCTGGGTGAGTTTGGGCCAGTCACTTCCTCTCAGCCCAATCCACCTCACAGTATTTTGTTTTTGTTTTTTTGTTGTTGGTAAAGTAGGAGGAGGAAAGAATATTAAATACTAGCTGATACCCGTGCTTCACTACGAAACTATGTGATGGGGCTTGATAAATTGACACTTAAAGCTTGAAAATTAATGAGTAGTTAAAAAAGGGACTGTATTATTTCATTAGAGATGGTAAGCTAAGTTTCTGTTACAGATGAAGACATTGTTTGCATAGCATAGACTTTAAATTCGTCCCTCAGATGAATTGCTCAGGACCTCCCTGTAAACAACATTCCTGGTTTTGCTCTCTGGCTGGAGGATGACCAGGCTGTCAGGTGAACTGACTCTGGAGCATGCCACATAGAACTTGCCATGGGAGAAACACGCAGCTTCCCTTATCCTCTGCTTGTGTTTTGCATTTGGATCAGATTTCTTTTCAGGTGGGGAGGGGGGAGTAGAACTCCTTAGGATCAGAGCTTGTTAATATTAATATAAGAAATGCTCATGCTGCGATGGTCATTTTGAAAAATCCTTTCTTAGTGAGCACCTAGAAGCCAAGAGGAACATATGTGGCAAATTTCAAGTTTGTAGGCTTTACGGTTCTGGAGATTTCGTGATTAATGCATGAGTGGTTTTCGCTTTTATATATATAGATGTTTGCTGCCTTGGGATAATAAATAAAAAGGTTCATTATGAAATCTGATATAAATTCCTTCCTCCCTCTCTCCCCTCTTTCTCTTTCTCTTTCTTTCTCTTTCTCTCTCCCTCCCTCCCTCCCTCTTTCTCTCTCTCTCTCTTTCTCTCTCTCTCTCTTTCTTTTTTCTTTCCTGAATTGGAATTTATATTGAATACTGAATAACATGTCCGGTTCTGCCTTTCCTATATCTATATATCAATGTCAGTATCGATATATACTGTATACATACATGCATGCACAAACATACAAACCTACAGATATACATATACATGCACATGTATTATGAATGTGTGTCTGTGTATCCGTCTGTACGTTTGTGTAGATATAGACAGGGGTGGGCTTCAAATTTTTTTAGCAAGGGGTTCTCTGCCTGGTTGCTGGGTAGGCGTGGCCATGGTGGCCGTGGCCTATTCGGCCTCCTGCACCACAAGGGGGGGGAAGGAGTTTTTGCCCTCGACGGGCTCCGGAGGCTTTCCTCGAGCCTCCGGGAGGGCGAAAATGGCCTCCCCAGGCTCCAGAGACCCTCTGGAGGCTGGAAATGGGCCCATTTCTGGCCTTCCCGAACTTCCGGTAGGCCCGTTTTTCACCCTCCCCGAGCCTCTGCACATGCCCTGCACTTACCTGCATCCAAAATGGGCCGCAGGGGGACTCCTGGGGGGGCGGGGTGGGGTGGCTGGGGCCAGCCAGGAGTGGGATTTGGGGGTTCTCCGAACTGCACAGAATCTTAGTTAGAGGTTCTCTCGAACCCCTGCGAACCCCCAGCAGCCCACCCCTGGATATAGATATTAATTATCTTATCTCAATATTTTAGCATCTCAGAAGATGCTAGATCTAAAAACTTGCAATGTTACATTTATGGGTAGCTTTAGGATCAACTTGGAACAATAAATGAAGCTATTGTTCATATACAAAGACACCCACAGGGCAGCAAGGGGTGGAAAGGATGAAATGTTTATATGATTACATCATGCCAATGGCTTGGCTTACATACTTGCATCAGATGTTATTACACACACATTTCATTTTTCATGCAAATGCCACCATTTCGTTATCATCAGAAATGTCTCCTAAATCTGAACAGATAATTAATCATAGATACCATGTTTCGGTTCTGCCTTGTTTTTTATCATACATCTGAATTATCAGTTTGTCTCAATTTTTTAACCCCTGTGTGACGCCACCAACAGTAGCAGAATAGGTTGTGGATATTGGTGACTGACATGGATGTGTAAAATATTCCAGAAATGGTCTAAGCCCCAAATGAACCATTTAATTTGGATTATTCCCAGTAATGCATTTCTTTGATTAACTTATTGTATTTACATATTATCTTTCATTCATGAATTCAGGACTGTGAGAGGGATCTTGGAGTCCTAGTGGACAACCATTTAAATATGAGCCAGCAGTGTGCAGCAGCTGCCAAAAAAGCCAACACAGTTCTAGGCTGCATAAACAGAGGGATAGAATCAAGATCATGTGAATTGTTAATACCACTTTATAATGCCTTGGTAAGGCCACACTTGGAATACTGCATCCAGTTTTGGTCGCCATGATGTAAAAAAGATGTGGAGACTCTAGAAAGAGTTCAGATAAGAGCAACAAAGATGATTAGGGGACTGGAGGCTAAAACATGTACGGTTGCAGGAACTGGGTATGTCTAGTTTAATGAAAAGAAGGACTAGGGGAGACACTAGCAGTGACATGATAGCAATGTTCCAATATCTCAGGGGCTGCCACAAAGAAGAGGGAGTCAAGTTATTCTCCAAAGCACCTGAGGACAGAACAAGAAGCAATGGGTAGAAACTAATCAAGGAGAGAAGCAACTTAGAACTAAGGAGAAATTTCCTGATGGTTAGAACAATTAATCAGTGGAACGACTTGCCTCCAGAAGTTGTGAATGCTCCAACACTGGAAGTTTTTAAGAAGAGATTGGATAACCATTTGTCTGAAGTGGTGTAGGGTTTCCTGCCTAAGCAGGGGGTTGGACTAGAAGACCTCCAAGGTCCTTTCCAACTCTGTTATTCTGTATTCTGACTCTTTGTACAAAACCTTAACCATTACACCTTTCTGCTCTGAAACTGGAACAAACCATATTGAGATTGGAGAGTTTCATTTTGTAATGCCCTCTTTGGATCCAGACTCCAGAGTTACTGTATAGCGCTCAGTGATGTTTTGAAGATACAGTGATTTAAAGGCATTTCATTTAATTTCACACCCTTCTTAGACACATTCTTTCAGATTCTTCCCATGCAACTAAATCATTCTCTGAAACCCATCCCTGGGCCATTCAGAAAAAAAAAGTATTTTAGCCAATAGCCTAAAACAAATATGATTTTTTTTCCCTTTGTTAAAATGAGCTTTTTGGATAGAAGTGAGGCTTCTGGTATTCCTTCTTCAGTTCAGGTCTTCCAAAGCTGAATTTTTGCATTAATAGATATATATGTACAGGGCTTCATCAGTTTCAGGGTGCATAAATGGTAACACTTTCTTTTTTAAAAAGAGAGAGAGAAAAGCACCGAAAAAGAGAATTTGATGATTAGCATCCAATGACTGATTTTCATTTCATTTCTCATTTGCTTAGAAAAAGATTTCTGATAGGATGTTACAGAGCATAAAATTTGTATCAAAATTGTATATTCCACTAACAGCTGTAAACCTAGCTATATTCCATGATTAAAAATTCCTTTCAGCAGCTTGTGAAATGGAAATCCTTCTAAGAGTTTTTTTTCCAGATGGCTGCATTAAAATGCTATCTACCAGTCTTTGAGCTGGCAAAACACCTGTCCTGGCATGAATTTGTGGTGCCCTGATTGCCAACTCCTTTCCTGTTGCAGTATGAAGGCTGGCAAATGGTGCTATTCTTACTTATGGCAGGCCAAGTCAACGAAAGTGATCCCTGGGTTTCCCTTGCTTCACTGCAACTCCCCTCTAAGTATCAACTGCCAGCAGGAAATAGCCACCAATCTCTCTCCTTAATGTGAAGTGGTCAAAACGAGTGACTCAAACTATTTTCCAAAGCACCAAAAGGCAAGGCGAAAAACAATGGATGGAAACTAACCAAGAACAAAGGAGAAAATGCCTAATGGTTAGAGCAATCAACCAATGGAATAGCTTGCTTTCATAAGTTGTGGGTGATCCATCACTGGAGGCTTATAAGAAGACACTTATCTAGAATGGTATAGGGTCTCCTGCTTGAGCAGGACGTTGGACTGGAAGACCTCCAAGATCCCTTCCAACTCTATTTTTTGTGTTCTATGTTGAATGATTAAGATGATTGCCAATGAGTGTAGGGGGAAAGTGGAATCAACATATCCCAATGCACAACCCTTCATCTGTATCTTGACTGGTCAACCAGGCTATTTCAAAACACAGATTGTGTGTGTGTGTGTGTGTGTGTGTGTGTGTGTGTGTGTGTGTGTGAGAGAGAGAGAGAGAGAGAGAGATGTGATATGAGTTGGTTCATAGGGATTTGTGTGTGTGTGTGTGTGGGTGCGTGTGGGTGTGGGAGGGAGAGAGAGAGAGAGAGAGAGAGAGAGAGAGAGAGAGAGAGAGGGCGAGGGAGAGAGATATATATATATATATATACACAGACAGACAGACAGACAGACAGACACTCTGCCTAAAGGGCAGAGTAAAGGTAAAGGGCATTAAATAAAGAGCCCATGGTTAATCAATAATGAATACCTTTACCCCCAACATGGCTGAAATATAACAACAATCTCACTTTGGCATCTAGTACCACTAAATCTGGAATGCAGTATAAAATATTTCAGCCATCAATTCCCCCCCCAAAAAAAAGACATAGCTAACTATGCTCTACTGAACATAGAGTTATAGAATGGCAGTTGCATTTTACTGGTTTCAGGAACATTGATTGATAAGGATGAGAGTGATTATGTTTGAGTTCAGGTTCTCAGAAGTAAAGTTTCCAGAAGGGAAAACCTTCTGCTTATGCAAAACAGCTAGCAGAAAAAAGATGTCAGGCGCACAGTGTGATAGAACCTGCAATGTACAGCTTTCAGAATAGCCAGGATACTTTCTACAGCTGACCTTCTATGCCAGGGGTGTCAAACTTGTGGCCCGTAGGCCGGATGCGTCCCATCCCTGTTTCAGCGAAGGGGAAAATAGTCACGATACATCATGTGACGACAACGTGATGATGCGAATTTGACACCCCTGTTCTATGCAGTACAGGAGGGCCACATCTTTGTTTAAACATTAGGTCAAGTCTGCCTTCAAAAGAGTGCTAAACCAGTGTTTCTAAGGAACCCTGTTAAGACTTGACAAGCACTAGGAAAAGCAGCAGTCAGGGACTGTGGGTGCCAATACATTTGCAGAAGGAGGTGTCTGGTGTGTCCTTCAGCTGAAGCCAAAATCTCCATGGAGGATAGTGCTGAGTGACTGGAGTAGAGGGGACATACCTATGGCAATCAGTATAGGTGGCCAAGTAGGTGAGCAGAATGACATTAGGCCTATCAATGCTGCAGTTACAGGGAAAAAGAACCTTAAATCATGAAACCTCAGCAACTGTTGTCCTCTCTTACCTATTAAGAATGAAACTTTACACAAGTTATGCCTTAGTGCTTGGAAAATCAAAATGACAGATAAGTATGGGCAGACTTGCAATTACCTGGGGAAAAATATGGCACTTGTCTTTGAATAATTAAAAGTAATTAAGCAAGCGAAGTACCTAAACCAGTCACTTCTGAACTTTTCTGTTGGTGCCTCCTTGGATTCTCAGCCAGTTTAATGCACTTGCTGGTATTTTTCCCTAGTGCAACAGCGGCCTCCAGTGGTCATTTCCTTGTATTCTGGTTCTCCTAGACACAACTTTGTTACAAAGGAATCAAGATGGCACTGTACATGCAGTGAAGAAGAAAATCTTATTTATAAAAGTTAGGTCTTTTTTTTACATGGAGCAAAAGAAAAAGATCATATTTCTCTTAAAGGGGAAAAATCCACCCTTAATATTCAAAGAGTAACTCTTCCCCTTTCCACTGGATTGAAAATTCAAGGCAAAAGTTGAATTTAAGAACCACTCCTAAATTACCTAGAATTCTGCAATCAGTATTTAAACAAGTGTCTTCACTAATTCACTACCCAGCAGGGAGATAGGGAAGGCAACTGAGAAGTCCATAATGCTGAGAAAAATGGAAAGAAAGAGCAGAGTTCATTGACCAACAGCAATGAATGCATCACTGAGAGACCTAAAAGGCTAACTGAAGACAGATCATCCCAGAGAAAGTCTATCTATGAAGTCACTAAGAGCTGACATTGACTTGATTACATTTAAATCAATTAAACAATCAATCTTTGGGCCAATGCACTGGATTAACAGCATTGTTTCATTATCTTGTCATTGTCTTGTCTTCTGCATTGCCTTGAATGTGAGTCGATTGGCTCTTTTGGGTCTCTCTTCCCCTGTTAGGTTTGATGAGCCACAGTGAGTGTCAGATTAAGGCCAATTGATGCTCAACAATGAGGCTATTCTGTTCTTACATTGCTTAATTGACAAGACATTTAGACTCATTAAATGCTGGAAACTAAAGTTGACTGTGGCAGTGAAAGAGTTAAGGGTAGTTTATCTGGGGAGGGGGAATTTCTGTAGTGCTCCTCTTTGGTGCTCCAAATATGGACTTATTTTGCTTAACAGTTAATCCAAGGCTGGCCTGAGCCTCAAGTTCATCTTAAATTATGTGGTTATGACAAGCAGTTTATGATGGAGCGAGCAGAAAGGAAAAAATATATGTTCAGCCACAAACTGTTAAGGTTCCATTGACAAATTCCTAATCAGCTCCAAAGGAACTGATTGCACCCATTACAGCATATTGAAGTGGAAGAGAGTTAATTATCACATTTGATCTGAAGAAACTGGGAAGAGTGAAGAGATTCTGTGAAGGTGGCACATTTGCCTCACATATTCCCATTCTGATTTATAAGTGGGATTGGCACTTCCAAAATGAAGGCAGAGAGAAAACATTCTGACAGAAGAACACATTTATGAAATTTGAAATATGGTAAAGATGTACTCATTTATTCCAATTGGACCAAATTGTATCTAATCAAGGTGTTCTTTGAATGGTGGTTAATTACAACCCCCTGGGAAAAACTACCTCAAAGTTGATGGCTCATTGCCATCATAATATGTATTCACTGATAGAATCTCATTTGCCCCTAGAGGTGTTTATGTGGTAATAACCTTTTGGTTTGTTTCTTTTTCGGCCTGCAACTAGTGTTAAAATATAGCATGGGTAGATAACTTTTCAGAAATAACTGCCAACCTACAACTGATAATCCTAAACTATTTGATGAGGGGGGAAAAATAAGTGGCCTGACATTGACAATGTGGTTTACAAACGTGCTTATAGTTTTGCTTCTGGTGTCAACACAGTCAGTGATTGTTCACCAATCCATGGTTAAACAAATGAATTACAAAGTAGGAGTATGTTACCTGATCTGGACTGCAAAAATTTCAGATAATGATTAGTGGGATTAAAGGGTTAATGTTTTCTATTTTTTTTTTAAGTTTTTTATTAATAATACAATTCAAAACATTGGACATGATGTGACTTTCCCGGTTTAAACATTTTTGTCAAGTTATACCTTCCAACAAATACAATTCCATTATCGCTATGTAAATATATACAAACTTCACTATTCATACACAAAATTTCTTTCATCCGTGAAAATTACATCAATGCCAAATCCATTCCCTTTTGTCACAGAATACTGACATAAAAATTTCTACACTTCCAACTTGTCACTAATCCGTAATCCCAACATTCCTCCTCGACTCCCACCAATGGTACAATTTATCCCAGATTTCATAGTATTCCGATTCGCTCTTATCTTTGAGTTCCAGCGTCAACCTGTCCATTTCAGCACAAGACAATATTTTGTTTAGTACCTCTTCTTCTGAGGGGGTTTCTTTATTTTTCCACTTTTGTGCAAAAGCCAGTCTTGCAGCCGTCAAAATATGTAACATTAAATATGTTGTTCCCTTGTCATATTTATCCTTAGTAATACCCAGTAAAAAGAGTTCAGGTTTTAACTCTAACTTTTGCATCTCTTCCAACCATTGTTTTATCTGATACCAAAAATCACTAGCTTTTGGGCATTCCCACCAAAGGGTTAATGTTTTCTAGATGCCTTTGTTGCTGTCAGTATCTTTGCATCCCAGTGCTGATAGTCCTATCTTAGCATCATATGCAAACTACACACCATAGAATAGTGTGCATTTAGTCTCTGTCCTGACTTTCAAATTAAAGTGCTTGTGCTTCCCCTTTTATGTTCAGACAAACATTAAGCTACCTCTTTCTTCCTTGATGTGTGAACTGTTATTAAAATCATGGACTGAGTTCTATTCTGCAATTTCTCATCTATAATTTGAAATGCCTTATTTGATCATTCAGAACCAGCTTGGGGTAATGGTTAAGGCATCAGGCTAGAAACTGGGAGGCTGTGAGTTCTAGCCCTGCTTTGGATACAAAGCCATGTGGCTTACCTTGGGCCAGTCACTTTCTCACAGCCCTGAGAACAAGAGGCAAACCACTTCTGAAAAACCCTACCTAGAAAACTGTAGGGACTTGTCAAGAAAAAATGGACAAGTTTGAGCAGAAGAAAAAAAAGTTGATTACCGGTAATAAAGTTATTTTACATATATTTGAAATTCAGATTGTATGTCTTCCTCCCTGACCCTTCATAATAGCTAACTTATACGGTTTCTAAGACATCTGGTGATAGAGACGTATAAATTGCTTGCAGTAATAAGTCTGCTAAGATTTGTGCTTCTGGAATATCATCCCAGTACCCATAAACTCTTTTTCTCTGAATCTGTTAATAACATTAAAAGTATCTGTACATCCCTCTTACCTGTCCCTCACTCTTTCGTACTATAGACTCTGCCTGAAGGATTAAGTAACTGTATAGAAAGGGTAAACCTGGGATGCACTGCTGTGTTCAATTAAAATTTATGGAGAGTGCTGTTAATGGGCAACAGTCAAGGACAATGGAAGGCTGTATTCTAAAAGGAAAGAGATGGAGAAAACAGGGTCACACTGAAGGTGCCTGGGATCTAGAATTAAATGAGTAATGTGAGGGGGAGGGGAACTGAATAAATTATAAACATCCCTGAGTGTTAAATATTATCACTTCCCTTGCTTTTACAAATCTCAAATCTGTTAGATTCCTCATCCTATTACTTCTATTTTTCTGGTCTTTATTTTAGCATACTGATAAGTAACTATATAATAATATTATTCAGTGGTGACGGCACATTTTGGTTGATTAAAATAGGGCAGTCTGAGAAGGCACTCAAATTGCATACTTATAAGGGGTTGAGTGGAACAGATAACGATAGCGGGAATTAGATGAGGATTGTTTTAACTTAGCCTATCATTTTTACAACTTGGTAAATTGGTTTATTTGAAGATTCCACACAAAGATTCTTAACATTTTTGTGTCTTTCTTAACATATACATTTGAAGCATCTTCCCCTCAGTATAAGCATTCTTTTAAAAAAATCTAACTAGATTGCAACATAGGAAAAAAACAAATTCAGCTATTAGTTCATTCCAATTTAGAGACACTATGAGTTGAGTAGGTTCATGTTAAATCTGAACCAAAAGATTTCTTTTCCATCCCAAACATGGAATACATGTTGTTCTCTATCCTAAGCATGGAATACATGCTATGATTCATTCCTTTAGGATAGGCGTCTGGTAGAAACCATGATATAATCAGTGTCACCTTATAGGGGCAATGGGCAGCATAATTAATAAATATAAATAAATAAAATAATAGTTATATTGCCTGCATCCTGACATAATATTGCAAATGATACAAATTACATATTTCACACAAAGATGCAATTTGGATCATTTCTACAATTAATTCATGACACAGGCATTATTTGACTCATGACCCCGGGGAAGAACTAAAGAACAATAACATTTTTGAAAAACCCATATGTATATTTTAATAGCAATAGCACTTGAAATGGACACCTAATATTAGAACCATCATTAAAAAGGCACAACAAAGAATGTTCTTCCTGTGTCACCTCAAGAGGTTCAGACTCCCCCAGAAGCTGTTGATACAGTTTTATGGAGGACTTATAATACAGCTGTTATCCTTGGCTTCTACTTCTGGGTTTCAACCAAGAAGCAGCGTTAAAGCAAGCAGTTTACAGAATCAGTATATTGCCCCCAACAATCTGGGTCCTCATTTTACCAACCTCAGAAGGATGGAAGGCTGAGTCAACCTTGAGTCGGTCAGGATCTAACTCCTGGCAGTCGGCAGAGTCAGCCTGCAATCCTGCATTCTAACCACTGCGCCACCATGGTTCATCTCATCTCACCAGGGCTTAATGCTCATTTTACTTAACTGAAAATTGATTAGCAAAATGCAACATTTGTAAAATCCATAATTGGATAGATAACATTTCTATGGGAGCTACTTTAAGGTGAATCAGTCGATTGCATGTCAGTCAGTCTCAATTTTGCAACATTCTATAAGATCCGAGGATTTGAAATGGACACCTAATATTAGAACAATCATTAAAAAGGCACAACAAAGAATGTTCTTCCTGTGTCAACTCAAAATGTTCAGACTGCCCCAGAAGCTGTTGATACAGTTTTATGGAGGAATTATTGAGTCTGTCATTTGTACTTTTATAACTGTCTGATTTTGTACAGCAACCAAACAAGATTGGTATAGACTCCAATGGAAAGTTAGGACTGCAGAAAGAACAATTGCAACTAGCCTGCCTTCCATAGAAGACCTGCATGTTGCATGGGTCAGAAGGAGGGATGAGAAAATATCTACAGACCCCTCACCTCCTAAACATAAACTATTTCAACTTCTTCCCTTGGGATGCTACTTAAGGCATTAGGTGCCAAAACAACTAGACACAGAGACATATCTTTTTCCCTCCTGCCATCACTCTGCTGAACACCAAATTCTCACAATACTGTCTAATGTCTATGTATATTTACCCATGTTTATGGCTGTAGTATTATTGATATCCTTCTTATCTTCCTTACTATCCCCTCTTATTGGTATTATGATGATGATGATGATTACTTTATTATGATTATGATTATTTCTTTTATTCATTAAACATGAAATTCAGTCAACTGAACATTTAAAGATGTGTCATGAATACCATTAACTGGTGCTAATGGTTGATACAGGTTGCTGCCAGCGTCCTAGGTATCAACTAAGTATTTTATTTTATTTTATTTTATTTTATTTTATTTTATTATTTTATTTTATTTTATTTTATTTTATTATTTTATTTTATTTTATTATTTTATTTAACTCTGAGTGGCTTACAATGCAATAAAAATAGAATTATAAAAACAATTATACATATAGGAATAATTAACATTGCAAAAATTAAATAGACTAAAAACTAAGAGCTTATGCGGAGTGGGGATGATGCCTTCTTCTGTCC
>QLTV01003492.1:1134961-1147790 GCA_003457575.1 Thermophis baileyi
GTCCTTCCTTCCTTCCTTCCTTCCTTCCTTCCTTCCTTCCTTCCTTCCTTCCTTCCTTCCTTCCTTCCTTCCTTCCTTCCTTCCCTTTCCTTCCATAAATACTTGATTGTATCCTTCCTTCCTTCCTTCCTTCCTTCCTTCCTTCCTTCCTTCCTTCCTTCCTTCCTTCCTTCCTTCCTTCCTTCCTTCCTTCCTTCCTTCCTTCCCCAAGTATGGCTTTACATTGTTCAGTAGAATGAAAAATAATATCCTACTTTTAAACTAGGGCAAGCATAATTATACACATTAAACCATCTGCACATAATTTGAGAATTGTGTCTGTGTATTTTTTACACCCAAATTGTATTACTTTTCTTCCTGTTTACCATAACAAGTACATTTTCGGTCCCCACTGAAGCTTAGATTTGCATAGAAGCTATAAAAATTCCTTTTGTTCCTTTTGTTCAGTGTCCATAAGATTTTAATTACATAGTAAGTCTACTGTTGTAGTAAATACATATAAAGAACAGGAAGATACTACACGTTCTTTTATGCACAATTCTTCTTATTTCACTATTGTTTGAATTAGTATATGTCTTTCTTTAATGTCCTGTTCTAATAAAATGTTAGTTTCATAGCTCTTTTTTTCCTCCATTTTCATGAGATAGTTTTTCAGTGTCAATCTAATGGCAATTTATACAATGTCTCTCATCAGATAGTTGATGCAATAATACTTTTTATGGGCTGATTCATTGTTGTAACACACTATGGTACATTATACATTATTTAATTTCATTATATTTTAATGATTATTCTAATGAAAAGAAGGACAAGGATGGCACGATACCAGTATTCCAATATATGAGGGGCTGACAACTAAACAAGAAGAGAAGCAACCTAGAACTAGGGAGAAATTTCCTGACAGCGAGAACAATTAACCAGTGGAACGGCTTCCCTTCAGAAGTTGTGGGTGTTCCATTACTGGAAGCTTTTAAGAATGGCAGTCATTTGTCCAGAATGGTATAGGGTTTCCTGCCTGTGTATGGGTTAGACCAGAAGTTCTCCAAGGTCCCTTCCCACTCTGCTATACTGTTATTCTGATTAAGAATTTTTCAATGCAGATTTAACATCAGCCAGTTTAAAAGAAAATATTTGAGACCATGCTTAGAGAGATTCCTTCAAAACAAAAATTTGACCTTTAAAACAAAATATCCTACTGTCATTAGATATGACCCATTCCCTCTAAGACACTTGGGGTAAATCTGCTCCTTATGGTATTTGCTCTGTGGAATATTGCATCCAGTTTTGGTCACTATGGTATAAAAAAAGGTGTTGAGACTTTGGAAAGAGTGCCGAGAAGAGCAACAATGATGATTAGGGGACTGGAGGCTAAAACATGAAGAATGATTGCAGAAATTTGCTGTGTCTAGTTTAATGAGAAGAAGGACTAGGGTTGACATGCTAGCAGTGTTCCAATATTTGAGGAGCTGACACAAAGAAGAGGGGATCAACCTATTTTCCAAAGCACCTGAAGAAGCACTGGATGGAAACTAATCAAGGAGAGAAGCAACCTTTAACTAAGGAGAAATTTTCTGACAGTTAGAACAATTAATTAGTGGAACAACTTGCCTCCAGAAGTTGTGAGTGCTCTATCACTGGTGGATTTTAAGAAGAGATTGGACAACCTATTGTGGTAAATTGCATCCATCTTGTATAAAATGAGGCCTACTTATTTATATGGAGGGCATTTGATTGTATTTCAATTTGATGTGTGACACTCTGCAGGACCCATATGCATATTATGTACTCAACTTTCCAATCTGGTATATGAATAAAGGCTAGCATATTTCCTTCTACTCAGGATTACTGGTCTTGCCTATTCCAGTGATTATTCAAGATCATATTGTGTGTCAGAAAGGATGAACCAGCTTTGTGGCCATATAATGTTGTGGCAGAAGTAAATCTGCAACACTATCGGTTCAGAATGCTGACTGCCTAGAAGATAAATTTATTGCTTTTAAAAATTCTTTGCTATGGGGAAGTAAATTTCATGTATTATAATGTAATGTCTCTTGATGTTCTTTGTATGTTTTGTTTTCTTCCCAGGCAAATGCAGAAGTATGCATTATACATAGTGTTGCTATGTTGTTCAGTTTTCAAATTGCCAAGT
This sequence comes from Thermophis baileyi, assembly GCA_003457575.1. NCBI lineage: Eukaryota > Metazoa > Chordata > Lepidosauria > Squamata > Dipsadidae > Thermophis > Thermophis baileyi. The sequence goes on from QLTV01003492.1 coordinate 1,137,111, forward strand.
TGCCTTGTTGTTGTTGCTGCTGCTGTTGTTATTGTTGTTTTAACCTTGCACACAATTTACGGGATAAAAAAAATGTGCCTTATGAATGAATAAACAGTCAGAGAAGTTGTATTTTTGCTATTTTTATTATTTTGTTGACTGAAGTTATTGTAGTTTTCTTTCTTTCCATCTTTCTTTCTTTCTTTCTTTCTTTCTTTCTTTCTTTCTTTCTTTCTTTCTTTCTTTCTTTCTTTCTTTCTTTCTTTCTTTCTTTCTTTCTTTCTCTGTTCTGCAACTTTTGTGCAGGGATACTGAAAAGCTCAGTTAACTTTTGATTTCTTTGCTAGTGATATGAGTAACAGTATATACTCTCTCTCTCTCTCTCTCTCTCTGTGTGTGTGTGTGTGTGTGTGTGTACACCCACACCCACACACACACACATACATACACACACACACACACACACACATACATACACACACACTCTCTAGTAAACTTTCAGCATGTATTATAATTTATCTATTTTATGGTTCTAAGATAAAAGTGAGGGGAGAGGGAAGGAGGAATAGAGGAAATTCAGCTGGTTTTGTTCAAGCTGGAATTATTACCTATCACAAATATTTCTAATCCAGAAGAAGAAAATAAAATTGGAATGTTTGGATGAAAGGTCTGATCTTATAACAACCCTGAATTAACAATTAAGCTAAGCAAGCATATTCTTAGGGCACCATGGAAAGGGAGCCATCATGTAGGGTTCCCCCCCCCCATCATGCCCATAACTCTTTCAGTGCCACCTGACATTTTCATTTTCAGCACCTCTTGAGTCTTAAAGACTTGTCCGTTAAGCAACAGAAGGGTGACACCTTTGTTAGGATATGCTTAGAGCACTAGTTGGCCTTAATCAAATCCTGGTTTAGAACAGTATTTTGTTCTGTGCATACTCCTATCTTGTGTATGTTTCAGTTAGGGGATACCAATAAATGAGAATATGCTGAGGGTTGAACTTTTGGGTCTTTGGTGGTCTCCGACTTTGGTTGTTGTCTTGCCCAAATACTCAACTAGGTAACATCAACAGTGCTAGAAGGGAATGGGGTTTGCACTCTGTTGTTGTTGGTTGTTGGCTGTTGTTGATTGTCTGAGTTGGTACTTCCTTGTTAGGGATATTGTTTACTGCTCGAGCAAGGGTAATGAAACTTCTGTAAGAAAACAATCAAGGTTGGAGACCCACCAGGACCCCACAGTCAGGAGATACAGTAGTTTTAACACAATTTGGTGTAAGAGTTAAGTAGCTATATGCCATTTGGAATGTTTCTAAATTGAGACTTCTGAATTTTGTTTTGGACGTACCTATTTCTTCCAGGCAAATATGATTGAATATCATGTTAGATCCATATGATCTCCCATCCTCCTTTTTTGTTATCTTGAACGAAAACAGAAGAAATACATATCAATTTCCTTTCAGTGAGTTGACAGTTAGAAACAATAGCGATCAGTGCATGTAGTCATATTGCCCCTAACAATCTGGGTCCTCATTTACTCACCTCGGAAGGATGGAAGGCTGAGTCAACCTTGAGCCTGGTGAGATTTGAACTGCCAAATTGCAGGCAGCCGGCAGGCAGCAGAAGTAGCCTGCAGTACTGCACTCTAACCACTGTGGTTCTTTAACTTTGTTATCTTGACTAACACCATATTTCCTACTCCATTTTGAGATGGGGAGTCTTCAAAACCCAGCATTTTTGTACCACTAATGTAGGGTGCAGGTTTTCTTACATTTGAAAATGTTAAATGTTAGATTTATTTTTTATGTTGCTGATGGTAAAATAATTATGCCAATAAATTTCTACTGCTATTTTAGCACCACTTTTCTCACAGATCTTTGCCCATGAAATATCAGGGGAGGTAGGGATTATTGACAGTGAAGATGATGTAAGAACATGCAGCTGATGGCAGTTGGCAATATTTTGATATAACTAAGCCAAATCAAAATTGGTTGTCACTTTGAATGAATATGTAACTATGGAGTGAGCAACTGTGGTCTTTCAGATTCTGTTGAATGAGAGAACCAAGGATTTTTGACCATCTGCTTGGGACTAATGAGAAAGATCCTCTCCCTTGAGATATTCAAGATTTAACTATGTGAGCATTTCAGAATGCTAATTCAGAATGAAAGGTTTGTCTCTGTTTACATCCTTTTCAGATCAATCAATTTAAAGGGAGGGTAAATAAATCTTCCTCTTACAAAGCCTATCTATCTATCTATCTATCTATCTATCTATCTATCTATCTATCTATCTATCTATCTATCTATCTATCTATCTATCTATCTATCTATCTATCTATCATCTATCTAGCTATCTATCTATCTATCTATCTATCTATCTATCTATCTATCTATCTATCTATCTATCTATCTATCTATCTATCTATCTATCTATCTATCTATCTATCTATCTATCTATCTATCTATCGTATCTATCTATCTATCTATCTATCTATCTATCTATCTATCTATCTATCTATCTATCTATCTATCTATCTATCTATCTATCATCAATCAATCAGTCTATCAATCTAGTTTCGCAAACATTTGAAGACTATGACCTGTGATTAGAGTTAGCTCATACTTACTTTATCATCATACTTGCTTTATCCACAAACCTCTATACCAGGGCTGTCAAACTTGTGGCCCGCGGGCCGGATGTGTCACACGCTGGCCACGCCCATGCCTGGTTTAGTGAAGAGCAAAAAAAGTCCTGATACGTCACGTGAGGACGCCGTGACAACGCGAGTTTGACACCCCTGCTTTATACAGTGGACAATGAGAAAATATGGAAATGTGTAAGCATTGAAGTAATTTGTTTATTTTATATGATGTAGTGGAATAAAGCATTAACTGCTGTTTTTATTTTCGGTACTCAAGCTACTCCTCCTTGCTGGGAGATCCTTTTAAAGTCCAGCAGGTGTGGACCATTTAGCTGTGACAAAGTCAGGTTTCCTGGGGTATACCAGGGCTGTCTTAACGCATGGGCCTGATGGGCACTTGCCCATGGGCCCCATGAGCATAGGGGCCCCATACTAATATGTGTATGTTAATCCTTCAATGCCCCTTGTATCATATAAATACAGCAACTGTATGGCTTACTGAGTATTATTGTGTTTTTCAAGCCTCGTGTATTGTTCAAATGTTTATCATGTTGATTAGTTGTTGCTGCACATGTTTTTAATGTTTCAACACTGATTTTGTTGGAAGTGCCAATAAAATAAATATACGTTTAATTTTATCGACCATTTACATTTTTATCCCTGTGAATAGTTGTCGTAGGGGCCCCAGTACACTGCTTTTCCCGGGGCCCATAATGCTGTTAGATGGGCCTGGGGTGTACCACAAGGAGGCTAGTCTACGTTGTACCTTGCCATTGAATTACTGTACTGTATCTTGTTTCTTAGGTTAAGCAACTATTATTATTGACTGATTATTCAGATTGCCCTCTCTAGTTGTTTCCCGTGTAGTTCTGAAATAAGTATCATGCAGGTGAGTCAATAGAACAACAGACGTTTTTACAGTCCAACAATTGTTGTTTGGCCATAATAAGGGTACGATTTTTCAGATCTTTGTGTTCAGCAGAAGTCAAAAAAGCAATCATAATCTCTTGCTTTAGAGATTATTCTACATTTAACTCATCACAGACAACAATGCACCTTTTTCAGCAGCTTTTTCATATTTTAATTTCCCATATATAATATGCAGTGCCAATGAAATTCATAGAACAGTTAAACAGATGTTAGAGGGAATGCAATACATTTTTTTTCCTATTGAAAAGTCATAACAGGAGGTGAAGGGACCAATGACCAACAGCACACTGATCATTTAGCAGGAAAAATAAAGTCTGCATCAAATGAAAAGACTTGTGTTACAGTCTGGATCAGCAGTGAAATCTACTTACCTTCTCTACCTGTTCGGAAGCGTGCACGTCGCTCGCGCTTTTTCACCCTCTGCGCATGCGCACAACGCTTTGCGCATGCGCAGAGAGTTAAAAACAAGAAAATGGTGACGTCCGGGCAGGTGGGCAGAGCCTCGTGCTGCCGCCGCTACCGGTTCTCCGAACCACCGGCGGCCGCCGCTACCGGTATGCCCAGACTGGGCCGAACCGGTAGCATTTCACCCCTGGTCTGGATACTTATAGCCCTTTCTTCTGTGATGAAATGGCTCACATTCTTGAATATTGGCTGCTAAGCAAAGGTTCCCCCCACCCCATTCTTGCTATTGTATTAGAGGGCAGTGCAAACATATGCACTGTACATACAGAGCTCTGCGGTACATTACTTGATAATTTTTTCCAACTTGAGATGGAACCTCTGATATGCACTTGTTGTCTATGGTTTTTTTTTTAACTAGTTTTGCATCCTTCTATTGTTAGCATGACTCAATCCTTATTTTGTCATTTGTTTCTACTAGAATCTCATGGCTGAAGTTTAACCAAACACTTTGCTGAAGTTAAATCTACCAGCACTCTCTTAATCAAAGAAAATAATCATTCTATCAAACAGAAGATTGCTTTTTTATTATTTGTTCTTAATAAACACCTGTTCCCACCAAACAATACATTCTTTTCTAAATATTGATAAAGTGACCATTTAATTATCTGCTTCAGTATTTTGCTCAGAGTAATCTTAATAAACAAGGGCAAAACATCATTTTAAGATGCACTATAAACATTTGGACTCATTCTGGTGTCCTCATAGATATGAAATGCTATAGGGTTTCCTGCCTAAGCAGGGGGTTGGACTAGAAGACCTCCAAGGTCCCTTCCAACTCTGTTAATCTATTCTATCTATAAAACTCATGTGAGTAGTAAAGTCTTCAAGTGAGATGTGTCTCCTTGGGGATTAACGTATCAATGCAGTTTTCTTGGCAATGCAGTTACACGCACAGTTTGCCACTGTGTTTACCATGTTGCTTGTTAGATATCCCAAACTAGCCTATAACCTAAATTTGGTCCTGCTTTTGAGCATAGACAAGGTGGCTTGCAAAAAAAAAAAAAATCATGATTCTGGGGAGGGAGAGGGCCTACACCTAAATCTTCCCTTTGTTAAAGAGAGAGAGAGAAAGAGAGAGCACCTGATGAAAATGGTTGGGAGAGACTGAATTAACAAACAGAATAAATTGAATTGTGCATGTACTATAAATGTGAAGTACTTACCGGTATATGTACTATAAATGTGAAGCAGTTCTGATTCATAAATCTATCCCCTCTTGCATCTAGGGCTGCCTGAAATTGTCTGGGAAGTTTTCTGTGGTGCTCAAATTATAAATAATTTTCCATCCCTGAAATATGAGTGACATTTACCCATGAATTAATGGAGTTGCAATCTGAATCTTCACATCTACAGTAGGTAAAAATGTAATCACCAAAAATTGGGGAGAAAATTGAGAATGTGGTAAGAAAGATTGCCTGGATGGAAATTAGCAAGAACGTTTACCTATACAAAGGAGGATGAAACATATTTTGAAGCCCTGACAAACAAGATAATATCCAGACAGTGTCCTCCCTATTCTTTTGAACATTTTTTTTAAAGCTAATATCAATAAAAAATTGTCCTAGTGTCCCTATGAAGTTGATTTCCTGGTATGGTCAACTTAGTGGGTTTGGCAGGGAGGCTGTTTCTCGTAATAATAGCTTAGAGAGTCAATACCAGTATTTGTCCAGAGTCATTGACTGGGATGGATGGCCATAGAAATTGACTAAATAAATAAATACATTTGGGAAGGTAGAGTTTCTCCTTGATACAATGACCCATTCCTATTGCTTCTAGACATATTTTCATACACTGTGTGTATCCACCCCTCCTGTATCAGTTTCTCCTTACTTTACATTCATTTTCATTTTCAAACATACTTCACAATGAACTCAGACTCTGACTTCTTTCTATGTATAATATATTTTATAATACTAAAATGTGCAGATCTTCTACTGGCCTGAAGACCATGCCAGGCTTTGCTCTACATCTTGGAAGTCACATTTGTTCTGGGAGAAATTTCTAGAAGAAATGATGACAAATCAGTGCAGGCTGATTTCATTTTTTGAGCCATGTTTCAAACATTAATCATTATATTTTATCTGGGTCAGATTAATACCATACAAAGGTATTTGGTTGTTTTGGTTGTTCCATTTGAAAAATATATCTCTATCTCTACCAAAATCTTAAATGGATTTTACCCTGATTCCCCCAAAATAAGACATCCCCTGATAATAAACCCAATCGGGCTTTTGAGTGCATGGCAATAAGGCCAAGCGCTTATTTCAGGGTTCAAAAAATATAAGACAGGGTCTTATTTTCGGGGACACACGGTAAAAATAAAAATTTATCCACCTAGGCTTTTATTCAAAAACTTTCATCTTCTGGAATTCAGAAACATGTGTCCTTGCATCAACTCAGTCAGCCTCACTGAATCAAATGTTAGGTGGGAAGATGTCCAACTTTATTTACAAATCCATAATAATGAATTGGACAAGTCTGCCTTCTTTACTTGCTTTGTTTAAAGAAATCCCATTACAAACCATATCAATGACAGCTGAAAATTCAGATGGGTTTATAGAAACATTATGCTTAGTGCGACATGGGAAAATATAATGTTTTAATAGGTAATCATTACTTGAACATCGTTCACACTTTTAGTTGCAGTACTAATTCTGTAGAGTATCTAATCCAAATATGGATTAGATTTTTTCTTCCATGGACTTGCAGAACCATTATCATGTCATGTATTTTCTTTCCATGGAAACTTTCTCCAGTAGTAAATATGATGTTTACGGGGGGGGGGGGGGGGGAAAAAAAAAAAGAAAAAAACCCAGGACTTTTTGTTAATTTTCAATTTTCCATGGGTACATACATACATACATACATACATATATACATGTCAGACTTTGGTCAGCTATTGATTTCATCATCAATTGTAATATAATTATCATGCCTTGTTTATTTTTTCCATTCTGTTGTTTTGATTTATTTTAATGTTTAATTTTTTGTAGTGATCTATGACCATGATAAAGATTGAATTGATATTTGATTTGATTTGAACTGAACTGAATTGAATACACACCGTGTTTCCCTGAAAATACGACCTACTCAGAAAGTAAGCCCTAGTTTGATTTTTACATGTGCACCCAATATAAGCCCTATCCCCCCCAAATAAGCCCTAATTAAGAACCCTGCCCACTCCAGGGTGCACGGGTAAAATTAAGCTAGGGGGTGATGGGGGTGGAGCTGCCCTACTACTTACCTTCAGATAGTTTCAGCCAGGCCTCGCACACCTTGGCCCATTTCTTCTGCCGGCAAGGCTTTCCTGAAGGCCTCTGTAGCTGATAACTAACGGATCGATCCGGAGCTCTGTTATAAGCTACAGAGGCCTTTCCTAAAGGTCTTTCCTTAAGGCCTCTCTAGCCGATAACAGAGCTCCAGATCGATCCAGAGCTCTGTTATCGGCTGCAGAGGCCTTCAGGAAAGCCTTACTGGTCTTGCTGGCTGCAGAAGAAGTTCCTGAAGGCCTCTGATAGTGAAAAAGAGGCCGGGGGCAACACGTGCAAATGAGGTGAGTCAGTGGACAACATCGCCCCCCCCCCCGTGCCTTTTTTTGGTGGCAAAATATATATATATATATAAAACAGGGTCTTGTTTTTGGGAAAACACGGTACATACATACATACCGTATATACCGGTACATACATACATACATACATACATACATACATACATACATACATACATACATGTCATTGCAGAATTTTTTTCCCCTCCAAAACTTTTTTTGTGAAAGAAATGGAGAACTAAGGAAGACAGGGGAAAAAAAGTCAAACTCTTCAGTGAGAGCAGTTTAACAAAAATAGAACATATTTGTTCCACTGCTGCAAATAATAATGGAGTTATATCCATTAGCAGCCTGCAGGCCCTCTCCTTCTTCTGCACAGATATAAAATACCTCTGGAGTGTCATGACAAAGGAGCCAGATTCAAATATCCCACAGTAGAAACAACTCATCACATAGCTCTTGTGATGAATGCTATTGTCAGCTTCCTCTGACAGCCACCGATACTGAGTGGATGGGGGGGGGGGGAAGAACTATGCACACCTTGACTGCTGCCCAAGCAAGAACAAAGATAGGAACCCTCAGTCTGTGTCTATATGGAAGCTGCAATATGGTGCAATTGTATCCATAAAAGTCTTCTTTCATTCATACCTTGAAGTTGTATTAGAGAGCATTCTGAGGCAGATGGCATTGGCAAAAGGGCCTCTCAGGGCTTGTTTAAGACCTTGTGAGAAAAAGCAGCCACGAGTTGGTCTAGCTCAGGAGTCCCCAACCCCTGGGCTGCAGCCCAGTACCAGGCTTATTCAGAACTGGGTCCCGCGAGTGAAAGGCCAGCGTGCATGTGCATGCACACAGCTTGACTTGTGAGAGCGGCTGGCCAGTGCGCATGCACAAGGGCGCGCAGCTTAACTTGCACAAGTCAAGCTGCGTGTCCATGTGTGTGTACGCTGGCCCACTGTTCATGTGGGCCGGTTCCTCTCTCCTGCCAAGCCGCCAAGGTGCAAAGATTGGGGACCACTGGTCTAGCTCATATTACAGATAGGATGTCACTTATATTGACAAGAAGTACGTACATTTCCCCCCCCCCCTTAAAAATGATTGCCCCTTTTCTGAAAAGCTTCTTTCCTCCTGAAAATTCTTAGTACATTTCTTGGACCAATAAGCCCATTTTGGGAATATTTTGGAAGTATTTTTTTTTTTTTGGTGGCTCCTTTCCTTTTCTTCCTCATTCAATTCATCCTATTTTTTTTTCTTTCCGATGTCTAAGCTTTGCATTATATTCATTCATTTTTGTACTAAAAAGATTGCTCTATTTTGTATACAGATAAAGCAAGGCTGATGTTAAACATGCAAAAAAAAAAAAGACAAATATTCTGAAACAGGAGAAAACAGTAATTTAGAGACCCCTGGAGGTAACTTTTTGGGTTAGCTTAAAAAGTCATATAGGCCTGAAAAATAGCTAGATAAAGAAATGGTGCATAAAAATAGTTGAGGGGAAAACTTGATTAGGATACAAAAATATTGATAATGAGATGTGGGGCATTTGAAATGAAAGCGGAGAACTGGAGCCAACATTTTACAACCAATGCAACACAGCAGCAACAACAAAAAGATTGCTGACCAGACAGAGGAAGCATGAAAAGGCTGTATAGCCAACTGAAAAAAACACAAAAAACTAGTATATATTTAATTGTCTTCATTGCTATTCCCATTCTGCTCCAGGATCAGCTAAGAAATGGTTTTGCTAATTCTTTTCATGTAGGATCAGTTAAGGACAGCCATTGATAGAGTTTAACAATTTCATTTTTTTTCCTCCTACCTGCTAACAGGTGATTTTCCGTCAATGATTTTCCTTGACTATTTAGCTCCTTGAAAGGTGATCTACCATCAGTTGATAACTCCTTAGAGTTAATTACTCAGATGAGGAACCTGAAGTGAAATGGGAAGAAATGATCCATAATGAGTTAGTTCTGTCCTCATTTACTCCTTCAATAGAATCAGGGTGCTGATACCATGGTCATTACCTAGAAGTAGGCTATAGAAAAGGTAGAATGGGAATTGTTGGAAGATAAAAAATTATAATACGCTTATTGGTGATAGAAATCAACCTTTTCTGCAGCACGGTAGTACCACTCTTTCAAAACAGTGCTAGTGCTCTTTCCAAAGAATGTTACACTCATATATATGATTGATTGAATGATCCATTGATTATTCTAATTATAGTTATGTGCCATTGAGTCATTTATTTTATTCCCAGAGACCATTGGGAATTTCTCATGAGATCTATCTTTGATGTGATCTTTCAAAATTTCCAACACTCATTGCCACTGCTGGTTGTCCTCTTCTTAGCTTTCCTTCCAACTTTCTGAGCTTTAGAGCTTTCTCCAGAGAGAGAGATCTTCACATAATATCTGTAAAGTAGGGTAATTTGAGCCTTCTCATTTATGTTTCAAATGAGAATCCTGGGTTGATTTATTTGAATGATCCATTTCTTTGTTTTGTTGACTCAGGAGTCTTCTCAAATACCAAAGTTAAAAATCTTCAATATTCCTTCAATCTTGCTTCTTCAATGTATACGAGCTCATAAAAGATCTAACAAGGGTTTCAGAAAGCCATGGTTAGGTATTTTGTGAACAAATGCCAAGGATCTAGTCTTTCTGTAGCTGATACGAAAACAAAAGAGACTAGAAGAAAGAGAGCCTTCCTCCAACTGCTGAAGAATTGGGCAGATCCCAACTCCTGATATCAGCAAAAATTATATTAGGAAAAGAGAGAAAATACTGGCTGAACTAACTATAACTTTATGTTAGTGGGCTGGAGAACAAATGAATTGCAACATCACACAGCTGTGGAATGAAAATACAGATCCTGGGAAATGTTTGTTTACAGATGAACATAATAATGAGTCCATTGATATTAACAGATTAACAGAGTTGGAAGGGACCTTGTAGGTCATCTAGTCCAACCCCCCGCCCAAGCAGGAGACCCTACACCAGTGATGGCAAACATTTTTTTCTTCGGGTGCCGAAAGTGTGCGCGTGTGCGCTATCGCATGTGTGCGTGCCCACACACATAATTCAATGCCCCCCACACGCCCCACCCCCCTGGGCGCCCCC
>QLTV01003492.1:1165401-1192022 GCA_003457575.1 Thermophis baileyi
GAAGCACAGCTGATGGTCGGAGGGAGTAGCAATGAAAAAAACAGGCAAAGGGAAGATCTCTTAGCTAGCAAAGCTTCACTGTTAGCACCTCGTTAGGGCTGAAAAAAAAGCTTTGAAAAAGCTACATTTGGAGTATAAGACGCACCCAAATTTTCAGCTTCTTTTAGGGGGGAAAAAGGTGCGTCTTACACTCCGAAAAATACGGTATATGTTTCTCTTAGGCATGCTTTTAGGAATGTGAACATCCAGCTTGCTTCTATTTCCAACAAAATTGAGGTGTGTACTGTAGGAGTGTGTGTGTGTGTGTGTGTGTGTGTGTGTGTGTGTGTGTGTGTGTGTGTGTAAACAAGCCACATGACCCTTTGTTTTGGCCAGAAAGGACTTCCTGTCTGTCCCTTTCTTTTTGCAGTGACCTTCCCAGCATGGCCAGTTTCCTGTCTGCCTCCTGCAGTTGTCCCCCTTTTCCTATCACAGTACGTCGAGTATCAAATAAACAATGAGTACTGGAACAACATTTTCACTTCAAAATGCATCAAGTTCTAAATTTGGTGTGTTTTGAAGTAGTTGAGTACCAAGGGACCACTGTAAACTGGAAAATTAGCTAACTTGCTTGTGTGCCTGAATTTCTTTTAACTTTTGAAATTTTAAAAAAAAAGAACATTAATGATTTACTAGATATTTTGGTAATAATTAGATATTTACACTCAGTGATTTCTGTATCCATTGGGTTTTAAGTAGTTGATCAGACTCTATGAGAAAGTTTTTAATAAGATTTTGAATTTTTTTGCCAGAGTCTCTACTAGAAGTGACTTTGTAATTAATTGTCTATCAGAGAAAAACTATAATAAAAATACAAAAGTACAAAGGGAAGGAAACACCATTTGTGTCAAAGAATTATTCATTCCATGATAAAAACTTAAAAACTGTTTTGAGTTTCACTTTTTAAGACAAATTTAGTAATCTGATTGAGAAGACCTTCATATTTAACAGTAAAGCAGATTGCTAAATTTGTCTTGAGAGATTTAGTGTGTGTATATCACTAGTATATTACTTGATCAGATTTACCTTAAACCTTTTTTTTTCCTTTTAATGATTTTGTACAATCCCTTATTTATTTATTTAATTTAATTTTATTTGTTTGTCAAACATGTACAAGATAGCAGGTATAGGTATAAACATAAACATAATCAAAGTGAATACAGATACTGTAGATGAGGACAATAGGACAGTAGGACAGGGACGGTAGGCACGCTGGTGCGCTTATGCACGCCCCTTACAGACCTCTTAGGAATGGGGTGAGGTTGACAGTAGACAGTCTAAGGTTAAAGTTTTTTGGGTTTGGGGAAGAAACCACAGAGTCAGGTAGTGAATTCCAGGCATTGATCACTCTGTTGCTGAAGTCGTATTTTCTGCAGTCGTATTTCATTATGAAGTCGTATTTTCATCCCTTATATTGGGATGAAATCAGGGTGACTGAATGGAGCTGACCGTTTACTGGCCAGATGCTCTTCTGGATAGCAATAACATACATAGACTTATATACTGCTTCATAGTGCTTTACAGGTCTCTCTAAGCAGTTTATGGAGTCAGCATATTGCCCCCAACCATCTGGGTCCTCATTTTACTGACCTCAGAAAGATGGAAGGCTGAGTCAACCTTGACCCGTGAGAATCGAACTGCCGAACTGCTGGCAGCCAGCAGTCAGCAGAATTAGGCTACAATACTGCATTCTAACCACTGCGCCACCACGGCTCAGACCTCACAGCAGATATTTTCACTTTATACCCAGAGAGTGAGAAATATCTGCTGCTACCTAGGAACGAACTCACAGCCTTCTGATTGTGAGGCGAGAGCTCCACCTCTAGGCCACCATGCCACTCAGATTTACCTTAAACTAAATTTAGCTATTTTCTCATAATTACTGTCTTCTCTTATAACTTCTCATGAAGTACAATATTATTCTGACTTTATACAAGACATTCAGAACTTATAAAACTAAAGCAGCCTTCTCTAAACTTCATTCCCCACCCCAAATGGACTACTGTTCTTGAGTTTCCAATCAGAAGAGTGCTTTTGGGGATTCTGGGAGTTGTAGTCCAATATATTGGGAGAGAAGGAGGTTGAGGAATGTTGATCTATGAGCTAGAGCACAACCTTTGAAATAATACTTTCTTTGTTCCCTGGTAGTGTGAGCAACTTCCAGAAAATAACATAGAATGTGGAAATACAGGTAAGCAGGAAATAGAAAACTAACTTAGTCTGTTGTGGTTCATGTGTACTGCCTCTTTTTCCTCTTCCTCTTCCTCATCTTCTTCTTCCTCCTCCTCCTACACCACCACCACCACTACCACGACCTCCACAAAAATTCAAAATAAATTAAGGCCCATCTTTTCCCATTAGCACACATAAAGGGGTGACCTTCAATTGTGTTGCTACAATTACCATCTTGACTTTTTTTGACACACACACACACACACACACACACACACACACACTGCAGACCTTGACAAACACACCACTTGCTGTTAAAACAAATCAGAAAGAAATGTTTTGCTTTATTTTTTTCAGTGTTTGTTCTATGCACTGAAATTCTATTCAAATTCTCACATGGGGAGAATTTGTATTATTTTGGGCAGCACATGTCAATATTTCAACTTCTCATTATAATATAATGAAACAGTAAGAATGTAAAATATGGAAGAATTTGTTGTGTTTATCCATAATCGTCTTCCACTGTATCATTGCATTATGTATTTCTGTTTTCAAAATCTATTAAAATAATCAATTGCAAATATATATATGTGGGAACACATACACCCACAAGAACACATATAAATTGGCATATCTTATCTCAACATGCCAATTTATTAAAAAAAGTTTCATTTCACTCTATAGATTTCTAAATTTTATTTTAGAACATGTATGTATGTATGTATGTATGTATGTATGTATGTATGTATTTGTTTGTGTATAGTCACACAGAGACACAAATCCTGAAAAGTACATTATTAGGAAAGTGTGTTCTCCTGTATTTTTGTCTAGGAGATGTGGATAAAATAAATTCTCATCAAATTTCCCAAAGTTTTAATTCTTCAAACTTCTCTTTAAAAGGTCACAAACAAAATATTGCAAGTTAATTTAAAATAAGCATCCATTTTTGGCTCGCATGCTTAGTTTTGAAGTATATATGCAAATTAAATAATCCCTTCTTCCCAAAGGAGAGTTAAAATTTTGCTTATATCTTAATCTGAAAGGTATTATTCATAGCTTATGTTCGGTACTGCTGATTTAGCAGAGAAAGAAGTAAAAATATCAACACAGAAGATTAGATTTAAAAAAACCACTTTACCAAAGCAACATAACTGAATTATTTTTCGGTTAGGAAAAGCAAAGGAAACAAGATGATGCATGCATATTCTGCTATGACAAATAGCACATGAGATTTTTCATGTTTATTGAAGGGCTGTCAACATCAATACAGGTAAGAATTTCTAGAAGATCTATGAGTTCTGAACTATAAATATAGAAATGACCACTAAATTTAAGTTGTCTGTATCTCTTTGCTACCATCTGGTGATCACCTAGATTCTTGCAACCTGGATCCAATAGCCTGATAGCCAAGCCAGGATCCATGTAAAACTAAATTCTAATTATACTACCAATTGAAACAGGTATCCTAATGATAAAAAATGTAGTTACTCTTCACAACCTACAGATTCATTCCTTCGAAGAGATTGTCCCTGTAGATAAAAGGAATGTGAGAATGCTGGAGTCAAATTTACCATGCTAATATACCAATATTGCAATATCTTTAGTTTCTCTATTGACCTTCAAATATGATGGAGTATGAAGAAATCAATTTTACTGTATTATTACTGAAAGGAGGTTGAGGAGCTCAGTTATTATCCAAGGCCTAGCCAGGTACTGATTATGGAACTGCTCATCTGCAACCTTGAAGTGAAACTAAAATAAGAAGAAATCTAGACTGTTTCCATGATATGATCTTGAATATATACCCTCCTCCCCCATTTTCATAGAGAACATCAAAAATTAATCATACAGGAGTTCTATACTTTATTGATTGAGGATCAAAGGAATTGTGGAATGAAGTTAAATAAGTCAGTAAGGCTTATTTTTTTTATAAAAAAAAAGTCAGTAAGGCTGAATGTAAAAAGAGACTGTCATAAATGGAGAAAGAGGAGAAAGCAAACTGGATATCAGAACCAATTACAAAAATTGCCAGGAAGAAAAGACAAAGCCAAGAAAGACAAAAATATCAGAAACAAACTCAATCGTTTCAGAGAGTGGATAAATAGAGACAAGAAACAGTATTCTGTAAAGACCCTGAAGATGGAAACAGAAGAAAATGAGATCTTTCAAAAGATTTCTAAACTCAGAAGATGGTCCAACCTCAAATTGGTATCCTAAGGATATCAATGGACAGATAGTAAGTAAGCAATTCAAAGAAAGATGGAAGGCATATATTGAAACACTATATAGCAGAGATGTCAACAGCCAAGATATCTTAGTAGATGTTCCCTATTTAGAAGAATCTATAGTGCTAAAAGGTAAAATTCTAATGAAAATCTGTGTAGTAGCATCAAGTATACTTTCCTTTATCTAATATTCACTACTGACATAAAATCATAGCATGGAACTAAAACTCCCATGAACATCATTGGATATTTCCAATGATTAGAGTTGGAATGGTTCAACTCTACTGACGTATCATAGTCCTAAAGCACGGGTGTCAAACTCGCAGCATCACGTTGCCGTCACGTGACGTATCATAATGTTTTTTCCTTTGTGGAGTTGAGGTGGGCGTGGCCTGCGCGTGACACATCCGGCCCGCAAACCACCAGTTTGACACCCCTGTCCTAAAGTGAGATGAAGTATCCTGTAAAACTGACAGAAATAATCTGATTTCTCTCAGGAATATATTAGTTTAATCTTAAAATCACAATGAAGGCAAAACATCAAGCATTCTTGCTTGTATGATTACCCTGATTTTGACTAAATACCTTGCTTCACTAATTACTTCAAAATATCTGGAGCAATTCTGCTCTAGGTTACCTAAAATAGTCCCCACTCACCCCATTCCTATACCTAAAATAGTCCCCATTCACCATATCTGAAAAAACAAGTAAAATATAAAATCACTGAGAACTATATGATGAAGAATATTGACAAAATGGCTGTTGAAGACTTACTCCACATAAATAATGTGTTTTTATTTACAAGATGACTTGCTCAAGCAGTACAGATTATTGAAAGTTTCACATTCATCCTTGCCAGTGATGAAATCTAATTTTTTTTACTACTGGTTCTGTGGCCGTGGCTTGGTGGGCATGGTGTGGCTTGGTGGGCATGGCTTGGTGAGCGTGGCAGGGGAAGGATACTGCAAAATCCCCATTCCCTCCCCACTCCTGGGGGAAGGATATTGCAAAATCTCCATTCCCTCCCCACCCTGGGGCCAGCCAGAGGTGGTATTTGCCGGTTCTCCAAACTACTCAAAATTTCTGCTACCGGTTCTCCAGAACCTGTCAGAACCTGCTGGATTTCACCCCTGATCCTTGCTTTATAGACTTAACTATGTAAAACTATTATATACTTTTCTTGTCTGAAGAAAACTGTCCATTCTGTGAATACTACTGTACATTTTTCCTTAATTCCTTAAGAATATGGAGTTAGATCTGTTAGTTTCTCTTGGATATGTGTAAGAGAGCTAAACAAGGCAATTGGAGCCTAATGAAATTAGAAGCACAAATGGTTAACGAATGCAGAAAACAAAATTCCTTTTAATCCAACAGTAATCTAGATAAATCTTATGCTCTGTTTGAATGATTAAAGTATATGTGTAATTCCCAGTAATTAATTCAGCTAATACATTTGGCAATGTGGAATTAGTTTTTTTTTAAAAAAAAATATGCATTCAATCATGTCTGATCTTCAGAGATTGATTAGAAAAGTCCCAGAAGTTTTGTTGCCAAAGTTTTTCAGAAATGGTTTGTCATTGCTTCCTTCCTAAGGCTGAAAGAAGATGGCTGGCCCAAGATAACTCAGCTAGATTTGTGCCTATGGTTTCCTTGGTTTCTGGCCTGATTCCTTAACCACTACATCAAACTGGCCTTCTAATTTATTCAATGCTGGAACTAAAGGACACAATCAAATTTTATCACTCTTAGTTAAACTTTCCATTACCATTTATATTTTTATTTGTTTTTTCCCCAACTGGACTTCAAAAGTTATATCTCTTTAATATTCTGCATTATTACTTTTATCTTCACCTGCATTCACTGGTCTTTACCTGTGAGCCTCTTAAATTTGCCAAAGAAGCTCTCTCAGATGTAGCATCTGTTTAAATTAAGTTAAAGGTCTTCATAGCCCTTCATCCTGTTAAAACCTTTCACATCCACTGCAGACTCATGTGAGTTATCTGACAACTCTGATTTATCTTCAGATTACAATTCATGCTTGAATACTTAACAGTCTGGGTTTGGTAATCAAGCTGTATATCAAGAAAATGTTTTCTCCCTGCATGAACAACAGATCTAGTAGAGCTGGCTTCTGCATTAGTGGAGTTTTAAGAAAAGAAAAAGGGAAAGTTCAAGATAGACATAACTCAAGGACCGCCATATTGGCAAAAGTTTATTCTTGAGACATAGTGTGGAGTTGTTAACCACTTTTCTATGAACATTCATTTTGTGCCATTTAAAGTTTTCGTGTTTCTTCTGATGGAAGCCATTATTAGAAATGAATATGGCATATCAGGCGAAAAAATATGACAACAGCGTGCAGTTTAATTTTCAGTGTTAAAGTGAAAAGTCAGCTATCGGCGATATTGCAACGAGTGGATAATAAAACTTCTCTGCCAAACCACATCCTCCAGCTATCTCTTTCTCTCTCAAAAGAAACACTATATTACAAATTCTTTTATAGTCAGCATGGAAGCATACAACACGGAGAGAAAGAGACATTTTTACCTATGTTGGCAATAATCATAACTTAACACATGGGAAAGGGGAAAATGAAACAGCTTTTTGACAGACAATATGACAGTTCTGTGAGTCTCTTTCTATTAATGGAACTACCAGGGATTTTAAATGTCTGAAATATTTTACTGCTATCCATCATGGTCATCAAATGCAATGCATGTAAATCAAGATTACTAATTAAATTACATTAAAGAGCCTTTAGTGGTCTCTATCATGTTTTAGATGCCCCAAAAACCTATGTTTATTCATTTTTTAAAGAATATTTTCATGTCTGCCCCCCCTTGAATGATGTAACTCTGGCAGTGTAGAGAATCATTAAACATATGAAAAACACAAAAGAAAAATAGCACATGCCTTACAGTAAACTGAAACAATTAAATGGCAATGAAGGCTAAAGTACATTATATTACTCCAATTGGAAACCCTTCTCATTCTGACTCAAACACATGGGGGGGAATGGCTTTCTAAAGGCTGCAGTGTTTGACCCAACCATATGGGATATAAGAATATATTATTTCTATTAATATTGTAGAATAATCCATTTGTATGTGTTCTGAATGCTAACTGCTACTGAATATAGTGGGCATTTTTCTGATACGTTTATTTAGATTACTGCTGAGGGTACGAAGTAGAGAAAAGTGAACATAACCAAAGTTTATGCAGGCTATATACAATTTTGAGGAAAACTATTCAGCTCTTTTTGAGTTTCTCTTTGCTACTGACTGCTGTGGGAATTTCATGTAGGTCACAATGATGTGTGTGTGTGTGTGTGTGTGTGTGTGTGTGTGTGTGTACCCTGTTTCCCCCAAAATAAGACATCCCCTGATAATAAGCCCAATCGGGCAATGAACAAATGTCCAATGTGGTTAAAAGGATAACGTTGTCTAAGTTCTTTATTCAACAACCAGGACTTATTCGGGCCTTTTCACAATATGAGGTCTCTTTACTACAATGAAGTTCAACATAAACAGACTCTGAAGACACATCAGGGCCAGCTCAAATAAATTTCTGAAGCTCTTCGAATCATTAATCAACCAGGTTGAAATCAGGTTTCAAAATACTTCCTTTAGCTCTGCGTGTCTAGTTGTTGTTTCCCCACCCCCCTTCCAATTGTGTCCAATTCTCAGAGTCTGCCTGGACAAGTCCTTGAAGTTTTCTTGACAAGGTTTTTTAGAAGTTTTGCCATTGTCTCTTTCTTAGGGCCGAGTGAAAGTGATTGGCCCAAGATCATCCAGCCGGCTTTCATGCTGGCTGGACTTGAACTTTCTAACCACTAGACCAATGATGGCGAACCTATGGCACGCGTGCCACAGGTGGCACGCAGAGCCATATCTGAGGGCACGCGAGGCGTTGCCCTATGTCAGCTCCAGCACGCATGCATGAGCTGGCCAGCTGATTTTCTGCCTTCTTTTTAGACATTTTCGCTCTCCCCAGGCTTCAGGAAAGCCTCCTGAAGCCTGGGGACGGCAAAAAACAGCCCAACCGGAAGTTCATTTGTGTGCTCACCCCCAGCCTCCTTTTCGCTGAGGTCTTCAGGAACTTCTTCAGTTTTGGACAGTTGTAGCCAGGCCTCCCACACCTCGGCCCATTTCTTCTGCAGCCAGCAAGGGTTTTCTGAAAGCCTCTTCCTGCCCCGGATTGATCTGGAACTCTGTTATCGGCTAGAGAGGCCTCCAGGAAAGGCCTTTAGGAAAGGCCTCTGCAGCTGATAACAGAGCTCCGGATTGATCTGGAGCTCTGTTATCGGCTACAGAGGCCTTCAGGAAAGCCGTGCAAGCTGCAGAAGAAATGGGCCGAGGTGTGGGAGGCCTGGTTGCAGGTAAGTAGTAGGGCAGCTCCACAGCTTCAGTGAGGCCTGTGCGCATGCGCGGGGGGCAGCACGGGGGTTGTGCGCATGCGTGGGGGGAGGGCATTGCATTATGGGTGTGGGCACCCACGTGCACGATATCGCATGCGCGCGCATCCTTTTGGCACCCGAGCCAAAAAAGGTTCGCCATCACTGCACTAGACCAACCTGGCTTTGAAGCAGTTTTCAGCGCACAATCTTCTCTGGTTACACTGCTGCTGTGCATTACGTATAATATCTACCTCCTTTCTTTTTCTCCTTTTTATCTGGTCCAACTGTCAACTGTCTCACTTAAATTCTTTTTTCTTGCTTTCTGAGTTCCTTTTAGATTTCGCTTTCTTTCCATTTAGGAAAATGGCTTGTTAACCAATTACTTGTATTCTACCAAGACAATTCACTACCATTTCAATGCTTTTGAAAGACCAGGTTTTGGTAGACCAGGTTGCCCTGATAGACCGGTCTCACTGGGAAAAACACTTACCATTTCAATGCTTTTCAGTTCTACAAGATCAGGCTTTTGACTAGTTTAATTCGGTCTTAACAATAACAGCCTGGCTATGTGCTGTTGTCTCTAGTAAAACCTGTGTCTCTTTACCATTATACAAATTGCTGTTATAATCTTTTAAAATCATTTGATTTTTATGGATTTCAAGGTGAACTGAGATCCTGTGGTGCTAGGGGCAAGGGCAAATAAATATGAAGCGAATACTTTGCCGCCAAGTCTGTCTGTCTGTCTGCCTGCCTGCCTGCCTATCTTTCTATCTTTCAGTCTATCTATCTATCTATCTATCTATCTATCTATCTATCTATCTATCTATCTATCTATCTATCTATCTATCTATCTATCTATCTATCTATCTATCTATCTATCTATCTATCTATCTATCTATCTATCTATCTATCTAGCTAGCTAGCTAGCTAGCTATCTAGCTATCTATCTAGCTATCTAGCTATCTAGCTATCTAGCTATCTATCATCTATCTATTTCTCATCTATCTCTCAATCTTATCAGAAAGATGTTCAATATTCTACTTGAATTTTTAAAACAAAGAACAAAGTAGTGTGATCCACCAATCTGTCTACAATCTATCCAATGCAGATGAATTGATACATGCACCAAAGAAAAAGAAGAAATTGCATAATCAGAAAAAAGTCACAAATATGCACGAAATAGGTATGTTATAATTTACTATAACAAAATTAGTAAATCTCTTTGTTATGACATTTGGTTTTACTTTGTAATACAGATGTGAGGGGGGAATCAATTGATGTACCTGTTCAACCCCTGCTTATATTCTAATTTTTCTTTATTCTTAAATCGGGCTTTGAAGAGACATTACTTCAAATATAAAACTTCAAATAGGAGATTGTCCTTTTATGTAAGGTATGCAGCATAATACAGGTATTATTTATAAGGCATCCATGGTGCTATGCTTAAAGTGGAAGGTAAAAAGCTCAGCTTCCTATGAAAGAGTTTCCTCTGCTATTAGTTGAACTGGAAAGGGACAGAAAAACAGAGGGTTCAAGAAGACTGTAGTAGTAGCACAAGAATATTCTTTCTGAAGATTAAAAGGGAGGATTTTCACACACAAAAACCCCGATCCTCCTTGTGCGCGATAGAGAGGTACCCAATTAGAGTGCTTTCTCTGATATAGAAACCATCTATTCATTCTGTGTGCCTAAGCAATACCCTCTGACATAGATACTCATTAGAGAGGGAGAAGGAGAACCAGGAAAGCATTACCAGTAATGAAATATATCTTACCAGCACATTCATTTTTTCCACATTCAGATGAACATGCGGATGGGTTTATGGTAAACCCTCCATAGCGAAGGTAAGGGGTGTCGGGGCTGGTCACATTTAATGACATGGAAAGAATGGTTTTCAGTGAAAGGCTTTTAAAAGGGAAGGAAATGTGGGTCACAGAAAAGGCAAAAAGAATGATTCATCCTACTAAGAAGCGACCATCATAAAAGATGCTAAAGTTCAAAAAAGAATTTAAAAATATTAAAGTTAGTCTTTGACAGCAATTCTCTATATTAATAAAAAAAATTAATAATGAGAACATTTGAAAGGACTCAGAATATCTAGCAATAGCAATAGCACTTAGACTTATATACCGCTTTACAGTGCTTTACAGCCCTGTCTAAGCGGTTCACAGAGTCAGCGTATTGCCCCCAACAATCTGGGTCCTCATTTTACCCACCTCGGAAGGATGGAAGGCTGAGTCAACCTTGAGCCTGGTGAGATTTGATCTGCCAAACTGCTGGCAGCCAGTGATCAGCAGAAGTAGCCTGCAGTACTGCACTCTAACCACTGCACCACCACGGCTCTTAAGCTTCCAATCTATACCATTGCAAACTTACTCTGGAGATATTTTAAGATCAATGTAAACTTTATGCCTAATTATATCTTTTGACCTACAGATAGAAAAGGAATTGAGTTAAGATAGTTTAGGTTCCTGTCGTTCCCGGTTGTCAAATTCACAGGTTTCTGTAGTTGGTTATTTTGAATCTGATCAAATAAGATCCTGTTTCTCCTTTTGTTTTAATCACCATTGTTCATACATGAAGCTCACATGGGCTCCATAAAAGGAAAAAAAAACTATTTTTTTTTTCAAGAGGGATGAAGGACATTTCAAGTCCAAAATCTATATGCAATTTGTGTACTTTATAAAAAAAACACCTCCTTTTTTCTTTCAAAACATACTTTGGATCTTCTATTTTGAAATGACAGTGTCCATTTTTTTTTTCTTTTTTAGACTTGTGTATTTATGCTAGTAATGTATGAAAAGAAAATGAAAATTTTGTTAGTGTTCATGAAAAGCACTACATAAACTATGATCCTACAGCTTGCTTGTGGCTATTTCTGTTACACATAGAGTATTCACAAAGGTCCATATGAACCTATCTTCTCTGTAAAGGAATTTATATGTATTCTAAAACAGATTGATAGGCGAAGTACTAAGAACTGGCATTAGCAACAGTTTATGTTCTATAGAATCAAACGTTATGAACTGCCTCATTTATTCTCATATTAACTATACTGCAAAGATATGAAGTGGGAAGCGCTAATAGTTTTAAAAAAATTGACATCTCTTACTAACAGTTTAAATATAAATCTGTGTAATATTTTACTTTTACCCAAAGACAATAAAAACAAAAACACAACCATTTGTAAATCTTAGAGAACTAATGTTCATTTAATGCATTCATATGCCACCTTTTTTTCACAAAACTGAAAGTTGCATTCCAAATAATATTCGTTTTAATGAGAATACAACATTTTTGTTTGTCTTGGTGAGTCTGTTTTCCTTCATGACATTTATTCTTACATACATGATTACATTGATTACACATCTGCTTATAGACTGATCATTACATATCTGGCAATAGACTGATACAAGATTTAAATTGACACTGCATATTTGGCTATGATACACCAGGTTCAACAACTGGTGGGTTATAGAATGACATTTGTTATTTTTGCAAAAATAAAACAAAACCTTGAGGTTATTACCAGTATAATTATATGCATTAGCTATAACATACTTTAAAATAAATAATAAAATGCTTTATGTCTCCTCTTAGCAGCTTACATCTTTATTAGAACACCTATTGATGGCAAAGAAGGATTGAGGGCAGCGGTGGGTTGCTCCCGGTTCGGCCTGGTTCTAAGAACCGGTACCGCCGGTGGCAAGAGGCTCCGCCCACCCACCTGGGACACTTCGGCACATGCGCAGAAGCGTCACACGTGCGCGAGCGAGCGCACGAACCGGTAGTAAAGGGTTTTAGAACCCACTACTGATTGAGGGATGTAATTCTTGAAACTAAGGATGTATGAATCAGACTCTGTTCTCTCTATAACACTTTTAATTGTATTTAATCATCAATCCATTCATCTGTTTTCAATATTATTATTCATTTTTTTTCATTTCCACTAATATGTACAGTTTTGCAAGCAACTTTGTTTAATATACAGGTAGCCCTCAACTTACAACCACAACTGAGGCTAAACTTTTGTTGCTAAGCAAGGCCTCATTTATTTGATTCAGTGAGTTCTGCCCCATTTTTTGGGCCACAATTGTTAAATAAATCACTTCAGCTGCTAAGGAATCGTGTGATCATTAATGGCTTCCCTGTTGACTTTGCTTGTCAGAGGCCAGCTGAGAAAGTTACAAATGGTGGTCACATGAATAGAGTAGAGTAGAGTAGAGTAGAGTAGAGTAGAGTAGAGGAGGAGAGGAGAGGAGAGGAGAGGAGAGGAGAGGAGAGGAGAGGAGAGGAGAGGAGAGAAGAGAAGAGAAGAGAAGAGAAGAGAAGAGAAGAGAAGAGAATAATAGAGTTGGAAGGGACCTTGGAGTTCTTCTAGTCCAACCCCCTGCTTAGGCAGGAAACCCTATACATTTCAGACAAATGGCTGTCCAATCTCTTCTTTAAAACTTCTAGTGTTGGAGAATTCACAACTTCTGGAGGCAAGTTGTTCCACTGGTTAATTATTCTGTCAGGAAACATGACCCCAGGACAATGCAACTATTACATGCCAGTGAAATACATGCCACTTGCCAAGTGCCTAAATTTTGATCACATGACCATGGGAATGCTGCAACAATCATAAGTGTGAAAACTGATAATAAGGCGCTTTTTTCAGTGCTGTTGTAACTTCGAACAGTCACTAAATGAACGGTTATAAATCAAGGACTACCTGTATGCATTTTTTTGTACCAGATTTCTCAAACATAGGCAATCTTGTATTAATCTGAGAATGAACGAAGTCATTTCCTTTATACATGCACAGAGAATTAATTCTACAACATCCCCACTTCAAACTTAATTGTGTTATGTACTTCAGAATACTAATTAGGGAAAATATTGATACTAAAAAAAAATAGTTATCCATCAGTATGAGTGTTTAAGCGTTTCCACATTATTTAACTAAGAATTTCAGGATACACCTACAGTATCTCACATTATCTTTTAATAGTCCACAATTTTTATGTAAACTACCTGAATTCAAAATACAAGGTTTTGCAATCCATAATGCTACATGGTATAGTCAGCTGGCATATGGCATATCAAGGAAAATGTGGAACTTCTATAAGTCATTTGAAATGACACTTCCACCTCCCATATCGATTCTGCACTTCCACCTGTCATATAGATTTAAAAAATACCAAGGAATGGTGATTTGATTTGATTTGATTTGATTTCTATAGCAGCCCATCTCAGCATACGGCTCTGAGCAGCTCACAATTCAAAATATCTTCTTCTTCCTAGCATATTCCCGCAGATGCAGGATCCGCTTTTGATATCATTGAATGGCACTTTGCATGGGGCACAATTAAAAACATATTACAATTGTTTTTTTAAAAAATTAAAAAAACAATAAAAACAGTAAACGTATTAAAATGGTAAAAAAATTAAACATCTAATCTATGATGATTCATTAATGAGACTTAATTGTATCAATTAGGTAATCAATAATGTATGTTTAAGGATATTGCTTCTCACCCATTTTAATAAACAAAAGTTACTATTCCATATTGGTGCAGAGGTTTATAAGTGGCCTCTTAAAAGTCACAATTTTGTGACAGATGACCTGGGTAATCATTTATCTGAATTTCTCCTAAAAATTTTTTTTAGGGAAAAGGACTCATCAGTATTGTGATATTGATGTTGCTGGAAATGGCAATATCAGAAATTAATTAGCCCACCTGCTACTTTCCAAAGTGTTCCAGATCTAGGTTAGCTTCCTCCTTATGAAAGGAAGATGACAATAATAGAAAAAATTAATAGACAAATTAGAAAGAATATATTATCAATTTAAACTTTATATATTTTTGCTGGCCCTTATGTGGTAGTGTGCATGTCAACTGTCATGATTTATTAGCTTGTTCCATATGATGTGTCTCTCTTTATGGATGTCAAGGTCAAAAATTTACTGTCTACTTCCAGAACAACTTGATTTATTACCATGGGAGTGCTAAGCCTCTATTGCTTTTATCTACTCAGTCATTACAGATGCCTTCCAGCATGAAACTCTAGCCTGCAGACTTACCCAGAGGTGAAATGTTGCTGTTCACTCAAACAGGTTCAGTGAATTTAGTGGGAATATACTATCACATACCTAAAGCTGAACAGAAGGTGGTGTGGGGGGGGGCGCGGATTCAAGTGCCACATAATGTTTGGGTAGAAAGAGATCTGAGGCAGAGACTGGAAAGGAAGACATGATGAAGCAATTTTAAGGTAAGTAGGAATGCTTGGAGATTCTGATCTTTGTGAATTTTATACTGATCAATTGTTAAATTAGTTTGAGGTTTCTGAAATGATCTGCCCCCAAAGCTGTAAGAGCCAAAGATAATCAGAACTGGGGATAATCTTTTCAAATCAGATGATCAGGCGAAATGTTTGAAAATATGAGAGAGACAAACAGGGTGATAAAATTAAAGACCTGAAATATGCGTGATCAGAGTCTTAGTGGCATCATCCATTGGAAGATTCGGTTCAGGCTTAAATCAGTTATTTGAAAAACAATCCCCTTTGAGGTAGACTGAATCAGAGACTGAAATAAATGAGATAGATGACCATTCAGAGTTATAATAGTCTCGGAAAAGGTGCTTTACGGCCTGTAAAACACTTCCAGCCATCGTTAAATGTTATGTGGCTCCCTCATAGTC
The DNA here is from genome assembly GCA_003457575.1 of Thermophis baileyi. Classification (NCBI taxonomy): domain Eukaryota; kingdom Metazoa; phylum Chordata; class Lepidosauria; order Squamata; family Dipsadidae; genus Thermophis; species Thermophis baileyi. Next base: position 1,180,920 of record QLTV01003492.1, read on the forward strand.
ACCTGAATACATTTTGGGCATTTGGCAGTTTACATTTACGATTAGTTGCTTTGTCTTGTCATGTGATCATTGTCACCATGATTTGCAATATACAGTATTTTGCCAGTTCCCTGCAAATTTGACAGAATGAATTCTCTCAAATTTATGACCATATGAATTGTTTAACAACTGCATGATTCAGACTTATGACTGGGTGATTCACTTAACAAATGCTGTAAAAACAGTCATAAAATCAGCTCTGGTCACATGAATGCCTCAACTGACAATCAAAACTCAACACAAAAGCTAGTTCTTTAACAATTTTTCTCTGTATCATTTTTCTGCTAAATGAAACTTTCCTGTTAGCAGGGAAAGTCCTTGGAGCCAACTTGCTATTTTAATCTAGATACACATCTAGAATTATAAGGTATTAATGATCAAGTTCAAATACACAGACATGAATGGGATACTGATTATACAGGTGAGATTGGCAGTGCCTTCTGCCAGTTATGCATTCAGTGCCCATTGTGTTGTATGAAGAAATTTATCCAGATTTTACTTTAGAGCCAAGGTTTATAAAGCAGAGATTATGTCTGGACATTCAGAAATGATGTTTTTCTCTTAAGAAAGATAAAGGAATCCTTCAATCAGACGAACAAGAATCAATCTTGATTCAGTTCCCAGTTCCACGTGTTGCCATTTTTAATGTATTATTTTCAGGTGCTAGCATATTACTTGCAACTAATAGGGACATTGTACTTGATATGTGCTGAAAGAATTAAAAAATAATGGTGATGTGCTTGGCGTATAAACAATTTATTCTTGGAGGGCATCAACACTGTCCCTGAAGCCAAGGTGTTCCTTTTGTGTTTTTGATTCTTTCAAGTATGGTACTTGGCAACAGTTTGGATTGCAAGAGGAATTGGCTGGCACAGCTAACCTGTAACTATGTTCTCCTTTCATTGGAGAATATTCATACATTTCATTGGAGATTCTCTCTCTCTCTCTCTCTCTCTCTCTCTCTCTCTCTCTCTCTCTCTCTCTCCCTCTCTCTCTCTCTCTCTCTCTCTCTCTCTCTCTCTCTCTCTCTCTCTCTCTGTCTCTCTCTCTCTCTCTCTCTCTCTCTCTCTCTCTCTCCATCTCCCCCTCCCCCCTCCCCTCTCTCTCCCCTTTTCTCTTTTTCTCTGTGAACTTCCTAATGTTTATCCTCTCCTCTGTTGCATATAGGAAAAAATATGAGGGGAAAAAGAATTCTTGCAAAACACTAGAGGTTATCAAAATTTATACTCCTGCTTTGAAAGAAAAGCAGACAAGGAGGATGACTGTCATCATATATAGCCGTCAGGGGTGGGTTCTAACTTACCTCGCTGCCGTGCCGCGTGGCCACAGTGCAAAAAATAAAAAAATAAATAAAAATCCCCCCCCCCCAAAAAAAGCCGAAAACAAGATGGCGATGCATGCGCAGTGCTGGAAACTCGGCTTCTGCACATGCGCAGAAGAAAAAAAAAACCGGAAAAAATTAAAAAAAAAAATCAAAAAAAAAATAAAAAATAAATAAAAAAAAGAAGGCAGCGGCCACAGACCGGCACCGACCAAACTGGATCAGTGATGTCATTGTGATGTCACCAGCGGGTCGCTACCGGTTTGGGAGAACCGGTCCGAACTGGAAGGAACCCACCTCTGATAGCCGTTACATATAACACCTCCACTATTTCCTGAAAATATATCATATTTTTCACCTGAAATTACACCCAGTGCAAATATGGTTTGAATTAAACATCTTGTTATAGCATTGCATCTTAACATTTCATTCTACTAACAACTAGGGCCATTATGCGTCTGCCTAGTATTTCAACAAGCATCTGGTTAAAAAACATTCCTTCATTAATGTTTGAGATCATTATTTACAGAGTATAAAGATTAACACTTGAAATTATAAGAGCATGTCCCTATCCTATATGTACTTCCTTACTGTGGTCAAAAAATATGTTGTTATGTAAGGTAGTATCTAATTTGTTGATCCTAGCTTATATAAAATAGACTGAACAAGCTTATCATTACAGGAGATGCTGCATGCAGTATGGAAAATGAACAAGATGGGTAACCAATTCTCCATATTTTCTATCTTGTGATTGTTGTTGTGTGTCAATTGTTATGTGAAAGCCATAGTAGACCAAAGCCACAATAGTCAGTAGAAGTCAATATTTATTGGGCTATCTATTGATGGCATATGAAAGATTGGGACTTGGAATATAAAGAGGATAAATTAATTATCTTTTTTTAAAGCATGTTTATGACACTAACTGAAAGGACAAAGATGCAGTAGATCTGAATGAAGGTGGTCTGATTTTGTAGTGAATATATGCAAGGAAAGTATAACTTGAATGAAAGGATCAAAGACCCATGAAAAGAGAGCCAATTTGGTCTAGTCCAGGCTAGAAACCAAGAGTTTTAGTCCTGCTTTAGGCATAAAGCCAGCTGATTGACCTTGGACAAATTGACTCTTTCTCAACCAAAGCCATCTCACAGGTTGTTGTTGTGGGGAAAATAGAATTATTAGGTATGTTTGATGCCTTGAGTTATTTGTAAAAATAATAAAGGAGGGATATAAATAAACAAATAACCCATATACTGTATATCATAAAGTATGACAACTGTATTGTTGTAGGTGTCCATGAACATTAGAATTCATAGGCCAAGATAAAGTTTCCCCTGTCCACTTGAATCTGACTTTAGGGAGTGGTATTCACCTCTATTTCTTAGCTGAGGGAGCCAGCATTGCCTGAAGACACTTTCCATGTGGCTAGCATGACTGTACACCAAGGCGCACTGAACACTGTTACCTTCCCATGGAGGTTGTACCTATTTAATTACTTGCATTTGCATGCTTTTGAACTGTTAAGTGGGCAGGACCTGGGGCAAATAATGGGAGCTCATCCCATCATGTGGCACTCTCAAACCCCAGCTATCAGCTTTTCAGTTGACAAACTATGAATCTTTTACCACTCAACCATCATGATGATGGTTGCATGTTATGCTTCAGTAAATGAGAATAAGGGGGGGGAGTAGAGAATATGGGTTTTGGGGAAAAGTATGCAACATATTGAATATATGTGCTCTGGGAAGAGAAAAAATATTTTGTAATGAATGGTATGATTGGATGAGTGGGTACAAGACCAGAGATGCATAAAAAAATGATCGGGGCATTTGGAAACCCAACAATGAATAGTAATGTGGATTGTTTACATTTTCTTTTCAATACTGTACTCCCCAATCATTAGTTCTGTTATACAGTACATGCAGACTTTAAGTTCTACCTATTTGTACTCCATACTCTGCACATAGCTATTAAAGCATCTGAATCCTTTAGTATTCAGTAGACCTCATCCCTTAAGCCAGTGGGTTTACCTCCATAATCTTCCATTCCTTTCTTGGGTCATGACCTTCAGCTGGCTATTTTTAAGTTGACTGTGTGGAATACATAATACAGAAGTTCCAGATTCAATCTGGTGTAACTACTTAAACAATCCTTGGAAAAGAAGAAAGAAAGAAAAAATCCACATCCTATGAATAGAAACCAGAAACAATACTGGAGTAAATCAAATCTTAGATATTATGTTCAACTAAATGCCCTTGATTCAGCAGTTTGTCGAAAGGGATGTCAAGATGTAATAAGGCCTTTCATCTCATACCAGTTGACATAAAAAATCCTACCATTGCTCTCTTCAGCTAGAATCAAAGGATAGCATTGCCTCCAGGCTATTGAGTCAGACTTAAAGCCAAGGGATTGCATCATTACAAGAAACGCCAGGTAAAAATACAAAGACAGTAAATTAACAAGCAGAGTAAAAGGAATCAGTTTAAATGGTTTGCTGAGTCTAGACCTCAAGCTTTTCACTGATTTTCGGTAAAATGTCCTTGGAAATATCTGCTGACTAATCACTCTCATGATAGGTCCCTCATCTGAAATTTTCTTAGGTAGGAAGATGAGCCTAATGCTGGGAAAGATTGAGGACAAAAGAAGAAGGGGACGAAAGAGAATGAGGTAGCTGGATGGAGTCACTGAAGCAGTCGGCGTGAGCTTAAATGGACTCCAGAGGATGGTAGCGAACAGGAAGGCCTGGAGAAACGTTGTCCATGGGGTCGCGATGGGTCGGACACGACTTCACAACTAACAACAAGGAAGATGAGGAAGCTTGATTGAAACTTGAACATAACTTTGATCTGAACATGCTCTTGAAATATAAAAGGATCCAGAAGGTACATATACATTGTTCACTCTGTTTCTTTACCTGAACACATGGTAATAAAACTATTCAGCAGCTCATGAAATGTTAATAAAATGAAAATTCAGTAAATAATATTACCCTAAGAACAATGTGAAGTATTGAGCATGTTAGACCTTGAATGTTTTAAAAATGAAAGAGCTAAATGCTTCCCGAGTCAATTTTGAAATGTCTTATTAACTCTGGTGCTCGTAAATCCTTTTTAAAGTATTACAATGGAACAGTGAAATCATTTGCATAAAATTAATAAATCTTCAGCCAGACTCTGCTTCCCAGGCAGTAAAGCATACTAAAACTTTGATCTGTTAAAAGGGCAGACTGTAAAGTGATAAGATTGTTTGAAATGCACAATGCACTGGTTACCTCCAAACAAGGGCACATATCATTATAGATGTATGTCATTTCAGAGACAATATTCACTTTGTACAAGGTGTGTGTGTGTGTGTGTGTGTGTCCTTATCTTCCTCCTCCTCCTTTTTCACTTCTTCGTCCTTTGCCACCCCTGTTCTCAACATGTCCCAAAGGTGATTTTTCAAAAGGCAACTAGACTTTGTTTTTCCTTAAAGACATTTCACTTCTTATCCTTCTCATCTGAAGAAATGAAGAAGCTTCTTGGGATGGGAAGCGAAGCTTCTTCAAGGAAAAACGAAGTCCAGTTGCATCTTTGGGACAACCATGGCCTGGATGACTGAGAATTTCCATAGACATCTTCTTCTCACTATCATGTCTACTTACTTTGCAACCTTTTTATCTCCTTTATGGCTTTCAAAACTGATCCACGAAAACCAATGCATATTGCAGATGCCCCTTCTCAGCTGAGAAATGAGAGAGAGAAAGAGAGAGAGATTAAATTACAGAAAGCTAAATTTCAGTGGATATGCCACAGAGGCCACTCCAATTACAAGGAGAAAGATCTATGGCTCTCCAATGTTCTTATTAACCATGCACCCACAAAAGAGAATTATGTGAATTCCCCAGCTGGCAGTATCCTATCAGAAGTGATTTCTTTCATTATTGGACTCAATATAGTAGTCTTAACCAATTGCCTGATAAGATAACATTTCTTTTGCTTTTTTTAATTATATCCTAGAGCAGGGGTCGGCAACCTTAAACATTCAAAGAGCCATTTCCCACAGAAAAGAAAACACCGGGAGCCACAAAACCCTTCCCATGCCTGACTATTTCCTGAGCGGCCACAGAACTAGCATATGTAGTTGAATTAAATGTTCTGTTTTCTTGTGAAACTTTTCTTTTCTTGGATTTATCCATGGTTGGCCTACCGGGGGTCGAAAAGCTCAATAAATCATGTGCCAGCGTGTATCACACATTGTCGGTTGTGACACATATTTTGAGTGACAGAGAGCCACAGCAGAGGGATGAAAGAGCCACATGCGGCTCCAAAGCCGCGGGTTGCTGACCCCTGTCCTAGAGAGAGGAAAAGAGAATAGGAAAAGCATCTTGTCTCTTGTTATTCACAAAACAAAGTTTAAAGCTAGATCAGATCAAAAGCTGAAAGAGTCCAGCATTCTGTTTCTAGAGTGGCCACCCAAATATATTGGGAAGCCAAAAAAAGCAAGTCTCATGAATCAGGTAGTCGAGTTTGCTTCTTATTTCCCAGCAGCAGGTGTTAAAAGGTAGGATGCTTCTAAATACTACCGGTAATCCTCAGTTTGCAACCACTATTGTGATTGGAGGTTTCATCATTAAGTGACATGGTTCTTAAGTGAGTTATGGCACATTTTATCCTTTTTTTGCTACGGTTGTTAAGCAAATTGCATGATTGTTAAGCGAATCTGGCTTCCCCCTTGACTTTGCTTGTTGGAAGCCCCTGGAAAGGTTGCAATTGGTGCTCATACAAGTCAGGGATGCTGCAACTATTATAAATACAGATGGGTTGCTAAGTGCCTGAATTTTGATTATATGACTGTAGGGTTGATGCAATGGTCACCAGTGTGAGGAGCAATCATTAACACATCATTTTTTTCAGTGCTATCATAACTTCAAAAAAAATTGTTCAATGAAGAACTGTAAGTCAAGAATTGCAATACTAGTATTCATTGATCATACTATCCTCCATGGGGAATAAAAGTTGGGAAGATACACAAGAAAAGTAAGTCATAGAAGCTGAAAAAGATGCAAATATAGGCCTCATTTACAATGAATGCTGAATATTATCCTTCACCCCAAAGTTTGAGAATTCTTCCTCCATCCATTGATTTCTTTCTCCATTGATTTCATGGTGAAAAATGAACCAATGGTGGATTGAGGTTTTTTTTTTTAAATTGCCTTTATAGCAGATGTGTAATTAACACCCATATTAATGACTGCAAGAAAAAAAAAGAAACCATTTAAAATATTCTCATGTTGCTAATCTTTCAGGGATTATATTTGGGGGGAGGGGGTCTTATGCCATTTACTTCATTTTTTTAAGGACTCTATCTTTCAACATTATATAAAACAGATCCCAAAGAGAGGATTATATGGTATTGTTTCTCTACTGCAGAAATTATTATATGTTGTGCTGCAATTACAGTCAATGAATATAATTTGCTTTCTGATTTTATTCCTTGCAGGTGCAAAATAGGCCCAGTACTGGACCAACCTCTAGCTACAAGCAGAGCTTTTGAATCTGCCAGAACACGTTTTTGCAGAGAATAAACTCTTCTTTTCCCTTTCAGAGGCATTCATCCCCATTTCCCCAGGAAAGAAAATCTCGCTTGTAATAAACACAGTTCAAAGCAGCCTTTACAGATTTTCGTCTTATTCTGGGAACATTAGCTATGAATAGTTGAAGTAATGACAGTTTCCATGGCAGACTCCATAGAGACATCAGTTCTTTGATAAATGAATTGGCTTTTTTCCCTCTGATCAGATTTCCCCGGACAGAACATCCTATTTGGAGGAAGTGAGGGATCAGGCTGTACTGACAGATTGAGAAATCAACTGACTGTGCAGTCCAATTTCTTTTATAATTGATTCCCTAAATTGAAAATGGCAATAATGGTGGGATATTAGAGACACTATGAAGCTAGGTTCTCTTCATGCTGGTGAGATGAAAGAACTACTAAAATGTCCCTAAGGGTGACATTTTGGTGGCACTGTCTAACTCCATGACAATCCGCTACATCAAAGAATCTCTGGACAGAGAAAGCATGACATTCCTCTGTGTGTAATAGCCTGAGACCCACAACTACAAAGTTGCTTCAGCTCCCAAACTTGGCTTCAGTGGATAATGTGGTTGAGACAGCCTTTTATGATACTTTGCACCCTATGCGCAAGACTGCTATAGTTGTGGAATCCTCAGTAAACGAAGAAAGAGAGGGAATATATTTTCTTCTCCTTTTTTCCATCTTAATGACAATGAAATATCTTTCTCTATTTAGTGCTTAGAATTCAATAAACAGCCACTGGCATAAGTTTTCTAAATTTATTTTGGAGTTAAATAAGTATCATTGCTCTCACCTCTTCAGAATGATAAAACGTTCTTATACTGAGTTTATCTTGTCTCTCATTAGTTCTTTTTCTCTTAAGAGTCAGTTTTGGGAGGAAATTACATTCCCATTTTTTAAACCGGTCTAGCAATAAACTGCCTAATTCATGAGATGTGCCTATACAGTATCTATTCTCATCCTAAGTTAACTCTAGAGAAGAAAGATCAAAGTAAAAAAATGCTGCCAAGGATGTCCATACTATGGTGAGATGCAAGGAGGGAAAGGATCAAAATGTCACTGATTCTCTTCCTCCCTTTCTCAAGTTTGGTGAGCATTCCTCCTGCTTGCTTTATAGGAAAACGTCCATTGTTTACATTCTGCTAATACAACAATATACTGCTTTTTCTCTCCCCCCCCCGCAAGAAAATAACAGCTCCTTGTTTATTGATCTAGAAGGCAATGAACTGATTGTGTTTAGTAACATCAGGTTGGACTCAGCTCTGACCTGGAACAAAAAAGATATTTTGTTCCAGAAGGCCTTACATTTCTGGCTGTCCTCCCAGGCTAGGATGGATGGAGCCCTTGTGTTATATGTTTTGTATGCTGTTGTCAGACTACCAATTTGTTCTTGTTCTTTTTTATTCTTTTTCTTATTTTCTTGTTCTTTTCCCCCCTCCCCCGATTACTTATTGTATTTTATTGCTGTTACATTCTGAGCCACTCAGACTTCTTTGGAGTTGGGCAGTGCCTAAATTGAATAAAATAAGCTAAATTAAGCATATTGCAGGAAGATAAAGGTTTCCCTGTTCAGTCATGTCTGACCTCTAGGGTACGGTGCTCATCTCTGTTTCTTGGTTGAGGGAGCCAGCATTGTCTGAAGACATTGTCCATGGTCATGTGGCCAGCATGGCTATACATCAAAGGCACATGGAACACTGTTACTTTTCCCACTGAAGTGGCACCTATTAATCTACTCACATTTGCCTGCTTCTGAACTGCTAGGTGGGGCAGGGGCTTGGACATGAAAGGGAGCTCACCTCATTGCGTGGCACTCGGGTCTCGAACCTGGGTTGTCAGCTTTCCAGCTGACAAGCTCAGTGTCTTTAATCACTGAGCCATCGTGTTGCAAGAAACATATCTTTATTTCCATTAATATGCATAGGTTTAGTTTTTGGTAAATGCCAAACTCCTCCCAACTCTTATTAGATTCTCTTGGTGGTATTAGAGGAATCATGGTATTTCTGTCCTTAGACTTCCTCTGCAAATAAGTTAATCTATCCCAGTGATGGCGAACCTATGGCACGTGTGCCACAGGTGGCACGCGGAGCCATATCTGAGGGCATGTGAGGCGTTGCCCTATGTCAGCTCCAGCGCGCATGCACACGCTGGCCAGCTGATTTTCGGCCTCCTGAAGCCTGGGGATGGCAAAAACGGTCCAATGGGCCAACCGGAACTTGTGTGCTCACCCCCAGCCTCCTTTTCGCTGTCAGAGGTCTTCAGGAACTTCTTCGGCTTTGGACAGTTGCAACCAGGCCTCCCACACCTCGATCCATTTCTTCTGCAGCCGGCAAGTCTTTCCTGAAGGCCTGTGCAGCCGATAACAGAGCTCCAGATCGATCCGGAGCTCTGTTATCGGCTACAGAGGCCTTCAGGAAAGCCTTGCCGGCTGCTTCAGGAAAGCATTGCTGCAGAAGAAATGGGCTGAGGTGTGCGAGGCCTGGCTGAAACTATCTGAAGGTAAGTAGTAGGACAGCTCCACTTCCGTTTCATTTCCGAACTTCCAATTGGCCTGTTGGGCCATTTTTCGCTATCCCCAGGCTTCAGGAGGCTTTCCTGAACCCTGGGGAGAGCGAAAAACAGCCCAACGGGCCTACAGGAAGCCCGGAGGCTTCAGTGAGGCCTGTGCGCATGCGTGGGGGGCAGCGGGGGTTGTGCGCATGCTCAGGGGGGAGGGCATTGCATTATGGGTGTGGGCACGCATGCGCACGCTATCTCGCGCATGCGCACCCTTTTGGCACCCGAGTCAAAAAAGGTTCACCATCACTGATCTATCCTATCTGCTATTCAATAAACTAGACAAGATGTTATGTTTGAGGCTTACTGTTGATACTCTCTCTCTTTTGAAATAAACAAATCTTTCTCTTGACTGCACCATAAAGACACCCAAGGCTGAAGATACAGATATAACTACCAAGATGGAAAAAAAAACCACGACTGGATAGTTTGTTTGTTATTGCTGTGCCAGGTTATTATCTAGGCAGATTTTTCCACACTGTTTTCTGAAGCTGGAAAAACAGTGGAAATGTAATAGTAAAAGGACTTGTTTTTATTTTAAAAAAAAATAGCAGGAAGATAAATTGTTTGGAAGATAAAGTATATGTATAAATAATTGCTATTATATATCACTGAAGAACAGGAGAACTTGGTAAGGTTTATTTTTTGAATACTTTGGAGAAAGAGATTAATCTGGCTAAGAATCATCTTAAATGGAAGAATTATCTTTATTAAAATACTGGGATAAAGGCAAAGAAACTGGAAAGCAAAGTGTCAAGAGTTTTATTAGCAGTGATCTGTCTTAGCATTTTTCTCCTACTTATCATCAATTAATATTTTATAATGCTCCATGCCAATGTTTTCTTAAAATCAGTCTTGCAATTCCTCAAAAATTTTTTTGTTCTGGGAGAAAGATTTAGTAGTACTTCAAATAAATAATAAAATAAACATCAGCAGTAATTGTTTGCTTAAAATTTTCTGAATTCTCTGAATATTTCTATTATTTACTGAATCCTGAATTCCAATCAGTCATCAACCTACTTTCTAACAAACAATTTGGTTTCAGGAAAAAATTATCCTGTAATCTGCAACTCCTACACTGCAAAAACATATGGACTACACAACTCGATCAGGGTAAAGCAATAGACGCAATTTACATAGACTTTTGTAAAGCCTTTGATTCAGTGGTACACGACAAACTACTTCTGAAACTAAAATCTTATGGCATCTCTGGACCCCTACATGATTGGATAACTGCGTTCCTGTCAAACAGACAACAAGTGGTTAAAATAGAGAGTTCTCTATCAAATCCTGCACCTGTCAATAGTGGTGTCCCTCAAGGCAGCGTTCTAGGACCAACACTCTTCATACTTTACATAAATGACCTTTGTGATCACATTATAAGCAACTACATTCTCTTCGCCGATGATGTCAAGCTATTTATCTCTATAGACAATGCTACTACCCTTCAGAACGACCTTGCCTATGTATCAGAATGGTCAAACAAGGGGCAACTTCACATCTCAATCAACAAATGCTCTTTCTTACACAGTGGCAAAAGGAATCAGAACACTGAATACAAGCTTGGAGGACACGACCGTGTAGACGACCCTCATTCTGTCAAGGATCTTGGA
>QLTV01003492.1:1197249-1244011 GCA_003457575.1 Thermophis baileyi
TTGCTTGTGCTAAATCGGGCTCTGTTCTTTTTGCTGCAGGGAGGTAAATTGCTGGGAGGCAGAGGCCAAAGGGTAGGGGTGGCTGGGTGGGGCTACATTCGGTGTATAAGACGCACCCAAGTTTTCACCCTCTTTTTGGGAGTAAAAGGGTGCGTCTTATACTCCGAAAAATACGGTAAATTATTTATTGCAGGGCAGGCTATATGGTGAAGAACCAAAGACTAGATTGTATGAACCTGATGGTTGAATGACTATAGTTTTATTGATGAAGCCAAGTGTTTTACAATATCATCAGGAAATTGATTAACTATACATGGGATGTTCAGCCATCCATGTTGTTCATATCAGCTTTGGCCCTGAGTGTCTCTGCAGCAGAGTATGCTGCTGCAGTGTGGGATGCATCTGCACATGTGAAGCAAGTTGACATCATTGGCAATGAAGCAGTATGTTTTGTGATGGGATGCCTTAAACCTACACCAACTGAGAAACTATTGCCCTCTCGCTGGCATTGCCCCACCTAAGATCAGGACAAAAGTAGCAGCAGAGGACAAAACTAAGCAAGAGAACCATCCTCAACATCTTCTGAATGGACATATGCTCCAGGCCCACCAACTCAGATATGCAAAAAGCTTTAGGGAAAGAACCAACATTCTTGAGGGTATGCAAGAGCAAAATGATGGAGGAAAGAAACCATTGAGCAAGGAATAGTTAAATAATGCCCGACATATTGGTCTGAACTTGAGATATATGATTCCTGCACACCATCATAGTTGTTGTGTTTCTTGGTGACTTCTGAATAAGTGCACTAAGAGCATGAGCTGAGAAGTCAAATCAGATAAAATTCTGGCAATTAATGATCTTTGAGGCATACGCTGTTAAGGTTTTGTGTCTCAAAGGAGATGAGCAACTCAAGGCTCTATGTCTTTGAGACAATGGCTTCATTGGGACATTTGCCTGGTAACGTATCTTATTTCTAGAACAGACTACCTTGGATCCATATTTATATATTGGAACAATGTGTCTATTGACCAATAAATAGAAATTTAGAATAGCAATTAATATTCCATATTCCCATGGCAAGCTGATTCCGTTTCCAAAATAGAAAGTTCTTCTGTTGAACTAGGATTGCCAAATATTTTTCCCTTCCCTTCCTTTAACACAGTGGTTCTCAACCTTCCTAATGCCGCGAACCCCGCTCCGCTGCTGCGACCCCCACCCTGCCCCCTCCCCGCACGTGCACGTTGCCAGGCGAGAAGCGATGAGGTGACAAAGGGGGCGTGGCACCAAGATGGCGGGCTAGCACGCACGGCCTTTCTGTCGGTGCCTGCGCATTCGAGGGCCGCCCGTGCGTCACACCGTCCCCGGGTACTCGTATGTGGATGGATAGAGGAGCGGTGTCTCGGTTCCTAAGACCATCGGAAATGTGTTTTCCGATGGTCTTAGGCAACCCCTGTGAAAGGGTCGTTCGACCCCCAAAGGGGTCGCGACCCACAGGTTGAGAACCGCTGCTTTAACAGTTATGTTTTGCCTATGTGCATTACACATCTATCCATAATGTAAGCAATCCCCTTTAAATAAATTTTGTTCTGTATTCGTAAAACCAGAAAGTGATTGACTGACTGAGGCTTTCCTCATTTCTACACTGAGAATCCTAGACTTTGATGGATACTTTAATTATGCAGATGAATACTGAACTTGCTTGCCTGCTGATGTAGCAACCAGACCTGTAATTTGCAAAGCTGATAAGAAAGACATGGTATCACAGGGAGGGAAAATTAGACATATAATAAATTCTGAACATTTGAACCAACAAAAGTTTGAATATTTACCAAGAGAATTCCTGTGGTAGAAAAAGGAAGGCACTTTGCTTCTAAAATAAACCTATACTGCATGTAGATGACAAAATTGCTTGCACGGAGGCTGGTTCAAAAATCTAATTTTGATGTTTCTCTCTTTTAATAAATGGTGCATTAAGGATACAATCGTAAACACATTTAATAAGAAGTAACTCTCAATTAGATACATGAGGGTATATTGGAAATATAATGTTGACGTTTATATCTATTCCTCCATGACTTGAATTTAACAATTATCCAACAAAACTTCTAAATAAGGCTGATGTAAAAGGTATATGTAAATATTAATAGTACATTCATTTCCTTATGACTTTTTGAGGTGAGATTGGTTTTTTTTAATCATAAAAATAAATGCGAGGTGGAATTTCATGGGTAGATCTGCCCTAGACAGAAGATTCTAGGAAAGAAGATGATAGAGATATGATGAATGGATGGATAGACGATGGATGGATGGATGGAAGATAGATAGATAGATAGATAGATAGATAGATAGATAGATAGATAGATAGATAGATAGATAGATAGATAGATAGATAGATAGATAGATAGATAGATAGATAGATAGATAGATAGATAGATAGATAGACAGGCAGGCAGGCAGGCAGGCAGGCAGGCAGGCAGGCAGGCAGGCAGGCAGGCAGGCAGACAGACAGACAGACAGACAGACAGACAGACAGACAGACAGACAGACAGACAGACAGACAGACAGACCTCGTGCCTTCAAGTCAATGTTTAGTCCTGGTAACTGTGGGGACAAGTTCCAGCATTTTTCTCCACAAGATTTCAGAAGTGGTTTGCCATTACCTTCTTCCAAGGGTTGAGAGAGATTGACTGGCCATGGTCACTCAATTGGCGTAGTGCCGAAGATGGTCTCGCAGTTTCTATCCTGGTGCCTCAAACACTACACTAAACCAGCTTTCCCTTTTGATTTGACTTCAGTCATTGTAGAGCAGGTGTTTCCAAGTTGGGGTTGCCCTCACATTTTGAAAAAAGTATCCACAACATCACAAAATGTCAACCATAGAAATGCAAAATGGCTGCTATGATAAATGGGATTGTTCTCAAGAAAGGATCAAAGGCAAACAACGTGTATAAGTTCTTACACCTAAAAATTAGGCATACTGTGGAATGTGAAAATGAAAGTAGTATGTAACAAATGCCAAATTTGTGGCAGGGATTAAATTAAAGCCTCACACTATAAATCTGCACTCTTATATCTGGGATTTTGGACCAACAGTTGTCTAATTCACACAAACTTATCATGATTCCAATAAATTTTCTACTATTTCCATATTGTGTGTGTGTACATATATTTTTATTAACAGTATTATAGCACCCCTGGTATCTAAAGAAAGAGGATACTAAGGAAAGTAAGAAGATACAGCTGCCGAACTTCAAACCAAAAAAATACTTACATTTCTGTGTTAAATCACATGATTGGCACACTAAATAGCTTTATTTCAGTCGGCCAAGCAATAAGCTGTTGAATTCAATTAGACTCCTTAACTGGATTGACATTTTATCAAAAGACGTGATCTCTCCTCTCTCCTTCTGATCTTAGACACAATTTGGATCGGCAATTGCCAGCCAAGAACATTGCACCTAGCTGGTTGCATTGTCATTTGCATCCAGCTGAAATCTAATAAAGGAAGAAGGGACAGCAAGAGTAAAACTTTTCTTGATTACGCCGTATAATCATCCCTTCCTGAGCATGTGGAGGGATGTATCACACCCAGTCATGTTAGATCTTCAAACCAGGGGTGAAATGCTACCGGTTTAGCCCTGTTCGGGTGTACCGGTAGCGGCGGCCGCTTCCGAACCGGTAGGGAAGGTAAGTAGATTTCACCGCTGCTTCAAACGTATTTAGCCAAATCTAGATTGATTGCTTTCCAAGGTCTTCAGAAAACATATGCACTTTCTGTTTACTCTTTTTCCTAATGGCTGTATTACAGAGGACATAGAGATGGATAGTGGAAAGGAGATTTACCCTTCTAAAAGGTTAAAGATGTTCTGATTACTTGAAATTTTTTGTTGGCAATTAGGAAACAATTTTCTCTGAAAAGTGTTTTCTGTTAATCTAAGTAACAGCAGGAAGTAAGTAACTGGGATTCTAGTAAGCTTTCTCTCTCTCTCTCTGTGTGTGTGTGTGTGTGTGTGTGTGTGTGTGTGTGTGTTTAAACTACTGGGATGAAAAAAGAGAAATATTAATTTCCTTCCTTCCTTCCTTCCTTCCTACCTACCTACCTACCTACTTACCTACCTACTTACCTACCTACCTTTGTTTTCTTATTTCTTATTATTATTTCTTATTATTATTATTTATTATTGAGGACCTGTATACTGCATGAGTCAAAAAGAGGGCTGTGAAAATATTTACAGACCCCTCACATCCTGGATGCAAACTGTTTCAACTCCTACCCTCAAAACGACGCTATAGAGCACTGCACATCAGAACAACTAGACACAAGAACAGTTTTTTCCCGAATGCCATCACTCTGCTAAACAAATAATTCCCTCAACACTGTCAAACTATTTACAAAGATTTACTACTATTAATCTTCTCATCGTTCCTATCACCCATCTCCTCCCACTTATGACTGCATGACTGTAACTTTGTTGCTTGTATCCTTACGATTTATATTGACTGCTTCCTAATGTGATTTGATTGCTTATTTGTACCCTATGACTATCATTAAGTGTTGTATCTTATGATTCTTGATGAATGTATCTTTTCTTTTATGTACACTGAGAGCATATGCACCAAGACAAATTCCTTGTGTGTCCAATCACACTTGGCCAATAAAGAATTCTATTCTATTCTATTATTGTTTTTAATCTTTTCAGTGCAACATTAATTATGAGTGCCTTGTGTGGCTACGGAAATCAATTCATTTTCTCCATATACATTTATTTCATTATCTATCTATCCATCATCACTGTGCATATGATAAAGACATTACAGAGTCACAGATGGAAGCACTTGGAAAAAAGTTGCAAAACCGTATTGGAACCACCCCGAGAAGAATGTTGGTATTGTTAAATAATAATTCTTGCTAGCTCTTTTGCTTACACAGCATAATATATTTTCAGAATTAAAACATAGCAAGTGGTTCAGTCAACATTTGTTTATTTATTACCAACAAGATATGCTGCCTCTAATACAATCCTGCTTTACCACTTCAACACCCTATGGACTGCAATTGCAATTCATACACATATCTGTGTGTATGAAGAATTGGAGAAGAATGTGTGGGGCTGTGAACGTCATTAAGTCGTACTGCTTTATTTATAGTCATAATAATCCTACAAAAGATGTTATACTGAATGATAAGTGAATCAAATCACTTGGATAACATGCAAATACCGTATAGTCACTAAAGTTTTCAATAAGTTTCCTTTTCAATTCTTTCTTTTCAAAATATAAATACAGAGCATGACTCGATGTGAACCATGTTGTATTATAAATTGACATTAATCTGCCAGCCTCTATTCTACTATTTCTGATTCTGAATGTTGTCCTTTCAAGAACTGGTGCATTCTTTTCAGATATCCTCTTCTTGTTGAGTTTGATTTGTGATAAGAGATTG
This sequence comes from Thermophis baileyi, assembly GCA_003457575.1. Classification (NCBI taxonomy): domain Eukaryota; kingdom Metazoa; phylum Chordata; class Lepidosauria; order Squamata; family Dipsadidae; genus Thermophis; species Thermophis baileyi. Next base: position 1,202,693 of record QLTV01003492.1, read on the forward strand.
CTATATCTTTCCTTTCCCCCCCAATCACTGTATATTTGCAACAGGTAAAAAGCTCCCCCCCCCCAGTGGTCCTGCAGCTGCTGGCCCTGGTTGCTTAGACAAAAATCCTGAATCCTGTAGCCAATTATTATTATTGAAGAAGTTGAATTGCTACATTCTACATAAGAATATAAGTGCACATCATTGTCCAACTGTCTCACAGTGATTCCGGATGGCTTCCATAAATAAAGCCCCCAGTACCAAAATCAGTAGAAATCTGTTTTCCATTCCATTCCATTAATATTTATGCTCATAAACCAGTGTGATGTTGCTGTTAAATCCTTTGAATTTAGGTTCATGTCTTTGAAACACTTTGGAATCTGTCCTCATTTTACAATGGAACTCTCTCCATGTATGATCCTTGTTTTAGAGATAAAATAAGGGGAATCTCTAAGCATTTTGCTTCAATCTCCCAGAAGAAAGACTGAATTTAAATCTAATAATAATCATTTTAAAACATTGATCTCATATTGTAAATAAATAAAAACCTGATTCTGATTCAAGTTTGACTTCTGCTAGTATTCAGCCCCTGTATTAATGGCTTGCTATTTCTTTCTTCCAAAATGTTTTTTTCAGCTTTTAAAACTAGGACTTTCTGGTGGTGTCTATTCCTGAAAAAGCATATGAAGGTATCAGGAAAAATCTTCCTTTCCCTCTCTTTGTGTGGCATCTGTCTTTCAGGATTAGCAGGAGAGATTCTGGATGCTGAAAAGCGTTCTATTTTTTTTCTCCCAGCCTTTTAGCAGTATATGTCATCCGTGACTCCTGCAGACATGGTAAATGACATTTCATTTAAGTAAGATTGAAGGTGGCACTTTTCATTCCTCAGGTCCCAATACCTGCAGTTCAGGTAAGACCAAAGGTGGGACTTTTTATTCTTCAGGTTTCTAATACCTATCATTCAGGCATTATTCTGCTCCTTTCTTCATTCTACTGACTCAAGAAGATTCAGAGGAAATACTGAGAACAATGAAGTGCAGAAGATTGTAAGAATGAAAGGAAGATCTCAACAATACAGAAACGAGAAGACAAGAAAGCTGAATTATTTTAGCCAAGTGATAGTCTGCTATTTTTTTGTAATGTAAAGCTTAGATTTCTGCTTTACAGCTGGAGTTCATGCTTCTTGACATACATGACTTGAATGTTTACTGTAGCTCTAAACTATTTCCTAAAAACAAGAATACTTCTAAATACTATAATTAGAATTCTGTGTGTATTTTTTAATGATGAAGATGTTATCCATTCAGTCATGTCTGCTGTTGTTGTTGTTAGTTGCGAAGTCATGTCCGACCCATCGCGACCCCATGGACAACGTTCCTCCAGGCCTTCCTGTTCTCTACTATCCCTCGGAGTCCAGGTTTTCCTCCAGGAAGGCCTGGAGGAAAACCCCATGGACAGTCATGTCTAATTCTTGGCAATTCTATGGGTCTGGTGTGTCCACCCCACTTTAAAACTCACTTGTCATTATGGCTAATTCAGATATAAAGCAGAAGCAATATTTATTTTCTATTTTAGTATAAACTTATCTAATTTATACTCGCCATATATGGTATGTCGAAGTAAAGCTATTTCTAAGTTGTATTTAAGAAAGCTATTACAGTTCCAAATGGTAAAATGCAGTTCTTCAGTAAATTATGTGTCTGTTTCAAGTAAGTGCACACTAAAACAGTATTATTAGTGAAAATAATATAAAAATGTAGTACATTAGCAGAAATTGCTTACTTAAGAGAGAGTACAGAGTAAGGCAAAATTACATTGACAAGGCATATTTATGGAGAAATGGGCACTTATGCAAATATTAGTATTATCAAATATTTTTCTATGTTTGTGTTTGGGTGTGTGTGCATTGCAAACTGTTGCAAAAACAAGACAAAATGAACTTAATGATAGTAAACTGAGAAATGAATGGAATTGCCTGCTCTAAATTTGCAGGCCAACAAGGTGCTTTAAATGATAATGATAACAACAACAACAACAACAATAACAATAACAGCAATAATAATAACAATAATAACAACAACGATAATAACAATAACAACAACAACAACAACAACAACAATAATAATAGAAGGAAAATGTGATAACAACATGACATAGGCATGGCTTAAGATGGGAACCATCAAGAAAGAAACGGAAGGTTTAATACTTGCTGCTCAAGAACAAGCACTACAAACTAATGCCATGAAAGCAAAGATACAAAAATCCACTGACAATCCAAACTGCCAATGGATCCAAACTGCAATGACAAAGTTGAAACTGTTTCACATTTAATATGTGAGTGCAGCAAAAATGCACAAACTGATTACAAAGCTAGATATAACCGAGTTGCTAAATTAATCTACTGGTCATTATGTAAACAATATGACTTACCTGTATCCAAAAAGTCATGGGAACATAAAGTAGAAAAAGTTGTCGAAAATGAGAAGGTGAAGATCTTGTGGGACTTTCGAATACAGACAGATCGTCATTTGGAACACAACACGCCAGATATCACAGTTGTTGAAAACCGAAGCATACAATTTATTGATGTAGCTGTACCAGGAGACGCCAGAGTCGAAGAAAAAGAACTGGAAAAAATCATGAAATATCGCGACCTGGCCATCAAAACTATGTGATTATGGATGAAACATGTAACAGTGATACCCATTGTCATCGGGGCACTTGGTACCATGTCCAAGAATTTTATAAAATACATCAAGAAATTGCAGCTTCCTGCAATAACACCAGTGGAACTGCAAAAAACTGTTCTACTCGAAACATCATACATCTTAAGAAGATACCTGGTTGATACCTAGGATGCTGGCAGCAACTCATATCAACCATCAGAGCCAGTCAATGATACTTTTAAATGTTCAGTTGACTGAGTTTCATGTTTAATCAATAATAATAATAATAATAATAATAATAATAATAATAATAATAATAATAATAATTTAAAAAAAAACAGATTTGTCAACAGTAACTTGACTTACTGAATTTGTCTCTGCAAGAATCCCAATCTTCTACCTTTTTCTCCAAATGACACCCAATTGGCTCCTGATCTTCTCCCTCTCTTTTCAGAACTCTTTCCTTAACTGACTGTAGATGTTGATCTTGAATTTGATATGGATATGTCCTCTTATCATGATAGGAATCATGTTTTGGATTCTGTGGGATGTACTCTCTTGACTCTGTTGATGTGGCCCTCGGTTTCCGCTCTAGCTGTGGAATTGCATGCTATTAACCATGCCTGGGTCTTAGCCTCAAACTCTTCCATCGGTACTTATACTGGTTGACATTATTGTTTTGGCATTATACATAATTATGTTCAAGTTAGGCAAAACTTGGGGATTCTCATATACTCTATTCAAAATACTGATATATATTTTTTTGGTCCATTGCCCTGCTTAATAGTATTCTATTATTCTCTGCTTTTGCTATCATAAAGTGAAAGGTCTTTCTCATTTGCTGGGAAATGGATTGTGCTAAACCTGAAGCATTCCTGTCTCCTGAGGTTTCTGCATAGAGTGCACTCATATCACTTCTTTACTTGTCTTCTTTACTGTCTGTTCAGCCTGGAGAGACCAAATTCAGTAAGAGGATATCTTGGCTCATTTGGTGCTTGTCAAGCACTAAAGACTCATTTCATTCTGCCTTCCTCTTTCCCTTGTCCACTTGTCCACAGAGCTCATTCAAGAAGATCCAAAGGGACGCAAAAGGGAATGGCTAAATATTGGTGGGCATCCGGGATCACAAATTTATTGCAACAAGCGGACCCACAAATGCCCGAATTCTTCAACAAAGGTTGGCAAACCTTTGCAAACATTCTCCTTGTTTGTTCTCCTCAAGAGTACAAAAGGTCGCCTGCCCAAGGATATAAGTGTGTCCTTCTCATTGCTGGCATGTTTAGCAGATAGCCTGAGGCTTACGCTGACAGGAAGGGGAATGCTAGAAGGATAATAAAGGAACTAATCTCTTAGAACCAACCTTAAAAACTTGGACAGAAGAGCACAGGTTGTTAACACTTTGATTACTTTGCTCTCCAAGGCAATACAAATTGATCTGTGTTTCACTGTTTTGTTTTACCTCCAGATTAATAGAAGACCTTATTGAATATTGAGAAAACAACATTTCAGAGTCTTGTAGTCAGTTTAACTTAAACTGGACAGGTGCTTTTCTCCTTGCTCTCGTGTTTATGTGGAGCCATTCAAATAATGCCAGCATGACTTGGCATGAGGTTCTTGTGGGCCTTTCCATGTGACCCTTTCATCACCAACACTCAGTCAATTAGTTTTGATTGAGGATGGACTCTTTTACTGTCTGCAGTTAAATACAGTCTTGAGTACCATTATCCTCTCCTCTACAATGACTATTGATGAAGGCCTACCAGTATGTTTGTGTGCGGGAGGGGAGATGATGGCTCAGCGGTTAAAGACACTGAGCTTGTCAGCTGGAAAGCTGACAGTCTGTGTTTGAGACCCGAGCACTGTACAATGGGGTACTACTGGACAGGGAAACCTTTACCTTTACATGCAGACAGACAGACAGACAGACAGACAGACAGACAGACAGACAGACATGTAAAAAGTAAAAGGTTTCCCCTATCCAGTCATTTCCAACTCTAGGGCTCATTTCCATTTCTTAGCAGAGGGAGCTAGCATTGTCTGAAGACATTTCCATGGTCATGTGGCCAGCATGACTATACGCTGTGGTGCATGGAACGTTGTTACTTTCCCAGCAAAGTTGCACCTATTTATCTATTCACATTTGTATGCCTTCGAACTGCTAGGTAGGCAGGAGCCAGGACAAGAATGAGAGCTCACCCGATTGTACAGTGCTCAGGTCTCGAACGCTGGTTGTCAGTTCTCCAGCTGACAAGCTCGGCATTTTTAACCACTGTGCCATCACACTCTCGCTATACATATATACACATACACGCGCACACACACACACACATGATATACATGTGTATATACATATACAATTTTGTGAGCCACATAGGGTTGCTATACTGAGATTATGGCTGCATAAATGTAATGAAATGAATATTGTTAATAGCCATGAGTGCATCCCCAGGTTCCCCCATTCTTTAAATCAGCGGTTCTCAACCTGTGGGTCGCGACCCCTTTGGGGGTCGAACGACCATTTCACAGGGGTCGCCGCGCGCGTTAGCCCGCCATCTTGCTGTCACCGTCACTGCAGGGGTGAAAAGGTCCCGGTTCGGCCGTGCTGCGGGTCGCCGGACAGCTGGTAGCCCGGACGCCGCCATTTGAGTTCTTCTATCCTCTGCGCATGCGCAGAATGCTTTGCGCATGCGCAGAGGGTAAAAGAACCCAAATGGCGGCGTCTGGGTGAAGTCTGCGTGGGGAGAGGGTAGGGAGGGGGTCGCGGTGGTAGTGGGGGGGGGTCGCAGGGGGGTCGCGGCATTAGAAAGGTTGAGAACCACTGCTTTAAATGTATCAGTTTTGCTTTAAGCTTTCAAGTCTTGATTGCTGAATCATTTACTCTATAATAGCACTCAAATAGATATTCCTCTTAGCCATTCAACTTGTGTCCAGTAGGAAAAGACATAGTGTCTTGTTAAGAATGGTACAAGGCCTTTTCTAGGTAATGTTATTTTCATTAGGACAAAAAGTTCAAATGTTTAGTTGGTGTAATAAAAATGAGATCAAAGATCCTCTAACAGGTCACACCATATGCAGACCAAATCTGGCTCTCCTGGTTATTCTCCAATTCTTACAGGATGAAAAAGCAGAAATAGTTACCTTTGCATCACCTGGATCTGGTATTGTGTGCTATTTTCATTTTGATAGACATTTTGCTTCAAAAGATGAGCCATCTCAAGGTTATTTGCTCCAAATGGTGTTGGAGCTTTAGTAGGGCAATATTTTGTTGTGGGACAGAAGTCTCTGGTTAGTCTGACAAATGTTTGTGGTATTCATTACCCATCCATTCTTGAAACCCATATTCAAATACTTTGCAAACTTTTGGCCCTATTAGAAATGAGCGGAAACTTTTCCAGAAAAATATTACTCATGATAGATAAGGCATCTCCAAATCAAAGCATGAAATAGGATGTCTTAAAACATAGATACATGATGTTATGTCAGGGTTCCAAGTAACATACCCTTAGCAAACAAAACTCTGAGGCATGTAGATTCCTCAAAGAATCATTTTATTGGATATGTCATATTGGCACAGGCTGGTGAAAACCGACTCTGAATATTCCTGTGATTTTCACTTAATTAAAAGTTTTTCACTTTCTCAAAATAATCAGTCACATGATCCAATCAGGATACTATCCAGTTGCTAGGTGACTCCAGTCCCCTCCTTCCAAGCACTTGCAGGAATGTCCTTGGTTCCCAAGAGAAAGTATTTTGTTTTGACTACAACATCCCAACTATCTCTATTCCTCCCTCACTGTCCCTCTTCTCCAGTGTGTCAGCGCTAAAGTCTCAAAAATGGCCTCAGTCAGGCCAGCTTCAGGGTTGCCATGTCTCTTATGTCCCAAATGTGTTTTCTGGGATTACTAAATGGGACTAGTCTTGACTAACCTCTAGGACTTCTGATTTAGAAGAACATGGATGAAAATGAGAGCCAGACTGGTCTAGTGGTTAAGGACCAATACTTGGTTGATCCAGCCCCCCCCCCAAAAAAAACCAGACCCTGTACTTGAAGGAAAAACCCTAAAAAAAAAAAAGGTGAATGAAAATTCATTCAGGTATTTCTTGTTTTACTTATTGCAATAATTTGTTTTTAGATATTATTTGCTATGTCAAATGATGTTTTATTTTTAACTGCCAATGTAGAGCCATAACAAAGGATTCAATGAAATCCATATCTACAGCAAATATGGCCATGGTTGTCATTGCTTTCTCACATCACACAGGCCAAGTTGGTCATAGCATAATTGTTTTATTTTTAAGGATATATAAGGAGTGGGAAGTATAAATACCCTGCAGGAAATAAACCCGCCCTCCACCAGCTCCATCATTATATTTAGACAAGCAAGTCATATACAAGAAAACAGTTATAATTTCAGTATGTATGTCAAGGGATCTTCAAAATGGAAACTAATTCAATTTTTTTCCAACATAACTTAAGGATATAACTTCAAAAATGTATCAGACTATCTGAAATAGATTATGATGCGTTTACTACAGGCTGAAAGAATCCAGGGACTTAGAATTAGAGGAATAATTTGGCAGTCTCTATGGCAGCATGAAGGGTTTTTGTCAGCATCCACTAGAAAATATGTCTTGAATTTTTACATTAGTAGTATCAATAAGAGCCTCACATACAAGCCAGTGTTCAGTGACATATTGATGAGGCCATAATTCAAAAGGATCATTGTTTCCCCAATAAACTATCAGAACTTTGAAAGAACTTGTTGGAAAAAAATGCATAATAAAGAGAAGGATCAATTTTCTACAAAACTTGGTTTGCTACACATATTTGATGGCCAGAATAAAAATGTGAAAGTTAAAACTAAACAAAGAAAACATTGGTGTTTGCTTATTACAACCAAATTAATCATTGCTTATCAATGGAAATATCTGGATAATATTTCAATGGATAAATGGTGAAATAAGATTAATAAATAGCAATACTTGAAAAAGTCTGTGATACAATTCATTATATGACAATGAATCCTAAGTAGTGAATTGTAGTTTTACAAAGAATAGGAGAATTTTATTGTTTATACCGGTGGAACGGATAAAAATCCTGAAAACATCTTGTATTAAAAGCGCCTTAAAATGTTCCAGCATTACGTTAATTTTTGAAATTCAAATATTTTAAAATATTTGTTTTTAAAAATGAAAAGTCACTTTCTTAATGACAAATTAGGGAATGTACATGTGATTAAATACAATATAATCTATGAAAGTGAACTTTATATGTCTCTACATTCTATGTAATACAGTAATTCTGAAATGGTGTTTGAAGGGGTCTATGGTAATTGCCAAACGTTTTGCAGGAAGGAAATGTTTTTTTGGGGGGAAAAAATGTCCTCTGAAATGAATCTCATTTTGACAAGTAAACTTTTGAAAGACCCCATGATTCAGCACTCTGTCATTGTTGGAGTTATTTTTACATCATGTATTTTTAATACAGGAATCAAAATACGTGCTTAGTTATAGCTAAGTAGTTTGTGCAATTTTTGTGAACCTATCTCAATCCTAGTTGAGGTTCTTGAGTGATTTCCCCAGAAACATGTGTTGGTAAAGTCGTATCCCTTGATAAGGAAAAAAATAATTTGTTCATTGGGCTCCCCATCCAAATGCTGGTTATTTATAGCACATTTATTGCTGAATATTTTCACTTTGGCCTTGGCCTTGTTGATGTATCAAGAGTTAGAGTCATTGTAGTTATCTAAGTTTATATGTCTCTAAGTTTCATGTGGTCTTCTCAGGCCAGCTTGACATGTGCCATTGGAACCATATTTTCTGTGTATAAAATAACGTTAAGAAATTTGTCATGGATCTTTGACATCTGGGCATCTCAGATATAGTTGAGATATATATCGATAAACATCAGGGCCAGGATTCACCCTTGTTTGACCTCTTTGTGGCTAGATATATCTGGATTTAAGAACCATCGATACAAGTACAAACTTTCAGGTACTGTACATATTTGAGTAGAGGGTCTTAACCAGAAAGAAAAATCTGGGTTCCACATCTAGCTAGTTTGTTCCACAAGATCATTCTGTTTATAGAGTCGAAAGCTGAGGTAAACAATTTCTTGCCAAAAGATGTGAATTTCACAATGAGAATAGTTTTTTATTAAGATTAATCATTACCTATTGTAGAGTGTTTCAGTTTGATACCAGTCTGTTTTTCCATGGTGAGGTTTCCCCCCCCCCTTTTTTTAACACCCAGTCCTCTATTTTGCTCAAAAGGTGTTTCACGCATGTGTTGGCCATTATATCGATAAGACTTATGAGCCAATAGTTTCAAAGATTTTCTTTATTTCTCTTTTTGTATACGGACTGTGATGGACAGCCTCTGTTGTATAAACAGAGAAGAAAATATTCCTGCCAACAATGGTGAATGAGTGAGTTGGGGTCTCACATAACTTTTCTTAATAAGTAATATATAAAATAAATAAAAATCTAATTCAGTGCTCACTTCTCACATTTGTCAAGCTGTACAAAATAGCCCCTTAGTTTCTTATTTATAACCTTTTTAATCTTTTCATCTTTTTTGCAAGGTGGATCCTATGATATTGTAGCCAATACTTTAAATTTATATAAATGTCAGGGTTCCAAGAAATGACCCCATTTCAAAACATAACTCTGAGGCAGATTCTCAAAGAACAGTTTTTATTTAGGAGACATCATCTTGGCATCAACTGGTAGAAAGCCAACTCTGAGCTTTCCCGGGCTTTCCACCTAGATAAAAGCAAAAGTTTCACTTTCTCCCAAAACAATAAATCACATTATCCAATCCAGGCACTGGCTGGTTACCTGGCAACTCCTTCTTCCACCTCCAGCCAGCCAGCAATTGGAATGTCCTTGACCTAGGAATGAACTAGTTTGTTTTAGTTACAACCCCCCTCCCTCAGCTCCAAGTTTCGTCAAGCCCAAAGCAAAGTGAAAGAACCCCTAATAGAACTAAAGAAAAGGAAAAACTCACACAGCCAGAACAGCTTCGGGGTTGACAATATGTTTTTTAGTTACTTTCAAAGATTAGCATTTAATAAGGACCAAACCATTATGGATTATTTAACAAACCAAAGTTAACAAAGCACATGACTTTGCAGGATCTGAAACACCAACCATTTTTATGGGGTGGGGGTTGTCTTGTTTTCCTATAACACTGTTTTGATATTATTAAGTAATTTGCTCTTTTTTTCCTTAATCAAGAAGCTGATGTATTTTTTCCATAGATATAATTTCCCAACTGATATAAAAGTTTCACTACATGTTAAGTTACAGTTTTAATTGCTTCAGGTGCATTTATCCAATTCATCTCACTTCATTTTTTTTCACTTGTTAGAGAATCATCAAATACTATTTATATACGGTACATATTCCAGTGCAAATTTAACCTAGTTTTGTTTCCTGTTGTGTACTTCCATTGGGATTTTTGCCTTTCAGTAATTTCTTCTTTTAGCCACATCTTATCAAACATAATTGCTGCTTCCTTTATTATTTATGAATGTATGTATTTATTTATTGATGTAAGTCTAATGGCTAATTGGTGAGACATTACTTGAATTATTACAGACCTTTGGAGCTGTTATTTTTATATTCCAATAGAAATCATATCTCACCAATAATCTGAATTTAATTGCAAGTACTACATACAATTGTTACCTAAGTCCTCATCTTCTCATGTTTTAAAAGACCATTATTATTATTATTTTCTCATTGGAGATACACCTTTGATTTCTTTTGAGTCCATTCACATATCAGGAGCAAACTACCATCAATTATGGCACAGTGGTTAGAGTGCAGTACTGCAGGCTACTTCTGCTGACTGCCGACTGCCTGCAATTTGGCAGTTCAAATCTCAAGGTTGACTCAGCCTTCCATCCTTCTAAGGTGGGTAAAATGGGGGCCCAGATTGTCGAGGGCAATATGCTGACTCCGTAAACAACTTAGAGAGGGTTGTAAAGCACTGTAAAGTTGTATATAAGTCTAAGTGCTATTGCTAATGCTATTGCTATCAAAAAGAGCTAAGAGAAACCGAAATAGTATAATTTAGTCCTATCTATTATCTATCTATCTATCTATCTATCTATCTATCTATCTATCTATCTATCTATCTATCTATCTATCTATCTATCTATCTATCTATCTATCTATCTATCTATCTACTATCATCTATCATCTATCATCTATCTATCATCTATCATCTATCATCTATCTAAAATTATCATTTAACTATATATTACCGTAAATATAGGAAAAGATGATAATCAAAAAGTAGTTACATAACCATATATCTATATCTAAGAAACAATGTAGTACTAAAATATGATGAACTGCATTATAACAACTGAACATCTGCTTCAGCCTTTACAGAGTCTCCTGAGAGCTGACAAACATTTTGAACACTACAGGAACACACATACCCTAGAGTGAATTTACAGCTTGACCATAATTGTGCTAGGATAGAACTACATTTAATTTACCTTCACTATTTAAAAGTAAATCTCCTGAACTCAATGAGAGATTCTCACAAGTCAGTGCATTTAAAAAAATGAGTTGAAGCTGTGGATTCAATGACACTGACTCTTCATTACTTCATGTTTTATCAACCAGAAGGAGACTGTACAATACACTAAATAACTAATTATTTACTTTCTATTACCTGCCTGCTCTTTCTCTAAGAGATTGCTAATCTGAAGTCACTCCCTTCTGCCTTTTTCCAGACACATCTAAAGCATATGACTTGGACTCATCTCACGGTAGGATTCATGGTAGGATACTTTGGGGCTAGACTCTCAAACAGTATCTCCTCTGGAAACGAGCAAAAGCAGAAACTCTTCTTACTCTGGAGCAGGAATGGGCAACCTATTGAGGGCTACAAGATCCTACTGTAACACCACAACTTTGATAAAGATATCTGGAGAACAGGATGAGGATGTCTTGTCAATGCTCCTTATCTAAGGATACCATATCTGGGCTGCAATCATCTGAATGACAACTAGAGATCAAGATATCTCTAGTCCTTTTGCTGTCATCTAGTTCCTGTCTGGACTTTTTCCTGATCAGGAAATCCTAAGAAAAGCAATAATTAATTTCCTGCCCAGATGATAAACTAGGCATTGGTGAAAAGTGGGCAGAGATCCTGGAATATAGTGAGTCATAGAGACAGGGGACAATATTGCCCCAGAAATCATGGTTTTTAAGAACCTATCTCCCAAATAGCTACTGCATGCAGAGAAAATAGCCTTCAAATGTGGAAAGCCTGCCGTAAGCAAACCATAATTAGCTATACGCACAGTAAAAGACGTTGTATGCTGCCATTATCCAGCTCAATCCTACCACATTATTAGTGTCACCACTAAAATGCACACAATTGTTAAAATTCAATATTTCACATGAGCTTGTTGTCTTTTATTAAATGGAAAAAGAGGGAAAATCACCATGTTCAAGATTTTGTGTGGGACTAAAAAAAAAAATCCCTTTAAATTTCAGAATATCCCCCTCTCTCTCTTGTATTACAACTTTTAGTTCAGATGTAAGAGACATGCATATATAGATCATCTGAAAAAGTTGCTTATTTTCTAATGTACTTAGTCATTATCATTTCTGCATTTCCTAATACAGTAACAAAGATTTTTTCCCAGAGAATGGAGAATGAAAGATTGCTTCATTGAATATAACTATGGTTTTATTCCCTTCTCCCTATTATCTTTAAATATGCTCCAAACCATATGGGTAAATTTGTCGTATATTTCATTCTGAAGAGCCACATGTATGTTTCCTAATATCAATAAATTAGTAAGTACTTAAACTCAAGGAGGCTGACAGTCTATTGTCTACTTTTAAGGGAATCTTTTATCACCCCCAACTGCGTCAAAAGGCAATTTTGGCTAATTATTCAGTGGATATTGAAATGCTCATTTTGCCCTCATGGGTACATGCATTAGACCAGCGGTTCTCAACCTGTGGGTCGCGACCCCTTTGGGGGTCGAACAACCATTTCACAGGGGTCGCCGCGTGCGTTAGCCCACCATTTTGGTGCCACCGTCACTGCAGGGGTGAAAAGGTCCCGGTTCCGCCGTGCTGCGGGTCGCCGGACAGCTGGTAGCCTGGACGCCGCCATTTGAGTTCTTCTACCCTCTGCGCATGCGCAGAATGCTTTGTGCATGCGCAGAGGGTAAAAGAACCCAAATGGCGGCATCTGGGTGAAGTCTCCTGCTTCCACGCTATCAGCTGTCTGGCGGCCCACAGGCAAGCCCGAACCCGGAGCATTTCGCCCCTCCCCTTTGTCACCTCATCCCGCGTGGGGAGGGGGCGGGGAGGGGGTCGCAGCAGCGGCGGGGGGGTCACGGGGGGGTCGCGGCATTAGAAAGGTTGAGAACCACTGCATTAGACTGTAAATGATCATAGCTCAGAATATACAAAAGCTTGGCACATTGTGTTAAGTTAGTTGGAGCTTGCATTGAAATTATATGAAAATCGTAAGTTGCTGATAGAGTCTCTCCCATGCTATTCCCTTGCCTCATCACTTCCCCCTTTATTTTACAAGAATATAAAACATGAGCTATAGTTTTCATATTTGTATTTTATAGCCCAAACTATATCTCCAGTGAAATAGATGTAGTTCCAGTTTAATTTCTCTCCAGCTTTTTGTAACATAAGTTGCTGAGAAAGCAAAGTTGATAACAAGAATCATACCTTTTATTGTTCTGCTTAAAGAATATACTTTAACCTAGCAAAGTAACAATGAAGCATTACAGGGTTGTTTTAAAAACAGCTAATGTTTTGGGGGATTTTATTGTAAAAATAGTTTTATTAGCCTCTTCCTGTTGTAGAAAGTCAGCGCCTACCCCTCCTAGAAGAATGAAATATTTTGGGAAATATTAAAAAAGGGCAGAATATCATATTTCTCTAAATGAGAAATGGAGAAACGTGTTTTTTAGAGGCAGGAAGCAGCCCCAGTCTCCCTGCCCCCAAGCAGAAACTGAGGAGGCAGCTTTTAGAAATGCAGATTAGGTAATCTATTTATTTATTTATTTATTTATTTATTTATTTATTTATTTATTTATTTATTTATTTATTTATTTGTCAAACATGTACAAGGTAGCAAGATATTCAAAATAATCAAAAAGATATTCAAGATAATCCATTCAAGACAGGATATTTTGAAACTCCCTGCAGCAAAGTCTGAACAAGGGCAGAATGGTAGGATTAGCCCCTCACTCAAGATCCAACACAGGAGAAAGCCATTAAGCCACAATAGGAATTGCCCAACATCCTTTCAGAACACAAGTCCCTCCATTGCACCATCCCATAGCAGTCCAAACTTCACCTGGGAGCTCAGATAAACAGTAAACCAGAGGTAAACCAGATTAACTCAGACAAGCACCTCGGATTTGCATTTCCTCTTTTGCCTATAGAGCCAGCTATGACCCCTACATGACCCCATAGGAATCTGACAATAGCCCATAGAATACATGTTCTTGCACAGGAACAGGAAGCTCAAATACAAAGCCCCCCCAAAAAGGTATAAAAACTGCCCACTCTCAACTCCATTTTGTTAGCTGCCCAGAATCAAATGTGCTTGGTGGTTCTGCTTCATCAATAAATGTTAAACCGGCAGGATCCCACCACTGACTCTAGCTTGTTATTATATAAAACAGAGTTCCAGACCAATTTTGTTATTGCTGCATTGCAGATGTGGGGGGTGCAAGAGGAGAAAATATATAATAAATTAGCCAGCACTGATGACGCTACCTAGTTTGGGGAATGAAACGTCTGCAAGAAAACAACCAATCTCAAGCAAAATTCTTGCCTTTCTAGACTGCACACTGTAGACTGCACACTGTACCTCAGATTTAACCGGTGGAACAAGCTTGCCGTCAGAAGTTGTGAGTGCTTCATCATTGGGGGCTTTTAAGAAGAGACTGGACAGTCATTTGTCTGAAATGGTATAGGGTCTCTTGCTAGAGCAGGGGGTTGGACAAGTAGACCTTCAAGGAGACTTCCAACTCTGTTATTCTGTTAAGATAAACATATGGGGAAAGGAAAAAATTGAGTACCTATTTTATGAAACAAGGACATGGGCTTTTGGTTCCATATATATAGTATTGCCATTTCCAGTTTTTGCCGTGAAAATGACATGGGTGTGTCCAAGCGGACATATGGAATAGAAGTCAATTTGCTAAGGGTATTCTACTGCACATGACACTCTTGTTAGAAAATCAAGGTGTCAGCATGAGTGTTAAAGAACTTTCCAAAAGGGAGCAAGTTCACAAATCATGGTGGATAGAGGATAGCTAGCTAGATAGACAGAGTTGTATGGATATATATTGAGACACCATTCACAAACACTCCCTTCTATTCTATAGCTATGATGATATCCTGGAGTATGAAAAAACTGACATATATACTTTGTTTTTAATTCAAAGGTATATGGTAGAGAGAGAGAATAAAAAATAGGGAGTATATTTTTATATTTGAAAATCCACAATTATCAGTCAAAAGTATTCTGACCTTTTAAGCCACAGCTTAGCTTTCTTGTGATGTTACCAAGCAACGGAGGTTATCAATTCTGTTGTCATTTGCTGTTTCTGTTTCAATAAAAACAGATTTTACATCTGTAGATTCATTCTACATGTGTAGAAAGAATTTTGTAAACCAGCTTTATTGTTGGATAAACTAAGCATAAATAGATCAGATCCATGCTAGATTTCTCTATATATTGCTGTAACTACAGCTTACCTTTTGCTGCACAAGTAGTATTGTTTTTTTTCCCCTGTAACAAACTTGATCAAAAATTTGTTAGATAATGGATAAAATTACAACTGTACTTTTACTATGTTTCTGAAGTCCAAAGGGATTTTTTTCCTGCTGCACACCAATGTACTATCCCCCCCCCCAATTCTATTCTCCTATCAAGATCTGAACAGTCCACAAAATCAGAACTTTCAGAAGTAATTTCTTTTGTTATCTAATAATCTGAAATCTGAATTCCTTAAGACACTGACCTCAGCTTTTTAATTTTCTCTCAAACTTTTCCCTGAGGAAATGTTAGAGGCGAGCATGATAGGCTGAATTGGCAGATAACTGCAATGTAATTTCTCAAGAGATGTTCAAATGATTTAGCCAAACCACACATCTCAATTCTCAGTATGAGGCAATTTCAACTGGACAGCTGTTAACAAACGGATATCAGATTTTTTGAAAGCTTAAGCAAAATGCCTTTTGAGAAGAATGCTTTGCACTGTTAAGTCACACTAATGATTATTCGATTGCAAGAACAATTTGCTGTATTCTCAACTGAGAATTATCATCATCTCTTTATCAATATGATGAATTTTATATATATTTATATAATTATAAGTACGGTATGTGCATTTGGAGTATTCTGAGATGTCCAATAGCATAAAAGAATGTTCTACATTTTCCAGGGTTCAAGAAACAATTTTATCTTTTCTTTGTTGTTTTGGAAACCCTTGGTACATCAAGATTTATGAGGAGGGTTTCTGAGCATAATTTTGCTTCCTGAAGAAAGTCTACCAGGATTATTGGGCCCACCACTATTAGTTATTAACTAATACTTTAATATTCATTTCTATTTCCATATTACAAAACAATTGGTCTCCTGAATATCTTATTTTTTCAGGAAGACTTTCGATCAATTGTGTGCATAGTATTAGTAAGCATTGATCAAGGCAGGAATCCTTATACTATCCAGGACAAATATATGTCCACTTTTTTCGTCAAAATCTCCAGTGATGGAGCATCTACAACTCCAGAAGGCAAACTGTTCCATTGATTAATCATTCTCATGTCAGGAAATTCCTCTATTGAGGTTTTGAGGTTAGAACTCCATCTAACAAGCTTCCATCCATTGCTTCTTGACCTACCTTTCAGGTATTATGGAGAATAAACCAATGCCCTTTTCCTTGTGATAGATCTTCAAGTATGGGAAGATGGCTATCATGTCTTCCCAAAGCCTTTTTTTCCATAGGCTAAACATACCAAGTTTATAATATGATTTAGCTTCCAGACCCCTTATCATCTTTGTTTCTCTTCTCTGCCCTCTTTCTAGGATCACATCATCTATTTTGTGTCACGGTGATCACAACTGGTCACAGTATTTCAAATGTGAGTTCACTAGTGCAGTATAGAGTGGTACTATCACTTCCCATGATCTTGATACTTTCCTTCTGTTGATGCAACCTAGGACTGTATTGGCTTTTTTTGGCAGCTGCAATATGTCTAATCCTGCTTTGCATTTTTGAAAATCAGCCAAGATCCAGGAGAGCCTGTTGTGATTGCATGCAGTATAAGACTACTGAATATGATAACAATATTTCCTCTGGTACAGTTTTTTTTTTTCCAGATGGAAAAGGATGGAGGCTGTTTATTGTCACTATTGCTAAAGAATGACTCAATTTGATTAGAACCCTGAGTAGTAAATGCTTGGTAAATAGTATTTAGACAACTGAGATGCATTTATTTTCAAAGTCAAGTGAAATTTTGCTTTACTTTTTGTTGTTGTTGTTCTATAAACCTTTCTTTATTGTGTTTAAGTATACATTATTTGCAGCTCTGATTGCAGTTAGATGTTTAGACTAGATATTGGTATTTTATTATTATCACTTTTTTAATAAAACGAGACAAAAGAAAAAAAAGAAGAAAGAAAGCAATACCAGAAGAACAAATATTGCATAGATAAACAAATAAGGACATTGTCTGTCTGTCTGTCTGTCTGTCTGTCTGTCTGTCTGTCTATCTATCTATCTATCTATCTATCTATCTATCTATCTATCTATCTATCTATCTATCTATCTATCTATCATCATTGTATTTTATTGCAATGTTCCATACATAATCTATGTCTAATCCAGAGGTGGGTTCCTACCAGTTCTAATCGGTTCTTTAGAACCGTTAGTAGCTCGGTGATGACATCACGGAGCAGGTTCCATTGGCATCTCCGTGGGTGCCGGCATCTTGGATTTTGCTTCTGCGCATGCGCAGAAGCTATTTTTTGATTGCTGCATGTGCACACAGCGCGACCCTGAGCGAACCGGCAGCAAAAGGATCCAGAACCCACCCCTGGTCTAATCTGTTCATAAATTACAACTGTTACAGTTGTAAAGTTCTAGGCTGCATTAACAGAGGGATAGAATCAAGATCACATGAAGTGCTAATGCCACTTTATAATCCCTTGGTAAGGCCACACTTGGAATACTGCATTCAGTTTTGGTCACCACGATGTAAAAAGGATGTTGAGACTCTAGAAAGAGTGCAGAGAAGAGCAACGAAGATGATTAGGGGACTGGAGGCTAAAACATATGAAGAACGGTTGCAGGAACTGGGTATGTCTAGTTTAATTAAAAGAAGGACTAGGGGAGACATGACAGCAGTGTTCCAATATCTCAGGGGCTGCCACAAAGAAGAGGGAGTCAAGCTATTCTCCAAAGCACCTGACGGTAGGACAGGAAGCAATGGGTGGAAACTAATCAAGGAGAGAAGCAACTTAGAACTAAGGAGAAATGTCCTGACAGTTAGAACAATTAATCAGTGGAACAGCTTGCCTCCAGATGTTGTGAATGCTCCAACATTGGAAGTTTTTAAGATGTTGGATAACCATTTATCTGAAGTGGTGTAGGGTTTCCTGCCTAAGCAGGGGGTTGGACTAGAAGACCTCCAAGGTCCCTTCCAACTCTGTTATTCTATTCTAAAGTACAATTATTCAGTCAATAAATCCACTGAATAATTACTCATAAATTTATATTTATAAGTTAAAGGACTAGTGTCTTAATAATAACAGGACCATGGAGAAACTCTTTCCATTGTCTAGTGATCAATTTTCATGTAGTAGCTCAAAAGAATATTGATGTCTGAAAAAATAAAAACTTGGGTCAAAATAAAAATAACAATGCAATTGCTTCTTCTCGAAACATAGGTCATAGCAGACATGTGCTTTATTGAAGCATTATTTTCATTATGTCTTCAACAACATTACTAAATTATTCTTTTTCTATACAAATTCAGTTATTTCCATATGTGAACTCTGTTTTTGTTGAAATCTACATTTATTGAAATGTTTCACACTGATCTGAAAATAACTTTCATTGTTTAGACAAAATATCTTTTTCCTTATGCCTTATTTTATTCTCTCTTTAATATGAGTGGAACAAATTGATTTATCAATAAGAAATATTTATAAAGACTAATTGTGAGCTTTCTGGATTTGCAGAGTTTAATGATCATTTCAATATATGTGTATGGCAAAACTAAAAACTGTGAAACTGAAAAATCCTGGTTCAAATTAAGGTGTCAAAGATGTTGTAAAATAGCAATGAATTATAACAGAGAAATTATATCAATCCTTTAGCAATCCTTCTAGTCCAACTCCTTGCCATGGCAGGAAATCCTATATCATTCTGGACAAATGGCTGTCCAGTCTCTTCTTGAAAACCTCCAGTGATGGAGCATCCACAACTTCTGGAGATAAGCCATTACACTTAACTCTTTTCACTGTCAGAAAATTTCTCTTCAGTTCTAGGTTGGATCTCTCTTTAATGATCTTCTCCACATTACTTCTTGTCCTGCCCTCAGGTGCTTTGCAGAATAAATTAACTCCTTCTTCTCTGTAACAGTCTCTCAAGTACTAGAAGACTGTTATCATATCACCCCTTATCCTTCTCTTTGTTAGACTAGACATACCTAGTTCGTTCAGTCATTTATCATATGGTTTAGCCTTCAGACCACTTAATCATCTTTGTTGATGTCCTCTGCATTCTTTCTTAGGATCTCAGCATCTTTTTTGGATCATGGTGACCAGAGTTGGACCCAGTATTCCAAGTGTGGTCTCACCAATGCAGTATAAAGTTGTACTAATACTTGATATGATCTTGATATTGTCCCTATGTTGATCAAACCAAGGATTGCATTAGCTGTTTTGGCAGCTGAAGCACACAGCTGGCTCATCCTTAAATAGTGGTCTACTAGTACACGTAGATCTCTCTCACAGTTGCTATTATTGAGCCAGGTACCACCTATTCTATATCTGTGCATAGGGTTTTCTTGCCTAAATATAGGATGTTACTTTTCTCACCACTGAATTACATTTTGTTGGATAGGGCCAACAAATATATAGAGATCCAGGAAACAAAAGTTCCAATTTTAATTGGGGGGAAAACAGAATAACAGAGTTGGAAGGGACCTTGGAGGTCTTCTAGTCCAACCCCCTGTTTAGGCGGGAAACCCTACACCACAATTGACAACTGCATTTTTTTTTAAAGAAATCTTTGAAATATATGGAACATGTTATTGAGTTTTTGAAAATGTGTTTCAGATGTATGGGAATTCCATAAAAAAATAATAAAGTATCTAAGGATTTAGATTTGCTTTGAGAGTATTAATTTTAATATAAAGGATGAGTTTTCAAGACTCTTCTCAATTAACAGCTAAGGAAATCTGTCTACTGTATATCTTATTCATACATAATATGAATATTTGAGAAATGTCATGTCAGATAAGAATATCTAAATAATTAATGCATTTGCTACATATAGCAATCTGGTAATTATTTATGCATAAGTAAATCATGCCTATTGGCATCAATTCCTATTTAGACAATAAACAGAGAATCTTCCAGTTTGCTCAAGTGAATTGACTGTATCAGAAAAGGAAATGTAGAATAAAGTTCAGGAATAAGCAACAAAATCCCATCAGCAAAAAAATGACAATTTCTATTCTAATTAATTATGAAAAAATAGATATTAAGATTTTGGCTAATAACAAAAGCTAAGTTTTAAAATAAATGTCAAAGAAAGTGGGCATTCTTTTCTAGTACTTTTAGAGGAAAAATATAGATGAAAGACATCCATTGATATTTCTCCCTAGATTTTGAGGCCACATACAAAATCTGGAAACATTTTATAATTCTTTTTTGTGGGGGCAACCCACATCTGTCAAACATTTTATCAAAATCTGTATCCACTTGAAGCAATAGAATGGTGGCTTTATCTTTTCTATCTTTGTTCAACTCAGACAACTTCACCAGCAGATTATTGTGTGGTCTGTGTTTTCTTGCTGTCTTGCTTCCCAACTTATAGTACATTTTGGGAGTTGCCAAATTGTTAGGAACAATTCTCTTTGAAGGATTAAGTGTATTACCTTTGTGTGTTTAGATTTGGGAGACTATATTAACATTATCAGTAAATCAAATCTTCACACTATGACACCAAGCTGCTATCCAGCTGCTAAAAGGAATAAACAATAAATTGCAGTATTTGTAAAACCTCAAAAAAAAAAAAACTATCACTAAATCAAAGTTGAACAGGAAGAGAAGAGGGGTGGAAAGGAAGAAGGAAGGAAGGAAGGAAGGAAGGAAGGAAGGAAGAGTTACTGAGGAAAGACAATTATTTGGAGGTTATATTTTAATTGACTCTTATTCGGGGGGGGGGGTAATGGAAAAAAAACAGTTTTCCTATATTTATCATTTTGTATTTAAAAATATTGAAGCAATAGTGGCAGAGCAACCTTATGATCAGACAAATGTCCTCTCAAAGGTATGAATGTCAATGCAAATTGATTCATGGCTCATATTATGCTACACTGGCATATATCATTATCTTTTCTTTTTTGTCCATTGCCATTCTGATTAATAGCCTAATTGGCACTCTGTTTTTCCATCTTTTTCCCCTTTTGTCTGATGCTTTAGAAGTTGCTTTGCACAGGTAATTTATCTTCTATGCGTTCTGATATAATGGATCTATGATTAGTTGACTAAACAAACAAACAAACAAACAAGAATTGAAGGTAAAACAATTTGCATTGAATTTATTTAGCATTCTCTCCACATTGCTCCAAGAACAATTTATACTGAACCATGATCCCCTTGTGGATTATATTACCACTGACCAAAGGAAGTTAGCTAAACAACATTTGTGCAAAAGTAAAAGCAATTGTTAAACTGAACTTCAGATCAGATTTATTAATTCGACAAACATATATTTGAAATGAACACTGATTGAAAACTCTGGCTTTGGAATTCTGCTTCATGATTTACTCATTGATGGTTCTGACTGTGTCTTTCCTTTCTTTAACTTCCATCTCTTCTTCTGAAGAGGCAAAAATGAGCTTATTCAGCCTAATCTCCTGATGACCCAGTATCAGATCAAATTGCTTTGTATTTGACTCTCATTTCCAGCTAAATGTGCTGCTATGCCTGTTAGGAACTTCTATGCCTTTGTCTTCTTTTCCTTCATGGTTATCAATTCCTTAGTGTCTATTTTTGCTCTCCTTGTAAAGGATGTGGCCTTTTATTTTTTGCAGCTTCAGTTTAAATCAATTTTCTTTTCTTTTATTCCTCCCTTGGGATAAGTTTGATTTAAATGTTGTGATCAAGAAACTTTGTACTTTCTTTGAGAAAGAAAAAAAGAAAGTTTGACAAAGAAAGAAAGAAAGAAAGAAAGAAAGAAAGAAAGAAAGAAAGAAAGAAAGAAAGAAAGAAAGAAAGAAAGAAAAACATAGTTATAAAATTTGGAAAAAATAGAAGAGTCAGTTATGTCATTCCTTCAAATGTTCAATTCTTCCAGTCTCCAGTTGTTTTTAGATTTTAGTTTATTTGGATTTGAAGAAAATTCCATTCAGTATAGTAATTTCCATAAGTGGCTGCTGGAGATGGGAGTGGGGTGGGAATGGAGTGGAAAGTAAAAAAGAGCCCATCCCTTTAAAAGACCCCATCACTTTTTTAAAAAAATGACATTTCCATCCCACCAGTTGATACCCCTCTGCACTCTTCCTATACTCTAGCTTGTTATGATATAAAACAGTTCCAGGCCAATTTTGTTATTGCTGTATTGCAGATGTGGGGGATGCAAGAGGAGAAAATAAAGAATAAATTAACTAGCACTGCTGATGCTACCTAGTTTGGGGAATGAAACATCTGCAAGAAAACAACCAAGCTCAAGCAAAATTCTTACCTTTCTAGACTGCACACTGTACCTGGCATTTAACCAGTGGAACAAGCTTGCCATCAGAAGTTTTGGGTGCTTCATCACTGGAGGTTTTTAAGAAGAGACTGGACAGTCATTTGTCTGAAATGGTATAGGGCCGTGATGGCGAACCTATGGCACGCGAGCCATATCTGAGGGCACGTGAGGCGTTGCCCTATGTCAGCTCCAGTGCGCATGTGCGCGCTGGCCAGCTGATTTTCGGACTTCTGGAGGGTGGGGGAGGCCGTTTTCGCCCTCCCCAGGCTTCAGAGCCTGGGGAAGGCAGAAAATGGCCCAACGGGCCTACCAGAAGTTCAGAAACGAACTTCCGGTAGGCCCGTTGGGCCCATTTTTTGCAATCCACAGGCTCCGGAGGCTTTCCTGAAGCCTGGGGAGGGCGAAAAACAGCCCAACGGGCCTACCGGAAGTCCAGAGGCTTCAGTGAGGCCTGCGCGCATGCGCGGAGGAGGCAGCACTGGGGGGGTTGTGCGCGCATGCGTGGGGGGGAGGGCATTGCATTATGGGTGTGGGCATGCACGCGCGCCCTCTTGGCACCCGAGCAAAAAAAGGTTCCCCATCACTGGTATAGGGTCTCCTGCTTGAGCAGGGGGTTGGACTAGAAGATCTCCAAGATTCTTTCCAGCTCTATTCTGAATGATTGATTAAATAAGGATCAATCTCTTCTTCCATACAGTACTTTTAGCATCTGCACTTATATATTGCTGTTAAATGTTCATAACATTTCAGTCCATCTACAATGCACACAACTACAGCATAATAAACAGGCCAAATGCACAACAAGCATAACACTTGGGTTAAAGAAATATTTATGCTCAAGACTTCAGTTAGAAGGATACCAATGGAGATAATACAGAAGCTTAGCATAATTAGAAATAAGATGCTCAGGGGCATAAAGCAGAAATGTCGATCTAACTTTCTTATTTAATAGAACAATTAATAAAGTCAAATTGACTATAAATGTCCTTTTTTTTCAAACTATTGAATCATTAACCTTTACAACGTAATTGTTTTCTAACCATCAAACTATAGATATATATATATATGAAAACCAAGGGAATGAAAAAGAATTAGCCAAAACATTAAATGAATCAGTATCTGAACCTTGGTTATTTACTCTTTCTTTTAATAGTCATGTGTACAGTATGTTTTCTTAGATCTCAAACTTCAGTCCAATTTAAAATGGGGACAAAAAATGTATATAGAAAATATAGGTACTGTATATCTAACAATTAAAGTAGCGGATAAGTAGCCCAATAGTGGGATTCAATTTTTTTACTAACGTTTCTGTCGGCATGGCTTGGTGGGCGTGGCGTGGCTTGGTGGGCGTGGCAGGGGAAGGATACTGTAAAATCTTCATTCCCTCCAGATCAGATGGGACTCGGGAGGCAGAAAATAGATGGGGGTGGGGCCAGTCAGAGGTGGTATTTACCGGTTCTCCGAACTACTCAAAATTTCCGCTACCGGTTCTCCAGAACTGATCAGAACCTGCTGAATCCCACCTCTGAAGTAGCCTAAGTGGCACATTCAGTTTGGCAAAATGTCTTCTTAATTAACCTGTGTTGCTCCTGTAAATTAGTGGACTTTAATTTGAAAATTCCATTGTCACAAAGGAAAAGCAATATTCATGGCAGAGAGAACTAAAACTAATAACCCCCAGTCAATGCCAATGAGAGTAAGCACAAACTCACGTCAAAACAACCTCTGCAATAAATCTGTAAATCTTTTTTCATACACAAAGTGAACATAGTTACAGTATGTGTGATGAAGAAAATATACATTTATAGACCTGGCAATCTATTGTGGAAGCTGTTTTATTGCAATAAATCCTTTTCTTCTGCAGTGGTGGGAATTTGCAGCAAAAGTAATTGGTGACATAATCTGTCCTTCAGTGAACAGAAAAGAGTTCATAATTATGCTTGGCTTATAGCTTAGTTTATAAAAACTAAGACCAACAAACAGATTCAGAAACAGGATTGGAGTAACCTTTCAGCAAAATGATCTAACTATGATCTTTTCATAGATGTTCTCATCTAATATTGCTGAATTGCCAAGCCCATATAATCCAGTGCTACCACTTGCAGATTCTTGTCCCACTGTGTGACTTGAAAAATGTATAATACAAATACGTAATGCAAATAATGTAAAAACTTAAAAATTATTTTCTTGAAAAAATACGCATTTTGTGAGCATTTTGATATGTCCTTCACGGGCAAAAAAAAATTGTCAGAATATTTGGAGAAATGCAAATGCCAAAGATCAGCTATTTAATTCTTCAGTAATTTGCATTGTTCTGCAAAGTGTGGTTTGGGATAATTAATGTGACACTTCACAATGAATGTTGGAAACACCCCACACAGATCAGTATGCACACACATGCTCACCCATACACAAATATATCATGTTATGGAGGGATTGTCCAGCAGGTTTAATATGCAAATGAGGTCATTTAGCTAAAGAGTATTTAAATCTGCACATGACTGATTTAGTAGAACCTCTAAAATGGTGTCAACATATCCTTAGAGAAAGGGTTTAGTTTTGATAAAGAAAGAAGAGAAATAAAGAATGTCAGCGGAAAATAGCAATGAAGGAGAAAGTAGTAAACACTGCAAAAATAAAATCCTATGGGGAAGTAACCTCTAAAACAATTAAAAGTGTTGAGAGAATAGTAATGAATATATGAAGTGGGAGAAGTATCAGTCAAAAGGCAATGGCAATGAAAGGGAAAATAGCAATCACACATAAACATCATTTAAGCAAAATAGCATAGATCAGTCCCTGCAAGCTAATGATGGAACAATATGCACAATGCAATGCTTAGGGGAAAGAGTAGATCCAATGTGTGTCCTTTATAAGCCTGACACTATACAAAGGGAGGGAAAGTGTGAGAGCAGGAGATTTGAAGACAATGGAGAGGAATGATGTTAGCCTGATTGGTTAGAAATTCTGAAAGAATAAGGAAAACGGGTGATATGATCATAAATAGGAGAAAGAGAAAGTAAAGAAGAACCATGAAATGGATCCAAAAGAGTCACCCAGTATATAAAGACAGATAACAGATAGTGTAGGACTCGAAAAGGAGTACTTAAGGTCCTTCTGTTGCATGGTCCTGGTTCTTGAGACTTGGTTGTAGACCCAACCAGCTGAAGTTTGCAGAAGGAAAGGAATGGAAGGAAAGGTTCCCTGTATGCTCACCACTGCTTTTTGACTGGACCAGCTCATCGCAATCCTTAGCCTCCTGATCACACATTCCACTTCAGAGAATGAGTAAGCACTGGCATATTCTTTATTGTCTGGTCTGGACCCAGCTGATCAGATGAGGCCAACTAACTCAGTAGGGACTGCTCCAGACGCCCAGGAAAATTGAGCTTCTTTGGTTTCAGGCAACAAACCAGAGATATAATTTCAGCTTCTGAAAAGCTCATTTACCACCTTGGTGCTGTACAGTGGAAATTGGAAAGTGGAGAGACGGTTAAGATCTATGTTAGGTAAATGAAAAATAGCCAGTTGTAAGAGTGAAGAAGTAATAAGCAGAAGCTAGAGAGCATGGTGTAACCCATTGATGCCATTCTCCCATTTGGGTGAATTGATTGGGGAGGGGAAAAATTGATGTGAATGTTAGGTTGAATGTGAAGTGTATAAATTAGTTCTTGGATTCTTACAATGGGTGATTCTGATCTTGAGGTGATAGCAGATGACAGACCTGTTTGCAAGATGACAGTTTATCCATGATTTGCTTGTAGAGGAGTGAGTAGATCTGAGGTACGTTACCAAAACTTAATTGGTTGAGGGAGACAATGTAACCATTCTGAGATTTTTTTGATTTGATAATTAGATTTCTTATGATCATACTTATTTCTTATGATCTAGATGTATCCATACAGTTAACCAACCTAGGATAATCCTAAAGAAGATACACATGGAAAAAAGTATTCTAACCTTTCTTCTAGCACAGGTTGGCCTAAAGGGCTTATCATTCTAAAAATGCTTTCTTTAAACAAGCTTTTATCATAAAAAAAAAAAGATAGAACACATCAGTGACAATCCCTCTTCTTTTAGTTAGCAGAAGAGAGTTCATTTCATACTTCAAATTTCTAAATGCCACAAAATTTAAAATAAGATTACTAACCTCTTCAGAATATATCCAATTACAACTATCTTCTCTTTTCACCCTGTCTCAAATGAGTTTCTAGCAACCCAGTTAGCTTCTTTTTAAAAAAAAAAGAAAAGAAAGAAAGGATTTTTCATTGTTAATTCTGCTTCCAGGTTTTTGCTATTGCTCTCTACTGTGTCTATGGCAGCATATTGCAGAAGGAGTAGAAAGATGGCAGAAATCACTATTTTTATGTGGTGTTGACTGAGAAGTAGTTATAGGCTTATGAATGTCTACTCAAAAGGACTTGTCTAGAAGAAAACTTCATTGAATATCCAGTGACTTATTGTTTTAGTAGCGTGCATAGAATTGCATAGATTGGATACCACTCGATGGGCTTAGCCTTTATGAACACTTCTGGATCGTGGCCAACTTCATTTTGTTTCCATATAAGAATGATGCATGACAAAGAATATCTTGTCACACATTAATTTAAAAGTCAAACTTATGTCAGTTTTTTATTTATTTATTTATTTATTAAATGTATTGGCCCATCTTACCATGGGGCAACTCTGGATGATATACAATATTAAAAAGATAAACCTACATAAATAAAATACTACAAAATATAAAAGTACAAAATACAATAGATAAAAGTTAGGGAGGGAGGAAGTAGAATGAGTAGGGAGGGAGGTGGGATCTAACATTAATCTATCAACCAGACCCAACATGAAGCTCCTCCTTTAAAGCCAACTGGCAGAGCCAGGTTTTTAAGCTCTTGCAAAAGGTCAGAGGGGTTGAGCCCACCTCATTCTGGGGAACAAGGCCAAAGGCCAGGCACAACGGCAGAGGAGGTGTTTCTGTTGGACCCAACCAGATGGAGTACCTTGGCTGATGGGACCTGAAGCACACCTCCCCTGGGCCAATTCCATTGGGATGAGATGGTCCTTCAAGTAACCTTGATCTACTTTATTTATCCATACAAGTTTCTAAGCATGCCTGTTACCTGTTATGAAGCATTCCTTTCTCTGTTGTCTTCCCCAGGACCTTTAAAGAAACTGCCTGTCCTAAATTGTCATTGATTCATTATAATTTTAAAAAGTGAATCACTTTTCCTGTCTCATTGTAGGAAGCAAATATAGATAAACTATGGCCATTCAGACTGATAATATGTTATACCTGATTGAGAATGAACTTTTATTCCTACAGAGATTCACATTCATAATAATTGCAGGATGCCAATAGATTAACTTTTGAATCTTCTCTAGTAAAATGTACTTTGATAGCATTATGCAGTTGTGATTTAATGGTTTGTGGAAGATTAAATTGTATTAAAGTTTTATTAACCAAACATTTTCTTGGAGTAATTGAATAACTGCAAAGACAAAAACAGATTACATGAATTAACAAAGATTAAAAGAGTACAATAATGTACAAAATGAGAGTTAAATTTTAGAGTAAGCGTGTATAACTTCAGATCAAGTTTAAAGGAAATCAATGTTGATAAAAAAGTCTTTAAAAACTTTGTCTTTCTAAGTCATATGTTTATATTCCATTTTCAATTAAGCATTTCACAGCAATAAAGAAATGACATCCGTAGTATTGTATTTTTATTTTAGGTTTATAATTGTTGTGCTTTACTATGTTCTATGAGCAAGCTTTTTTTTTTTTTAAAGAGACATATTTATTTTAAGTCATTAAATAAAGAAATCCTAGTTCCATAGATTACAAAATGATTTATCTACATTGTTCTAGTTATGAAAGCTTACATAGCATTTTGGCTATTAAATAATTATTTTATGATAAAATTGGTGAAAGTGAAAAGGAAAGTAAGAGAAAGAGAAATGGCAGCATGCAATTTCATTATACAATTCCTTAGAGCATTAAGAATTTTAAAATGAAATCTTACAGGTGATGAATTCCCAATTTTTACATTGCATAAAGACCTTAGATAAGCATGGTAAAAATCAGGCATGTTGCTGCATAACCATAGTTAAAAAAAAAACCACTACCAGATACTGAGTAAACTGTATGTCAAACATAGTTATGCAAATGAATTTGCCTAATACACAGCAAGCTCATATTTTATTTATTTATCATATTTAAGAACTGCCCATCTCCCTCACAGAGGGACTCTGCGCAATATACAATAAAATATTAAAAGTCTAAA
Source organism: Thermophis baileyi (assembly GCA_003457575.1). Taxonomy (NCBI): domain Eukaryota; kingdom Metazoa; phylum Chordata; class Lepidosauria; order Squamata; family Dipsadidae; genus Thermophis; species Thermophis baileyi. The sequence goes on from QLTV01003492.1 coordinate 1,231,630, forward strand.
GAACACTATATAACATTTAAAATTTGCAAGAGGCATGGGATTTTAAGAACTAATTAAAAGGCAGGCAGGGCTTTCAGGGCAGCAACCAACCCCACAGCTGCATACTCATCTGCACGCCCAAAATAAAGGCAAAGAGACGTGTTTTTATGCCTTTATGGAGGGTGGGAGGGGGGGGGCTGCCTTATCTCCATCAAGAGTGTGTTCCACAAGGTGAAGGCAACAGCAGAGAAGGGTCTCTTCTGGGACCCTGCCAGTCAGAATTCTCTGGCAGATGGGGTCTGCAATATACCCATTATTGGGTATGTCTAGTTTAATGAAAAGAAGCACTGGGATGACATGATGGCAGTGTTCCAATCAGTGGTGGGATTCAATTTTTTTTTACTACCGGTTCTGTGGACATGGCTAGGTGGGGGTCATGTGACTGAGTGGGCGTGGCCAACTTGACATCGCTCACGGCCACGGCCTCTCAGTCACATGACCCCCCACCTAGCCATGCCCACAGAAAAAGGTAGGAATTTTTTTTGAATTTCTACCTATCTACTTATTTTCTGCCCAGGCCTGGCCTAATCTATCAAAGGTCTCCTCCTGCATGCCGCCCCACCCTCCCTTCGCCAGTCGCATGTGTTGCCCCGTTTCCCCTCCTTCAGTGGCCCCAGCCCTAGCCCCACTTCCTCCCCCACCACCGCCTCTTTGTTCAGGCTGCTTACCTTCCTCCTGCGGTGGCTGGTCTGGATTCCAGAAGGCAAGCTGACCTCTGGTAGTTTTCGGGGGCCTCCAGCCAGCCGCCGCTGCTGGGAAGCAGCTGGCAAAGAGGAGGCGGCTGGGAGGCTTCTCGCAGTCACATTGAAAAAGAGAGCTTTTTCTTTGACAGCCACTTTGTGGCTGCGGTGGCTGGCCGCAGGCCACCAAAAACTACCGGAGGTCACCAAAAAAGCCACTGCCGTCGCCGACCTGTTCTTCATGACAGCCGTGCACGCGCATCCCATTGCCTGCTGCATCGCGATTGGGCTGACGCATCCCATTGCATGCTGCGTCAGTCTGAGCGTGATGCAGCAGGCAATGGGATGCGCATGCATGGCCGGCACGAAGAACAGGGGGGTGACGGCAGTGGCTTTTTTGATGCGACTGCGAGAAGCCTCCCAGTTGCTGCCTCTTTGCAAGCAGCTTCCCGGCAGTCGGGTGGGCAGGTGGAGCAAGCGAGCGGCGACTGGGCTACCGGTTCAGGGGTGTGGCCAGCCAGGGGTCACTACCGGTTCGGTGACCCAGGCCAAATTACTGCTACCGGTTTGCCTGAACCGGTGCGAACTAGTAGAAACCCACCACTGGTTCCAATGTTTAATGGGCTGGCACAAAGAAAACCTATTCTCTAAAGCACCTAAAGGCAGGACAAGAAGGAATGGATGCATAGTAATGAAGGCAAGAACCAACCTAAAACTAAGGAGAAATTTCTTGACAGTGAAAACAATTAATCGGTGGAACGACTTGCCTCCAGAAGTTGTGGGTTGTGGCTGGAGGTTTTTAAGAAGTGACTGGACAACCATTTGTCTGAAATGTGACAGGGTTTCCTACTTGAGCAGGGGTTTGGACTAGAAGACCTCCAGGTCCCTTCCAACTCTTATTCTGTTAAATGTGACTAGAACTATTGCCCTAAGTATCCGAATTTTGGATATTTTGTGCTAGATATATGTATTGGGGGTAATTCATAATCTGTGATGGTACAAGTGATTTCATTGTATTAAATCCCTTTTCTTATTGTAACTCACCGCGTCATGTTGCCATCACGTGACGTTTTGTCACTGGGGTGGCCGTGGCTTGCACGTAATGCATCCGGCCCACGGTAACTGATAGCACTTGATAAGTCATACATTTTTGCTTCAGGAAAAGAAAATGACAACATTATTTTTCTTGAGGGACAGTGGCCCTCAAGTTTCTGTTTTTCCCCTGGTAATACAGATTTGGTCTCTGGTATTAAAATAAATGAGTAATTCTAGCACAACAAGCCTGCTTTATAAGGCATTTCCTTTTCTATTTCCTCAGTTGGGCTAAAACATAAGCAAATGTTAAGACAATAAATCAATGATATATTTCTAAGAGCAACAAGCTCTACTGATGTCAGTTACGCTCACTGAGAGTGCTATGCTCTATAAAGTCGTCACTGCTGTGATATATTTGCAATAGATTTGCATTTTAAAAACCTCTTAGTAATCCTGATTAAATGCATACAGATGCAGTTCAGAAATGATTATCCTTATATTTTACAGGATGTCACCTACTCCTTCGATATTCTAGCTGCTTCTTCTTCTCCTCCTCCTCCTCCTCCTCCTCCTCCTCCTCCTCCTCCTTCCCCTTCTCCTCCTCCTCCTTCTCCTCCTCCTCCCTCCCCCCCTCCCTTTCCATTCTTCTTCCTCCTTCTCTTCATTTCTGAAATCTCCTGCTTCTTCATCTCCTCCTCCTGCTTCTTCCTCTCCTGCTTCTTCTTCTCCTCCTCCTCCTCCTTCTCCTTCCTCCCCTTCTCCATCCCCTTCTCCATCTCCTCCTTCTCCTCCTTCTCCCTCCCCTTCTCCCTCCTCCTCCTCCTCCTCCTCTATCTGAAATAGTCACATGAAACAACCTCTTGTTTAAAAATTTTTAGTGATGTATATTTGCATTTTTAAATATTCAAATATTTCCCTTTAGACTTTACCTAGTACAGGTAGTTCTCAATATACAACCACAATTGAGCCCAAAATTTTAATTGCTAAGCAAGCAGTTGATAAGTGTGTTGTGCCCCATTTATGACCTTTGTGCCATAGTTGTTAAGCAAATCACTGCAATTTCTAAGTGAATCATAGAGTTGTTAAGTGAGTCTGGTTTCACCCATTGACTTTGCTTGTCAGAAGCCAGCTGGTTACAAATGGTGATCACATGACACCAGAACAGATACATGATAGTTGCTAAGTACCTGAATTTTGATCACATGACCATATTATTAATCTATTTAACTGGGGTGCTAGCCTGAAAAATGCAAAATGACCATGGAAGAGTTGCCAGGAAAGGAAAAGTCAGTCAGAATTTGGCAGTTCTAATCTTGTTATTATTGAATTTCACATGTCTCCAGCCTGAAAATACATACTTCTGACTGGTTCAGAGTCCTGCTGTCTGTCTGAAAAAGGCTTTATATAAGCATAGGAGATACATAAGAAATCCTTCTCCCAGAACAACGTTAACACAGTTTAAGGTATTAAGTTGAGTCTTAAGCCAGCCTCTTAATTTATCTTCCAGCAAAAACAATGGACTAAACAAAAAAATTCCACAAATATGTTTAGCAATAATTTGCAGTCTAGAGCAGCGGTTTTCAACCTGTGGGTCGCGACCCCTTTGGGGGTCAAACGACCCTTTCACAGGGGTCGCCTATGTGCACGCTAGCCCGCCATCTTGGTGCCATGCCCCCTTTGTCACCTCATCGCGCACGGGGTGGGGGTCGCGGCATTAGGAAGGTTGAGAACCACTGGTCTAGAGTATTCCTTTCCTGTAGTCTTGCTATCCCATTTCATTAAAATTTATTACTTTATTTCCTTTCCTCCAAAATTCTTTGCCCCATATTCACCTAATATGTTTTGCATATAACTTTCACCTGCATGGAATGGGATGGATTCAATTATATATTTAATATAATTTTTCATGCAAGTGATTTTTCTATTGAATTTGGTTTTCCTATTTGCCATACTAATGCCGCAGCAGCTGGAATCATCTCATTATCATTATCATCACCATCATCATTTGGATGATTTGTACGCTTAAGCTGCTCAGTCCTAAATTTTCTGTAATCTGCCATCTAAACAGGACAGTGATAACACAATGGGATGTAAAATAGATTTGAATTCCATGTGAAATGGAGATTTACTTTACAACAGATGTTTCACAGGCTTTTGAAGCTGCTCAGATATGCTCCCACCCCTTTTTCTACCTTCTTTTTAAGTCTATCAGAAAAATGGTAATGCAAAACCTGATGTTCAAAGACAAAATCTTTCTTTATGGAGAAACCGCAGGATTTGTCAGTGATTAATGCTGTGCTACTGTGTTGCCTCACTGGAGTTTTGTAAGGTGAGCTATAAAAATCTAATATGGTATAAAAATCAATAAACTAACTATGTAGCTATATACTTAACAGGCTGGGAGATTTCAATCTGATTGCTAATTAATTGCCTACAGGGAAGTAAACTGATGCTTGCTAGGATGCATTCAACTGAAATACTTTTAAGATCTCAGAGACAGACGAGCAGGAATAAAAATAATAAATAGAAGTGGGCAAGTCAGCATAAAAACTTACAACTAAGTGTTTTTTAATGACTGCTTACTATAGTCAGCCGAATGTAAATTTTGCACTTGGAAGGAACTTGATGCTTTACTGTAAGTGAGCCTTCTCTCATTCAACGCAGCATTAAAATACAAATCTCTATACTGTAAGACCCACTTTATTTCTCTATTCCCTGTAAGCTCTTAAGCAAATGATTCTTCCATGAAGATTTAATGCAATGGTTTGAAATTTCCATGTCCTCTTCTAACTCTCATCTTTGTTTCAAAGAATATACATTGATTTCCTCCTGCTTCTGGGCCATGGAGTCTTATTTCCTATTTACTGACAAAGACCTGACAGCACTTTAATAGTTTCTGTTCCTGCAGCTTTAAAGAGGTTAGTGAGTATTTCATTTGTCCCGGATGCCTTTCTGATGACACCTGGTCTATTGCCTGTCATGCGTCATTTTTAACAATACACCTGATTTTCATTTTCTTGTTATGTTCTGTTGCTGATTGCCATTCTGGATTGAGATCTTTTTTCCTTGACAATCAGAGTTCATGTTGTTGTCTATCTTTTAGCCTAAGGCTTTCATCCATTGTTTTTTTCCCTTCCTATCATGATCTCTTGTTCTTAAAGCCTCTGTGAATTCAACTTCCTTTTGGTATAACTTAAACTTTAAAATCTGCTCTTTACATTGATCTTTTATTCTGACTAGAAGCCCTTCAGGTCACATCATCCTGCTGGCACATCATTCGTTAATTTTCTAAATTTAGCCCAGACATTTTACACCAATAATTCATGGCCCATTTCACATTCTGCATCCTGAAATGTCCAGAAATGGCTGAAATGTATTTCTGTTTTTTTCAGTTTTTTTCTTATGTAGTTATAGCAATAGCAATAGCACTTATATACCGCTTCATAGTGCTTTACAGCCCTCTCTAAGCGGTTTACAGAGTCAGCATATTGCCCCCAACAATCTGGGTCCTCATTTTACTCACCTCAGAAGGATGGAAGGCTGAGTCAACCTTGAGCCGGTGAGATTTGAACCGCCGAACTGCAGCTAGCAGTCAGCTGAAGTAGCCTGCAGTACTGCACTCTAACCACTGCGCCACCTCGGCTCTATGATTCCAATATTTATTTATTTCCCACATTTATTATTTTTACATTTATTATTTTATTATGTTTGCCTCAATGAGGCAAACATATCCCACACACTTTCCCCCTAATACTTTCCCCACAACAACTCTGTGAGGTGTGTTGGACTGAGAGAGAGTGACTGTCTCAAAGTCACCCAGCTGGTTTTCATGGCTAAGGCTCATACTCTCCTGCTTTCTAGCCTGGTGCCTTAACCACTAGACCAGACTGTCCATACAGTGTAATCCGAGGTGGCGCAGTGGTTAGAGTGCAGTACTGCAGGCTACTTCAGCTGACTGTTCAGCTGTTCAGCAGTTCAAATCTCACCGGCTCAAGGTTGACTCAGCCTTCCATCCTTCCGAGGTGGGTAAAATGAGGACCCAGATTGTTGGGGGCAATATGCTGACTCTGTGAACCGCTTAGAGAGTGCTGTAAAGCACTGTAAAGCGGTATATAAGTCTAAGTGCTATAGTGCTAAGTGCTATTAATCCACATGTGGTCTGCATTTATGTTGCTTTAATCTGATATTGGCAATAAGCAAACAGTATCTTAAAAAAAACAAACCAATACCTTATCAACTGCATTGTTTATTTATTAAATTCAGCTATTCTGACATTGCTAGGTTCTTCCATTTGTCCAGTGTTTGCATTCCAATCACTCACTAGTATTACTATTTTTTTTTGATGTTGCATTTAGCATCTTTTGCAATTTCCCAGAGAAGCCGTCAGCATCTTCCTTTATTGTGCTATAGGCAGTGCATAGCAATAGCACTTAGCACTTAGACTTATGTACTGCTTCATAGTGCTTTACAGCCCTTTCTCAGCTGTTTACAGAGTAAGCATATTGCCCCCAATAATCTGGGTCCTCATTTTACTGACCATGAAAGGATGGAAGGCTGAGTCTACTTTGAGCCAGTCAGAATCGAACTGCTGGCAGTCGGCAAAATTAGCCTGCAATACTGCATTCTAACCACAGCACCACCATGGCTCTTGTATATACTTGTATAACATCACTGAATATATCCTAAGTTTAATAGGTACCATCATTATCAAAAGAATCACCATTGTCATCATCTTCTATTTGGTTAGGGTTCATTCTTTGTTCATTCTGACTATCAATGCCACTCCATTTCTTTATTTGAAAAAAATATTCTGAATGGTATACCATGAAATGAACTGAGCTAATGTCATCCAGTTCACTCCAGCCCAGTTTAGTTAGGTTCACTTCTTTCTAAATCATCCAATTTTGTGCAAGTCATGTCTGCTGTGAAAATTTGCCATTCTCCCTGGCTTGTATCCTTTAAAGCTCTTGTTTGGAATATAACAAGGAAACTAACATACTCCTAGCTTGTGCATCAGTTGCAAGTATCCTTGGGCTAGAAAGAGCTACAATAGTGACTCACATCTTCATGAACTTGCAACTGGACATGGTCTACAACAGGGGTGTCAAATTGGTGGCCCGCGGGCCGGATGCGTGATGTGCATGCCACGCCCACCCCAGCTCCATCAAAGGGAAAAACATTGCAAAATGTCATGTGATGGCAACATGATGCTGTAAGTTTGACACCCATGGTCTACAACAGAGGTCTTCAAACTTGGCAACTTTAAGACTTGTGGACTTCAACTCCCAGAATTCTCCAGCCAGCTGGCTGGAGAATTCTGGGAGTTGAAGTCCACAAGTCTTAAAGTTGCCAAGTTTGGGGACCCCTGGTCTACAAGGTGTTGACTTTGAAGAAGGAGGGTAGTCTCTCTGCTCACTGGAATGAACAGACTCAACAATGTGACACTCAACAATGTTACAGAAGCAGCATAAGTTAATGGTTTCCTGCCAAGCTGAATTCAAAGTCATAATTATTATGTAGGAAGCACTATATAGCTCACTGAGATACCTGCAGGACCATCAGCTGTACAAGATTCAGCTTGTCCCATGTATTATGAATAAAAAAATAGTAGAGTGTCCTTCGCATGACATATAAAATGTCCCCAATTTTCTGGGCATTTTGTTGTTGGATGTTTGTTCTGAATTTTATGTTATTTTGTTGTGAAGTTAAAAATAGACTTGAGTCCTAGAAAGTATGTGATATCTAAAACCATTTCTAATTCAATAAAATTATAGTAAATTAAATAACCTATTAATCAAAATCTCACTATCTCATAAACAGAGAAAAATGGTATTGGAAACGTGTCTGCTAGGCAGCCGTGTTAATTCAATCCACTGAAAACCATGTCTGACTGTAATCTTTAGCATTCATCTTCTCAAATTCAATCTGCGTTTTCTTCTTAGTGGCTGTGGAATATTGGGAAAGTGGAGGATGCTGTTGCAAAATGGTGTTTCGTATCATTTCTTCTAATGCTAAACTAGAACGCCAATGGACTGTAGCCAAAGCAAGCCATTAAGCAACAATAGGGAAACATTGGCACAATTAGGTAATTTTCAAAGTTTGTAGAAAATGCAAGAGACAAAATCAAAAGTAGTATGTGAGGTTAGGGAAATTACACTCTCAGTAGTTTATTTAATATTTCTCAAAATATTTCATTCTTCTAGGAGAGGGGTGGGTGCTAACTTTCTACACCACCTAGTCCTAAATATTCAATAGAAATATTAAAAAGGCAGAATATTATATTTCCCAGGATGAGAAAGGGAGAAACATGCTCTTAAGAGACAGAAAGCAGCCCCCATCTTCCTTAATGGCCCACAGCAAATGTCAGCACTTGAGAGATAAAGAGAAAGATAGCTCTATTCATAAGCAAATACCCTCACTCAAGATCCAAACTAGGACAAAGCCATTAAGCTATAATAGGAATTGCCCAACACCCTTTCAGAACACAAGCCCCTTCATTGCATCATCTCAGTTGCACCACCGCCCAGCAAACTTCAACCAAACTTGGGAGCTCAGACAAACATCTAGGATTTGTACTTTCCCTATAGAGCCAGCTATGACCCCTACATGGCCCCATGGGAGTCTGACAACAGCCAATATAATGCATGTTAAGATATTGTGATTTAAGAGCTGACCAGATGTAAAGCTGACGTAGGGTTGTAAGCTGATGCAATAGGAATGATTCAGCATTGATATCGCCAGTTTAAGACTCTGATGGGGTCCACACAAGACTTTTACCATTTTAAGAGGTGTCTATAAAGTATATAGGTGGCCATTAGAGGGCTCATCTCTCTCTCTCGTCGTGTATCTCATTGCTCCCCCTGTGTCCGTAGCTGTGTGATAAGGTATCTACCACGTATATGTATGTATATATTTAGTTGTATATAAAACACTGTTAATTATCTAAAGGCTCTGTGTGCTGTGTCCTGGGTTTGCTCCTGGGTTTATCTCATAATACTAGTCACACTGCAAAACTCTGACAGGTTATGGGCCCAGAGCAGAGAGAAGGCCAGAGTGACTAGTGACTAGTGAGCCTAGAGAGAGAGGAGAATCCCAGTGTGAGCTTGCACCAGAGTAAGTGGTTTAAATCATGGTTAGCAGGCAGCATGGCTTCCGTTGGTGTAATGGGAGGAGGTTTCCTGGTGTCTCAGCTGAATGAGACAAACTACCTCTCCTGGAGTGTGAAGATGGAGATGTACCTGTGGAGGGAGGAGTTGTGGATGATTGTTTCTGATTCACCAGCGGTCCTGGACAATGGGGACCAGAGGAAAAATGAAAAGGCATTAGCCAGCATAATCCTTGGCTTGGAAGAGAGTCAGCTAATACACGTGAGGGGTCTCCAGTCTGCGAATGAGTGCTGGGAGACATTGTGCAGTGTGTATGTGAGGTACACTGCAGGCAGCAAAGTGTTGCTGACTAGGAGATTGTATAAGGCGCAGCTGGAGCCGGGAGAGTGTATGTCCACACATCTGCAGAATATGAGGAGGACATTCCACGAGTTGGAGGACAGAGGAATGACATTTACTGAAGCACACAAGGTGTATGTTGTGCTTAGTTCCTTGGACAGTTCATGGGACGCTCTTGTGACCAGTCTAGAGTCCATGCAAGAGCAGGATTTAACCATGGCATATTTAACTGGTCAGTTGTTGGAGGAGGAGCAGAAACGGCTGGAGAGGAGACCAGGAAAGGGAGGAGAGAGCATTCAGCACAGACCAGCATCTGCAACAGTTCAGGATGCCGGCAGAGCAGCTGAAAGAGTTAACTTTGTGAAGAGATGCTACACGTGTGGTTCTACTGAACATCTCCAGAGACGATGTCCTGAGAGGAGGAACAGAGGAGCAGCGAGACAAGGGAGCAGAACTCAGCAGCGAACGTGGAGTGGTTTTCCAGCGTCGTTTTCCCTGGCAGCGTCAATGACTGAACACACCAGGGATACGTGGTTGTTGGACAGTGGGGCAAGCCAGAATATTGTGAACAATCCACATGTGTTTTCTGGTTTGAAGCCAGCAATACAAACGTGGGTTAGTTTGGCTGATGGACAGAAAGCTGCTGTAAAAGAGGAAGGTAATGTGTATGTACCAGAACTAAATGCAACTTTGTACAATGTGTTATATGTACCTGCTTTAGAGCATAATTTATTAAGTATATCCATGTTACACAGGCAGGGGTATGAAATAATATTTGCTAAGGGACTATATACAATTAAGAAGAATGGACAGGTATGTTCACAAGGGGTTAAGAAGGATGGCCTGTATGTTCTAGGAAGGCATGAGAATAGGTGTGCACGGACATGTACAAAGGCTCCTAATAGGAGAGTGGAGCATGCTAGTTATAGAGGGCTGCAGAAGATGCCAGACCCAGCTAGGTGGCATAAGCCACAGAAAAAGCCGAAGCAGTGCAAGGGGTATGTAGAGTGCGCTGTTTGTAATGAGGCACAATACAGGGTGTATCCTGTGAGTAGAAAAAATGCAAGGCAAGCAAACGGTGTTAGATCTAGGAAACCTGAATGGTGTAATAAAGTTATACCTCCTGAGCGGTGCACTGCAAGTGGGGTTAGAGTGGGTGGTATTCATAATGAACCCCGTAATCATCAAGAGATATGGTCATGGTCATTGCCTAAGGAACAACGAGATAAGTGGAGGAAGCCGAAGTTAATGAGAATGACAGGCAGGCAGATAAACCAAACCAAGGAAACTGAGCTAGTGAAAAGAGAAAGTAAAGGTATCCAGCCAGGAGATGGTGAACAGGATGTAATGGAGATTAATGAGACAGAGTGTACAGAGTCAGTAGATAATGACCGTAGGAGTAATTTCAGCAGCTATAGGAGTAATGGTACTACTAGCGTGTGTAGCAATGAGAATAGTAACCAAAGCAGGAGGCGAGGATATAATATAAATGTAAAGCATTGGGAATATGTTACAGCATTTAACTGTTCAGCTTTACATGGGAGAAGTGTTAAGGTATTGTGATTTAAGAGCTGACCAGATGTAAAGCTGATGTAGGGTTGTAAGCTGATGCAATAGGAATGATTCAGCATTGACATCGCCAGTTTAAGACTCTGATGGGGTCCACACAAGACTGTTACTGTTTTAAGAGGTGTCTATATATAGGTGGCCATTAGAGGGCGTATCTCTCTCTCTCTCTCTCTCGTCGTGTATCTCATTGCTCTCCCTGTGTCCGTAGCTGTATGATAAGGTATCTACCACGTATATGTATGTATATATTTAGTTGTATATAAACCACTGTTAGTTATCTAAAGGCTCTGTGTGCTGTGTGCTGTGTTTTGCTCCTGGGTTTCATAATACTAGTCACGCTGCAAAACTCTGACAATACATGTTCTTGCACAGGAATAGGAAGCTCAAGTGCAAAGCCCAAGATAAGGTATAACCCACACCCTCTCAACTCAATGTGGTCAGCTGCACCAGATCCACAAACATGTGGTTCTGTTCATCAATAAATGGACCCTCTTTCCAATCAGCCTCCAGCCTCCATTTTGTCTCCAGTGCCTTTTTCCCGGCTTGGAACCGAACCAGATGGATATTTCTTCCTACAGTGGTAAACAAAAATGGAAAATCAATATTGAGACTGCATACTTTGCATCAATGTCTCCTGGTTTGATAGCTAAGATACCGGTGCCTGATTATTACTCTGAACAGGACTATTTTTACTAGGAGTTGAGGATAAACTGCAACAGCTTATTATGGATCTTTCCTACTTCTATACAAATGGAATGCTTGAGAAATATGGAATCCAAGGATATATGTCAAAATCATGCTATAAATCTTCAAATGCAAAACAGAAAATCAGTATTTGCAAATGCAAAACCATGTGGTCGTGTAGATTTGATGGGAGGAAAAAAATAAAAAATAAAATCACAGGGCACATTTGAAAAATGCTGCTATAAGATCCTTAAATGCAGAAGAGCAATTCATAGACCATAGAACATTGACAACTTCATTGAGAGGCTAAATTTAAATGCACTTGGCTGGCATTTACTTAGTAGTTAAAAGGCATTCGGTGATTAAGCCAATGGCAGGGAAAAATTTGCATTCCCAATTATGTCCATCTCAAGTGATATGAAATGGGTCCTTAAAGGGAGTAAAAGATGGTTACTGTCATCAGCAAGAAAACAGAGGGGGGGGGGGAAAGCTGACTTAAAATATTGCACAGAAGGAATGACTTAAGTGGCTCTAGAATAGCGCCTCCTGTTGCTTCATGTTCTCATTGCCCTTTCTGCTGCAGCTCCTAGCATCTATTATTATTATTGTTATACTTCCTCAGAAATTGTCAAATTATACTGAATCCCTCTATATTGCTATCTACAGCTGTAAAATTAGACGGCTTTGAACTCATCTCTGCTAATGAGCCATTGTCTATGCAAAAGGGTGGTACCAACCTTATGGCAATTTCTAGTTCTTTGACAGCTGGAGAGGGGCGAGGAGGCTAAAGTTCAGGTTGGAAGCTTCTGTGTAATTAGTGATTTCCCTTTAGCAAAGGAACATGTTCAATTTTATGTTCTATCAATCATTGCTGATGATTATTGAGAGAAATGAGTTGACCCTCCCTCCCTCCCTTCCTTTTTCTTCCTT
>QLTV01003492.1:1264087-1287156 GCA_003457575.1 Thermophis baileyi
TATATATATATATATATATCATCCTTTGCTTGGTAATTCATTGGCAAATGTACCGCACAAGAGACTGTTAGGAATTCTGTCCTCAATTATTAGTTTTTTTTTATCATATGTGGGAGGGAACAGACTGTCTGGGTGTCATATGCAGACATATTCATAAGCAATCTGAAACCCAAAGAACATAATTCTGAAAATAGGTTGACTGAATGACATTGACCGGCACTAAACAAACTGAAAAAATATTCACATTATGCACAATTAAAAGATGGAATTTATTTCCCAGTCATACAAATAAGGCCTCCAATTTCTTTTTTAACTTTTATCTATACTTTTTGGGTACTTTACATAATACTGTTTACCCAAAAAGGAATAGAGTATTTGAAGGGGTTTTTTCCCCCCAGTATACTGGGAATAGTATAAAAGTTTATCATGGTTGTTAAAAGTTTCAACAGAAACACAGAACCAAGGATGAAATTTGCTGTTAGGTTAAAATCACCTTTATTAATTATTGTGATGTCCCTTTCCCTTCTCTTATTAAACAGGGTGCGGTACTCTTGAGATTCTTTAATGGAATCTGTAAAAAACATTGGAATATTTCTAACATTCAAGTTGAGTTGCTTTACCTGTAATCAGACTGCAAATATCCATAATTTACTCTTTTGAAGTTCAATGTAATTCTCATTATAGCCAACTGGAAGGATTCCATTGCAGTAGTGCTAATGAACTTTATTCCCAAGTAGTAGCACTGGGTTTTACTAACTCTCTACCGGGAAATTAAGTTATATAACATGGGCTAGAAACAATATGTGCTTGTTCTACAGATGCCAGAAAAAGAAAACTGGGGTGTAAAAGTATTTTTTTTTAATTTTTTTTTTTATTTAGACTTTGGTGCTGTCAAATGTGTAAACAACTCTGGCCAGTTATCAATTGTATATAACAGATGTAGAAATGTGGTTTTGAAAGCCTCTGATTTTTACTCCGTTTTAATGTGTGAAAGAAGAGTAATTGGAAGGAAGAAACTTTCAAGACAAAATTATGTCATAGTTATTTCTGTCCATGATGCTGAATTTTAAGACCCGTAAGAGAACAAGCAAACAAAATCTCTGCAATAAGTTCCACACTCCAGGCAAAAGGTGTGTGAGAGAGGGGGGGGGGAGAGGGGAGAGAGAGAGGTGGGGAGAGTCTGACAGACAGAGAGACAGACAGAGAGAATACATTATTTTATACATTATTGTTCTCAGTCTTCCCCCAATGTCATTTGTAGCTTCTAGGTTGTGAAATTAACAAGACCTGTCAGCAATACTAGTTCTGCCTTTGTGCACTTTGTAAATTAAAAGATTAACATCTTCTGAGCTTATCCTGTACATTCAGCTAAGACCAGAGTGACTTTTGGAAATTTTATTTCTCATAAACTCACACAAACTTTTAGATAGTTTAGCAATATATATATATATATATAGACTTTGGTGCTGTCAAATGTGTAAACAACTCTGGCCAGTTATCAATTGTATATAACAGATGTAGAAATGTGGTTTTGAAAGCCTCTGATTTTTACTCCGTTTTAATGTGCACAGTGCTAATGAGAGTTGAAAGGTATAAACATATGAAGACAAACCTTGCAAGCATAAATATTGATGTGGGATTCACATGGCTTTGCCAATTATTAATTTTGTATACCTATTACACAGATCATTGCCAAGACCCTTTCACCAATGTATCTAAATAAAGAAGGATTCATTTCTGGTGAATTGCTGTTAAAATAAAGTATGTGATTCCTTTGGCATATACAAAGCTTGGAAATTCCTGAGACAGGAATTATATTTATTTACTCATAACTTATAGGAGAGATTTATGGTCTCAGGTTCAGTTGTTAAGATAATTCATTCTGAGGGTGGTCTATTATCTACTATCACCCCTATTTCTGGTCTCAGCATTTGCTAAAAAAAAAAAAAAAAAAGGAAAAAAAGCTATGTGCTAGTACTGGGTCTATCCTAGAGTAATATTCACATATTTATATTTAGATATTAATATTGACTGCAACATGATTGCACTAGTGATGTGCATATGAAAGCCAATATTTTGTAATTAAAACATTAGCAACATATGCTTCCCTGCATAATATGTCAATAAAATGCAATAATTTCAGTATTCCACATATTCAACTGACAGTCTTCAAAATTTAATTTCATGAGATATGGAGAAAACATCTCTGAATAGGCCCTTCCTGACTAGCAGCTTAATACATGGATTAACTCAAAATGTTCTTTTCTTTTCCTTTCTTTGATACACATTACACAACATGAATATTGTCTTTGTGGCAATATACAGTATCTACAGCAGCGGTTCTCAACCTGTGGGTCGCGACCCCTTTGGGGGTCGAACGACCATTTCACAGGGGTCGCCACGCGCGTTAGCCCGCCATCTTGCTGCCACTGTCACTGCAGGGGTGAAAAGGTCCCAGTTCGGCTGTGCTGCGGGTCGCCGGACAGCTGGTAGCCCGGACGCCGCCATTTGAGTTCTTCTATCCTCTGCGCATGCGCAGAATGCTTTGCGCATGCGCAGAGGGTAAAAGAACCCAAATGGCGGCGTCCGGGTGGGTGGGCGAAGTCTCCATTGTCAATTCACCGCGCGCGGGGAGGGGGAGGGGTGTGGGTCACGGCATTAGGAAGGTTGAGAACCACTGATCTACAGTATCTATGAGCCACGGTGGCGCAGTGGTTAGAGTGCAGTACTGCAAGCTACTTCTGCTGATCACTGGCTGCCTGCAATTTGGCAGATCGAATCTCACCAGGCTCAAGGTTGACTCAGCCTTCCATCCTCCCGAGGTGGGTAAAATGAGGACCCAGATTGTTGGGGGCAATAGGCTGACTCTGTAAACCGCTTAGAGAGGGCTGTAAAAGCACTGTAAAGCGGTATATAAGTCTAAGTGCTATTGCTATTGCTATGGGGGTTCATCATTTTGAACATTAAGGGAAAAAAAAAACATGCATGTGAAATAACTATCCAAATCTCTCCCTCTTCCACATGGTAACAGAGAAACACTTTGTTTAAAGGGATTTTTTCCCCCCCTCTATTTCACTCATGATTCATAAACCTTTGAAATTGGAAAATAAAGTATGTATATTACAATATGCAACATGTACAATACATTTCCAGGTGCCTAAAATAGATCGGCAATTTTGGAAAGAAATAAGAGGCCATGTCCTCCACCCTAGATGCTTTTACAGCAAGAAAATGATGTTGTTTAATAACTAATAAGAACCACAACATCAGGAGCACCAGTTTGAAGACCTTCAGCACTGACAAAATCACCACCAGTCACCTCCAAAAAGCAGATTTACTTGGAACAGCTTACATCCTATGATGTAACTTGTAATGTTATTAATCAACCTACCTATCCCAGGTTCTTGGGAAGGACCTGGTAGATGGATAAAAATGCCAAATCCAGACTAAATAACTCACTATCTGTGTGTGACCAGCAATATTTTCTTCAAGAAGAACAGAGCTTCCTATGCTTGTTTAGGATGCTACTTGCAATACAAGGGCTCAAGAGAATGTCCATTAATTTTCATAACTTGATGAGAAAATGCTTTTGCAGCAGCTCTTCTAGAAAAAAAAAAAACAACCTGAAAATTTTTGATGGATGTTAAATGCAGTTACTACCACTGGCAGCATCGAACCATCAAGATCTTACTGAAATGCTCCAACATTTCCACTATGTTTATATGCACATTGCATTCTGAATAATACAATATAAGTAAATTTATATCCCTAAATGGTTAGAATTCCATACAACCTCAACCTGTCTCCTTCTTTTGCTTCTTGGTATTTCTTAGGCATTATTCAATTTTGCATTTAGATATAGTGCTCCGATTTCAAAATAACACATCTAGAAGAGTATCTAATGGCCTCCCAAGTGTAAAAGAAGGTGAGACATATAGCAATTTCCTGCTATATGTCTCACCTGATACATTAAGTCATTTAAATAGCTGATTTCCAATGTAATAAAGCACTGGGTTTAGTAGGACATATCCCAAGTGAATTTTCTCTTACAGAGCCGATAGTCAATGATATAATGATGTATCATTACATTATAATGGCATGATAAGAATCCTAAGCCTCACTTATAAGAGTAGAACTTCAGAAAATTAATCTAGATTTTCATTTTTTTAATTACTGTTATTCCCTATCAGGTTGCATTTAAAAAAAAAATACAGAGAAAAATACAGAGAAAGGGGCTGATAAATAAAATAATCACAACTTGTATTGGCAGTTGTTGAAAGCCAGAATGTTCTGAACAATTTTGTACAGTGAAATGGTATAGACTTCATAGTAGAACATAGCAATAAATACCTGCTAATGATCAAACATGCTAATAGTCTTTCTTATTTCTTTCCATTCTTGGTTATCATTACGTGAAGATATAAAAACCGAAATACTGTCACACAAGAAAGCCTCTAAACTTTGGCTTATATTCAAGACAGTGCAAAATTTTGTTAAAATAAAATTTTATTTTAACATCATGTGGAGAGAATATTCCCATCAATATTAATTAAATATATAAGGGGAAGAAATGGTTTCTAGAGTTCATTTGAATCAAAGACCAGCACATACATTGTTTATTACAGTACTGGGGACAATCAAAAGCTAAACATAGATGGGAGTACAAGCCCTCTATATAAAGTTATGCTAATTTAAATCAATTAAAAGGCACACATGAATCTCTGGTACAGACTTAATTCACAAAGCTAAGAAGGTTATGTTTTAGTCCCTTAGGAAGGCTGTTGTAAAGCCATAGGGACTTAACAATAATGATAATCAGCAGTAAAGAACAAATAGCTCTTTTCATATTTCTGCTATTGAAAACACTAGTATATCTGTAATAAACATTAAGGCCAGCGTGAATTAGAGATTCAGAAATAAATTAACAGAAAAGTGGTAACAAGGAACTATAGCACAGGGCCTGTCTCTTCTCAAGTATTTAGAATTCTGAATTCTTTCTGCTATCTGTTGATTTGACAGATTGGAGGAAATATAAATCATTCTGGTCATTACAGAAGGAGGCCAAAACAAAACAGAACAAAATCTTGCTGCAGAAAATATATGACCCATCTTGATTTCCTTGCCCTTGAGACAAGTAATTTATGTTTCTGTTCTTTGTAGGCATGTATTTTTTTATTTTTTTTATTTTGTCAAGTACGTATTTGGTAATATACATAAGTATAACATTATTTATATACATAAGATGGGTGCAAATAAAAGGGAACATTTGGACAAGGACAGTAGGCACGCTGGTGCGCTTATGCACGCCCCTTACTTAAATATTGTAGACTGAAGTACGTTTCAGTATTCAGGGGAATATAAACGTTATATCTGCAAAAGACATTAAAATGGTTTAAATTTGTAGATTCTTTTTTCATAGCAAGGTTGTGCTACATGCTGGACTTGTCTTTCGAGTTGATGGCAGATTCTATTAATTTTGCATCCTGTACAGTAGTTGATCTATATATCCTGCATATATGGTGGTGATTGACAGGCAGGTAGGTTTATGAAGACTGACCTGTCACCCATAAGGTATCCTCTGTCTAAATAGCTGGAATACAGAATTTCATTTTGACCTTTTCCAAATGAAAATATCACTCATTATTTGTGTTACACATATACATCATGCTGTTCATTCCGTGTGTGTGTGTGTGTGTGTGTGTGTGTGTGTGTGTGTGTGCGTGCGCGCGCGCAACATTAGGTAGAGCACAATAAAGACAAAAGAAATAATCTTCTGTGCTCTTCTATCCCTACAAACCACTCTTATTTTCAGCATGTCCGTACACCACTTCGTGCAATGCCCATTGTTCTTTAAACTTAAATTTCTCATCAACTACATCCAACAATAACTTTCTTGGTCTTTCTTTGCTTCTCAACCTAGGCATTACAGTATTTCTCTCTTTCATAAGGACTCACGGGCTCAATTTAGAACACCTTACCTAATAAAATATATGGGAAATAACTAATATTTTTTTACATGCAACTACTACTATCAGATTGGTATGAAGCAGTTTATCTGAATGTGGTCAAATCCTGCTATGCTGTATGTAAAATTAGGCAAACTTTAACTTCCCACTGTTAATCCACCACCAACTGCAATATATTATTCTGTTTCATTTTTTATTTCTTACTATAATTATTGTTTTCATGATTTTATTTGCTGGTCTGTGACCATTAGATTGATTGATTACAATATTTCTTCATATATCTGTTTTGCAATTCATCCCTTGTTATTTCAGGTTTATATGATCCAATAACCTCAACATACTTCTTTAATAGTGGTCTATCATTTCTGAATTCAGTCCACAATCATTTAATACTGATTTATTATTGTATGCAAATGTTTAGGGATTGATAGTCAAATTGGGAGTTAACCCTAATCACATACACAATCTCTACAGGGTACAAAATTAAACAAGATATAGTGTATATTGCATACTTTCCCATTTTATTTGATGTATGTATTTCTCCAACATAGCCAATTTTGACTTCCATTGAAACAGGAGTGGGGGACTTTGGCCCTTTTATGAGCTGTGGACTTCAACTCCCAGGATTCTTGAACCAACAAATTCCTGGCTCAGGAATTCTGGGAGTTGAAGTCCACAAGTCATAAATGGGCCATAGTTCTCCACATCTGCATTAAAACAAAGCGAGTAGCAACTTTTTTTGCATATAGCATTTATTTGCTTCTTTCAATGTACATTAATTGCCTGCAACAGGCCACATACTACCTTTCTACCAGCATTTGCAAATCTTAACAGAACAGAACATCTCAAAATCTCTCCATCTTTTCCCCATCTTTACTAAACATTTTACCTAAGGTATGTACATTCAACTACCTATTTTAGTGTTCTGCTGTATAATACGCAATGGTTTGTTCTACTTTTCCCTGTCAAGCACAATTACCTTGGCCTTGATACATTAATGTTCAGATTCATACTCTTCATACAGCCTGTCTAAAATTTGTGGCAAATCATTTATATTCTCAGCCAAAAGCACAGCATAATTAGTATATAGTAGTGCATGTGCAGTCATGTCCCCTGTCACTAATCCCTCTCAAGCATTCCTTATACACTTACCCATTAATACATTAAACAACCAAAAGGACAAGTCTGTAGAGATTCTCAGTCATCCAGGTCATGGTTGTCCCAAAGGTGCTTTTTCAGGAGGCAACTGGACTTCCTTGTTTTTTCTTTTGAAGACGTTTTGCTTCTCATCTAAGAAGCTTCTTCAGCTCTGACAGGATAGTGGGGAATGGAAGGATTTATATTCCTTGCATAAACCTGGTAATTTGCATCATTTTAGAGGGTCATTGAAGCACTTGGAGGTTTATCTGTGTCCTCAGGGTCACCTAAGTAGTGCTCCTGGTTCCTGTAGTCTGCAATTTTTCTGTAGAGACTTTTAGATATACAATTTGGGATGAACACCCTTTGAATGGTGTGGGAGTAGGAATGGATTTCCAGAGAAAAATTGCAGACTACAGGAACCAGGAGCACTGCTCAAGTGACCCTGATGACACAGATAAACCTCCAAGTGCTTCAATGACCCTCTGACCAGCTGTCTGCAAGAAATATAAATCCTTCCATTCCCCACTATCCTGTCAGAGCTGAAGAAGCTTCTTGGATGAGAAGTGAAATGTCTTCAAAAGAAAAAAGAAGAAAGTCCAGTTGCCTCCTGAAAAAACACCTTTGAGACAACCAAAAGGACACCACAAATTCTTGACTTAGTCCCTTTGAAGGGAAAGAAAGCTCTCTATTCTTTTAATGAATGGAGATCACAATCAGTTTTGAAGCAAACCTTATCAGAATACTGCATAGAGGAAAAAAGTTCTGACCACCCCAGAGGTAGACCAGGAGTTTATATACTATTCTGATTTACATCCTTTACATTGCGTCTGTTCTTAGCAACCTCAGCATCAGCCCCTAGCTATCCTTATCAATTTGGGTTCAGTTTTTATACTTAGCATTGGAAATTGTTCATTCAACATTCTTCAGCAAATTTTGAAAGTTTCACTTCCTTGTTTGAATAGCACTTCCTTGTACCTTTAGGCAAGCTACTTCTGCAGTGCTGCGTCAAGCAATTTTCTGATCATCGGAGCATTTCAGGCCTCATGGATTTGAGCCAAAGATTTGGAGCTGTACAATGAAGGATCTAAAGTCTTTCTCCTGTTCAGTGTTGCATAATTTGTTAAGCATTCCATTTATTCTCATGCACGATTGACTTCAATCACCTATATCTAGCAACGTTTAATTCCATATTCATGGAAAATACTCTGGATTCAATCCTGTTCACTTTATAATACACTTTACCTAAGCTAACTACCGTGCAATAACTTTCTTTCACACTTGAATAAATTTCTTAACAACTGGACAGATCCAAGTTCATGTCCATCCTCCATATGGAATCTCACTAAGTAACTTTGGGCCATTCACTTTTTCTCAACCCATCGTCTGACCATTTGTTGTAGTGGAAACTTGGAGAAAGGAGTGCTACATACACAAATTCAATTCCTGGAGGAAAAATGGGATATTAATCTAATGAATGAGATTGTATAAATTTGCATATTTTAATATTAAGTAAAGACTCTTAGGTTGATACAAGACTTTAATACATACAGTAACATGTTGTCATTTACTTATAGACTTACCACTAAAGCTTGTTTAAATTAATCATGACTGGGGATAGTTTTTAGTATTTGCTATCTATCTTTATACAGGGAGTCCTTGACTTTTATCCACATTTGAGCCCAACATTTCCATTACTAAGCAAGGCAGGTGATAATTAAGTTTTGCCCCATTTTATGACCTTTCTTGCCACAGTTATTAAGTAAATAATTGCAATTGTTAAATTACCATATTTTTCGGACTATAAGACGCACCGGTGTATAAGACGCACCAAGATTTCGAAGAGGTAAGTAAGAAAAAAACGTTTTTGTCCTCCCCATCCCCCAGGAGCACTCTGCAGGCCTCCCAAACCCTCTGCGCACCCCGTTTTTGTGAAAAACGGGCCCATTTTTTTGCAAAAATGGGATGTGGGGGTGGGGCTTCGGGAGGCCAAAAATGGCTGTATTCGGTGTATAAGATGCACCAACATTTCCACCCTCTTTTAGGGGGGGGGGGAAAGGTGCGTCTTATACTCCGAAAAATACGGTAGTAACATGGTTGTTAAGTGAATTTGGCTTTACCATTGACTTTGCTTGTTAGGAAGTTGCAAAAGGTAATCTCATGACCCCGGGACACTGCAACTGTCATAAATACATGCCAATCACCAAATATCCAAATTTTGATCATGTGATCATGGGGATGCTGCAACAGTCATAAGTGTGAAAAATGGTCATAAGTCAGTTTTTTCACTGCCATTGTAACTTTGAACGGTCACTAAATGAATTATTGTAAGTCAAGGATGACCTGTAATTGTTTCTCCTATGAAAATATTATACTAGTAAGTCCAATTATGTCTGGGAAAGTCTCAGAATGTTTCAAATGACAGAAGTTTTATTGTGATGGGAATCTGGCCACCCAGTAGTTTAAGTGTTCTCTCTGTTGAGAAAACAAAAACAAATAACTCCAAATAACAGACCTTTCCTGGATTCCTCTTGTCACTCGTAATGGTGATAAAATTAACAGAGACACTTTAAGAAACAAATAAGAAGTGGCTACCTCTCCAGAGTTGACATGTAGAGGTTTCCAAGAGGTCAAAAAGGGATGGCTCCTAATTATAATTTGTATCTTGGAAAATGCCATAGAATTAGTAAATCAGGAATCTGGACACCGCTTGCTTATCAGCAGGACATAAATTGAAACAGACCAGAGATGGATGCCAGAATACATTACAGCGCTGTTGATTCCCATCAGTCAGTATCTGCTATATTTCACAGTACCTGGAGCTTAATTATTCTGTGTGAAAGGAGATTGAAAATCAGCACATCACCAGGAGCTAAGCATGAGGAGCTGAGTTCAAAGGAGACAAGGTTGAGTTAAAGTGCAATTAAGCACCATGGCTACCAGAATTCTGAACGTCTGTGATAAAAATCTATTCATGTCAATGGAATTTATGTGAACACAATTAGGTGTGGAATTGCATGAAAAAGCAACAAACAAAGAAAAGCAGGGGGTAGTACTGCACAGCTGAACTTTTAATGTTCTTTCTGAACCTATCCTGCCTTTCATCTGTAGAATATTTCAGAACAAAAACAATTCAGGATGGGCTGTGAGGTTTATGGCTAAGGAAGGATAGGGTCTTTGAAGCAAGTGAAACTTCTCTCCTTCACTTCCCTTGAAGAATCTATGCTTTACAATGTACAGGTCAAACATGAAAAAGCAATGCTTTCATGAATTTAACTCCCATTGAAGTGACAGAGTTTGATAAAAGACTCTGGATAACTTTTATGAATACATCAAACAGATCCTGTCTATGCAATATTCCAAGAGAGTTTCCCCCCCACCCCACTTTTCTAGATTGATAAATATACCGAGCCAAAACAGATAGTAAAACACCAATCCACCAGCAATACTGCCTAACCCTCATGACTTATTATACAATCCAACTAGCAGCAGCCCTAAGCTGACTGTGGATGGCCTTCAAAGCTAAGCAGACCTGGATATGATTATTATATGAATGGAAGACCAGGGCATCACAGGTGTGTAGGTTGCAAAGGGAAAAAAAAGTGTGTGTGTGGGGGGGGGAAGCATCCCAGGAGAAAGCCATGCAAAACCATTTTTTGGAACATGGACATAAACATGAAGCCACAGGAGTTAAGGTGGACTCAAAGTATTCTCCTTTTTATTAATGCATTCTGTACAAACGTAAGCTTTGAGTATTCATTTCCAAACACTGACGCAACAAAATGAACCAATTGTAGCTATAGATGGCTTAATTGCTCTTAAATTTGTTAAGAACCCACTCTATGAAATATACATGCGCTTTTTCCTGATAAATACAGTTTGAGGATTTGGCTCATAAACCAGATGGCTTTAGTACATTAATGTACATAGTCAAGATTTCAAGACCACATTTGAAAAATTGCATCCAGTTCTGATCACCATGATACAAAAACAAAACAAAAAAAGGTTAAAGTCTAGAAAGATTGCAGAGAAGAGCAACAAGATGATTAAAGGACTGGGGGCTAAAGCATACGATAAATGGTTGTGGGAGCTAGATATATCTAATCTAATGAAGAGAAGGATAGGTGACATGATAGCAGTCTTTTCAGATTTGAGGGTTGTCACAGAGAAGAGAGGTAGACAGATTGTGTGAAGAGAATCTCTCCAAAAATAGACCTACTCTAGAATTAAGGAGAAATTTCCTGGCAGTGAGAAAAATTAATCAGTGGCACAGCTTGCCTCCTGAAGTTGTGGGTGCTCCATGACTGGTGTAGATCAGGCAGACTTGGGGGATGAAGTTAAGTACATTATCAGTTTAGAGTCCATGCATTCCTACAAATGCTCCTAGTTCAACCCCTCCTCAATTCTGTTGACCCTTATCTGGGGCTAATTTAATTAATAACTTTAGTTGTCCAGATTCTTGGGTATAGGCTTGAATAAATCTTCTGTGCTACATGAATGGTCTTGATTTTTTGCACCTGACACTGGAGGTTTTCAAGTAGAGATTGGACAACCATTTGTTCAGAATGGTACAGGATCTCATGTTTGACCGGCTTAGACTAGAAGACTTCCAAGGTCCATTCCTACTCTATTATTCTGTATTCTATATTTTTTTATCTATACCAACTTCAGAAAGTGAGAATCAGATGGCTGATGGCTTTTAAAGAATTGGTTTGGCTCTTTGCCCCTGAAATCCATGCAGTAAAAACAACAGCAGAATAAGCAGAAAATGTCATTCCTTTGAAGTCAAGTTTATTTCTTTATATCATCAACTTAGATTCAAAAACATGAATGAAACCCAGAACTCATTATATATATTAAGACTATTCATACACACAACTATGCTGTTTTTTGTGGGACACCTTCATACTTCTGCCTCTGATATCTAAGTCTAATGAGGTTTGGCACAATGAAGCTGCCTTTCCAATTTATCTCTCATCTACCAGAGAATGAGAATGAAATTAGGATAGAAAGACTGACCGATGACATGGTCATATAATTTCTGCAGATGTCACAGTACATTCAATCTTGCCAAATGGAGTTTTCATACCATCAGTTTTTTTATCTGACTGTTACCACAGCACAGAACTTTTTTAAAAAATGTTCAAATGAAGGATTGAATGTTAATTTGAGCTCCATCTTTTATTTTCAGTGATGCTATTATGTCCAGCAAAGCTTGTATCAATGTGACTCCATTATCTAAGGTTGAGATGAACAAACATGAGACTCCAGTTTTAAACCAGATTCCTTTAAGTAGTTGCAGTAGTGTGAAGCCTCCAACTTTTTCATGGGGAAGAAGGGAAAATTAGCAAGAGTTGGAAAAAAAGTCCTGGTTCTCAAATGGGTCACAAATAAGCACACTGGGCAGCTGCTTGAAGAGGAAAGTACTTTTATTCAACAGCTTAAGGTGGAGTATAACAATCAAACATAGGCTACAAAAGTAGAATGCTAAAAGTGGTAGTACTTATAGTAATAATGGACTTTGATAATGACTTTGTGAGGCATGTCAGATGTGTAGATTGAGAAGTTCCTGTCCTGGGCACCTGTGAAGTCTGGAGAGGAAAGTTGTTCTTTGCTCTGTGGGATGTCTTGGTCATTTCTTAGGTGTGAAATTTTATGAGCGGTCCAGTGTCAGGCTGCAGTATTATGATAAAAGATTTCCCTTATCTTGAGGTCATTCCATTTTATGTTTGTTTGCTGGTGCCGGCTGACTTCCTGGAGATACACATTCAATCAATTGCAGCCCAAGTGTCAATGAGGGTGGAAAAGGTTTAAGCAATTTCTTTGTATTTTTATTTGAGGTTGCCAGTAGATCAGAGATGGTTGAGGGTGATGTGTGACCTGGCTTAAAAAAAGGAGGGGGTGTCATAGGGGTTCTTTAATCTTCCAACACAAGTATATGATGGGAAGACTAATGGGATGGAATACACTAAATATATTTGTCTTCAGCTAAATGTGAGTAATAAATGAAATTAAAAACCCAAGTTAAAAAACTTGTCCCGGTTCCACTAATTACCATTGAGAGCATGCAATTCCAAAACTGAATTTTGGCCCTCAAAATGATAAGAGTCCATAATAAATGAGTTTCCCACAGCTAGGAAATAGATACAGAATTCTTCCCCGTTAGTGCTTGATTTCTCTATAGAAGAATATCAAAGGAAAACCACTGAATTATTTAGATCTTGAATGGCAAATTTTGCTTGGTCCTGAAAACTGTAGGAATTGTGAATAATATCCACAAGTGACTTCAGCACAGCTGAAATTTTGGGTAGGTTGCATACCTTCTATATCATTTACCAGTTTCATCCTGATTGCTGGATTTTTCTGGAAAAAGGATGGTAACCACAAAGAGTATACAAATTAAAATGTTTGATGTTCTAAGGTTAAAGTTTGCAATTGCTAGCCACATCAGATTTGTCTAGTAAACTGATAGAGCCATGGATAGAGCACAGTGGTTAGAATGCAGTACTGCAGGCTACTTCTGCTGATCACCAGCTGCCAGCAGTTTGGCAGTTTGAATCCCACTAGGCTCAAGGTTGACTCAGCCTTCTATCCTTCAGAGGTGGGTAAAATGAGGACCCAGATTGTTGGTGGCAATATGCTAACTCTGTAAACCGCTTAGAGAGGGCTGTAAAGCACTGTGAAGCGGTATATAAGTCTAAGTTGCTATTGCTAGTTGGTGCAACATTATTTATCCATTCATTTCTTTGTTCATTCATTTTTTTGTTTGTTAAGAATTATTCCAAAACAATGTATCAGACAGGAATGTATGAATACAAAGAAGAGAGAAGGTTCATGGACAGCCATAAAGGACCACAATGAAATTTCTGGAAATACAGATGAACCTAGGGAGCCCTAGATTCCCTTGTAGCTCAAGCTTGTTTGTGACTTACAAAGTCACATGGTCCCAATATGGTTTTCATTCGCAAAGAGAAGTAAACCGGGATCTTTCTATCCAGCTAAACTAGACAGAATACCTTATATGATCTGTAGCTGGCTGCCCTAAACAATATGTCTAACAATGTGTCCAAACAACTAAATATTTATAGGAAAATACAAAAACCTGTGTAATACAAAAAAACAGGCTCCGCGCCATTGCCTTAATGCTTGGTTACAGTACAATTTATAGAGAAGGAGCATCTCAGGAGACAAGCTTCAAGTTTGCCCAACTAATTGTCCTTGGTTACTTTCTTAAACTTTAGCAAGATTTTTTAATTACCTTAACTTTATCAATTTTAATTAACAGAATTACCTTGATTAAAAGGCTTTATAATTAAATTTTGTATAGGGAACAAAATCATTGTCATACATATTTAATGAGGGCAGAGTGCAATTCTTTTGGTTGTAAAACTGTGCTTCTGAAATCTGAAAGATGTTGAATGGAATGAAGATGAAACACATTTCTGATGTGTTATGCACTCAATTCTGTAAAACAGTTACAGAGTGAGTAATTATTTGCTATTATATACTCAACAATGTAAAATCACACTGTCAGTTCTTTAGCTGGCGTTGGCCTTCGTACACCTCAAGTTTTACCCAAGAACCAGGGATGTCATAATGTATCAGTATAATATATGTGTGGATCAAAGCAGTGTGGCTTTTTGTAATTGACAGATGGAAATTTTGTTATTGCATGGATTTTCTAAATGTCATCCAATTTTTTTGGTATGGTACCCGGTGTGCTGATAACCACTGGAACCACTACGGCTGCTTTATGCCATAATCTTTCAATTTCAGTTTTCAGATCTTGATACTTTGTGCTCTCCAATTCTATTCTATTCTCCCCTGATATTGCCACATCAATTATCCACACTTTTGTTTTTTCAATCACCATTAAATCTGGTGTGTTATGAGCTGACACTTTATAAGTTTGTATTCAGAAATCCCACAATATTTTAACCTGCTCATTTTTACTACTTTTTCCAACTATATGTTCCCACCAATTTTTCTTTACTAATAGATGATGACTTCCAATGTTCCAGTGAATCGTTTTTGTGACTAGGTGATGCCATTGTTTATAATCAGTTTGTGCAATCTTCTTGCATGAACTGAGTATGTATGATATACTCTCTCTTCTACTTCCTTGCACAATCTTCACTTTGAATCATTTGATAATTTTGGCGACTTTGGGCCAGTCACTGTGTCTCAGGCCAATGTACTTGACAGGGTTGTTGTTATGGGGAACATTGTAGGAAGAAGATGTGTTAGATTTATTTGCCGCATTGAGTTATTTGTGAAAATAATAAAGGCGGGAGTACAAATACATATTTTCCCCAATTCTGGCCTCAACTACATTAGTTCAAATAGCTTGTTCCTGAGCAGCCAAAAGCAAGCCTTCAGATTCATATATACAATCACCAATGCATGGTGTTCTTTTTCAACAATTTATTTCACCTGAAGTAAACTTCTGCCCCCATTTCTGTGAGACAAGTATAATCTATCAATACCCCTATAAAGATGTAATGCATACTGAATAGTCATGAGTTTTCTTTTGGGTCCAACTGGTCTAGTTCAGTTTGTGTCCAGTTAATAAGAAGTATATTATATGATACGGTCCAGGTATTGTTGGCTTTGATGGTGTTTCTGCTGTTCAATTGTATCTTTAGCGATTTTGTACTCTTTGCATATATTCTTTGTTGATCACATTTTTAACTTGTCCCGCCTGGTGTTATCCATTTATATTATCATTTTATTTAAATTTTTTATAGCCACAGGGGGCATGATAGAGAAGGCATGTATCCTTGATCATAAAAATATGATCACAAAAAAACATTGAATAGAGGAACTAGAGCCATACCCACTCTTCAGGAATATGATACATAGGCAGAAATTAGTGGATTTAAAGATTCTACAGGCATCCAGGACCTACATTATTGAGGGCTTTATAGGTAAGAACTATCATCTTGAATTGCATCTGCAAGTTTAATGGCATTGAATATAGTGGGAGCATCCATTACTGGCCATACCGCTCATTTATAAACTGTAACTTCTGGATGGTCTTCACAGGCAGGCCTCATATACAACACCCTACAATCCTGGAGCCAAAGGAGTGATCTCTCTCCCTCCTTTTTGTCAGCTTGTGGCTTTGTGGTTGATAGAAATGATAAAAAGGCAATCTATGGAACTTCCCAAAAAGACAACAGTTACATACAGTATATCAAATAACTGGTCCAGCCCAAATGCTTATGACTGTAATTATGTTCTGTGTTTATTTACTGAACTTTTATTCATGTATTAGATTAGAACAAGCAGAAACGGATTAGATCAGATTAGAACAAGAAGAAACAATCACATTTTTGACTGATGGTCTTTAGAAATTCAAGCCCCAGGTAGGAATCTAGGAATTACCCAAATAAGATGTAAGATACTGTATAATATATGCCAAGCAAAGTGGGGGTTTTGGTTTTTTTTGCAAATCCACAATTGATATAACAAATTCTACTTTTAAATATGTTTAATCCACCTAATGTGCAGTAGAAAGTGATGGCTTTATAATATTACTTCTATAATTTACCTATTTCAAATATTAAAGTTCTCACTGTCCCACTGTCTCTCCCTTTCTCTAATTCTTTCCTCAATTCTGCTGGCCACAGGTATTGTTATATGTACAAAAATTACCTTTCCTTGGGTAATTTTATCTGCAGTAATATCTCCGGTGTGTTGTGTGCTAAATGGTGATCAGTGTATATTTGAAAATTCTATTTTCAACAGCTGTCTTAATTTTATGGTTATATCACATTTGGGAAATTTGTAAATTATAGTTTGTACACATATGCCAATGGATAGCAGTGGCTGTTTTGCCATGACATAGTTTATAGTCAATTTGAGCAATTTTGTTACCTCCATTAATTATGTGGTGCATAGTTTCATGATCTCCTATACAAAGCCTTGCTTTTGCTTCTGTTTGAATCCTTGATTTCATATTATTGTGGTTGGCCACACAGTCACCCAAATGTTTAGAATGGATTTGACATTATTATTACTATTCAATTCTCATTTTAGACATTTAGATTCAAAGGCAATTTGATTAAATCTCTAAAGTGGAACCACTTTTGGAATCAAACTCCATATTAATTCTATATTTCAACTGACCCATTTCCTGTTTAGAATTTTATTCAGAATTGTTCACATGGATAAATCTACTTTTCCTGTATTGATTCTAATGCTTATAACGAATCCGTTTCAGTTGTTGAAACAATTCAAAAGAACAAATCTAATCAGTGCAATTTTCCAGACAGAATCAATTCCTTTCTGTCAATGTGAATTAAAGTAAGAGGAGAAAATTAATAAGAACTTTGTGGTGTAGCACTGGAATAAAACTCTAATTATTAGATTCTGAAAGCTCTTCACAAAAGAAAGAAAGCTTGTCCAACCTTCCCATATTTCTTCCCTTATTTGTCTTTTTCTTTAAAATCCTGCAAATGTTCCTTATTTCTCTTCTTCCAGATGATGATAATGATGATGTCATACTGAATCAATCCACTGTATGAAGAATATCACTTCATTGAAGCCTATCTATCATCTATCTATCTATCTATCTATCTATCTATCTATCTATCTATCTATCTATCTATCTATCTATCTATCTATCTATCTATCTATCTATCATCTATCTATCATCTATCTATCTAGGTCTGTGCTTTCAATCTCCTACCAGCTCATCAACCCAAACAGGAGACCTTGTAGTAAAATCCCCCAAACAACCCTTACAATTATTAAATTTGCAGATCGGTTTGGTAATTATTATTATTGTTTGGTAATTAATTATCTATCAGCAGCTTTAAATTAATTATTTAAAGACAAAGTTTTGAGTATGACGCTATATGATGCTCAGCACTGTGTTCATAATGATACTCCTAGTTTAGAAACAATCCAAACTGTAAGTTCCTTATTCAACTTTCAATGCCCTAACATGACTAGAATTAGGATACATTTCCTATGAGGTCCAATTAAGTCTTTGGTGTCTTAGATACTGCCTGAAACAAGTCTATGGGGAACTTCTTTAGTTCATCTCATATTGCTGGATGGGGTCTCTTCCAAACTAAGGAGCAAAGTAATGACGATTTGGCATACTACATATTGTAGTCTTACCCAGAGGTGGGTTCCTCCCGGTTCGGACCGGTTCACCCGAACTGGTAGCGACCCGCTGGTGATGTCACAATGATGTCATGGAGCTGGTTCGGTCGGTGCCGGTCTGTGGACGCCACCATCTTTTTTTTTTTTTTTTTTATTTTATTTTCTTCTGTGCATGCGCAGAAGCCGAGTTTCTGGCATTGCGCATGTGTCGCCATCTTGTTTTTGGCTTTTTTTTTTTGAATTTTTTTTCCTTCAGAATCTTGTTTTTGGCTTTTTTTGGGGGGGGGATTTTTTTTTTATTTTTTTGCACTGTGAATGCACGTGCGCGCACCCATGAGGCGCGGCCATGCGGTGCGGGAGGAAGCAAACCGGCAGCGAGGTAAGTTAGAACCCACTCCTGGTCTTACCTTGTTAGTAGTGCCTGCTTTGGGACTTGATAAAATCATGGCTGAACTGAAGTAGAGGTTTTAGAAGATATCCAAAATGATAGATCCAAGGTCTCACATCACTTTTATAGCACAATCGCTGTTTATTCATACTCTGTCTCTAGATATCTCTATGATATATAGCTTCCACATGGGAGACTGTTTTCTTTGATTCAGATTGTGGTGCTATCTATTAGGGCAACAACTGGTGGATATATAAGCTTTCCATATAAAAGCTTTTAAAGCCTTCATATATGCAAAAAGCACATGTCCATTTTCATCACGTTCCTTGAGGAGCAAGACTAAATTATACCCTTGGTGTTTCTTCAATAGCATTTGGAATGGATATTAATGAAAACTCTTCTTCCTTTCCATCCATTTTGTAAACGAATACCTTAAACCTCAGTAAGGAATGTGTACGTAAGCCTTTTTATACAGACTTAGTTAAGAATTTATAGATCTTGGAGAAAATGATTTATTTAGCAGGAGTGAACCCAGACTCAACTATGATTACCCATTCAGAGGTAGGAAAAAGAAATAAAGACTCAGAGGAATACTGGGTTTTTAAAAAAATGGCTTATTTTGATATTAAACATCTCCAGTTACAGCTTTTCAAGTGATTATTAACTGATATTTCATATCTGTGCTCCCCATCTCTATGCATATATAATATGTAAACGTATTAGACTGTAGGGAAGTAAGGAAAACAGAAAGTCAAAGAAAGTAAGATAAACAAAACAAAACAAAACAGTAGTTTGATGGAATGTAGGACATTGAAAGAAAGCAGAATTTCTTGCTTAATTTTGAGGGGATTTCCCCCTTTATAAGACAATGATACATTTTAATTATATATGACTTAGCACTAATTTGATCATTTTCCCCCATGATAGAAATGCAAATTCAATAGTATGATATTAACTTCCCACCTTACATAAGACAGGCAAAAAGTAAAAAGACTGTATGAGAGATCAGAACTTATTTGATATATAAATCAAATCAAATATTTATTTCAGTCACAGACTTGCATAAGGTAGATTACAGTCATTACAAATATATGTAAGTACGATTTTGATTTGATTTGGATGGGAAATCAGAAGTGATTTGATATACAAAGCAGAGAAGGTCATAGCAGAGAGATCTCAAATCT
Source organism: Thermophis baileyi (assembly GCA_003457575.1). Taxonomy (NCBI): domain Eukaryota; kingdom Metazoa; phylum Chordata; class Lepidosauria; order Squamata; family Dipsadidae; genus Thermophis; species Thermophis baileyi. The sequence goes on from QLTV01003492.1 coordinate 1,283,878, forward strand.
GTTGTGCCTCTGGATCATTTTTCTTTCTCGGCTGTAAAATCAATTTTCGTTGGAAATCTTTTTTTGTTTTGTTTTGTTAGGCAAAGCATCTTATCACTTTCATCCCACACCTCATATTTGCATGTGTGCTTCTCACATTCTTTCTTTACTTTATAATATCCCAGCACATATAGAGGCATAGATTTAAAAACATGGACAGATAGACTCTCCTAAATATACACCAAAATAGCATGCTTTATGGCTGACAGATCTCTATAATCTGGGACAAAAATGCATTGTAAAAAGAAAAGGACAAAGAACCCAAACTCTCTTACAGTGAAGGTCAAATGTCAATGGAGGCACAGGGTCAAGGAGTGGCAAGGAGGAGTCATTTCTACAAGTTTGTGGGAACATTTGAAGTTGAACAAATTGATGTTCCTGACTCCAAATCCTTGTTCTTACTTCCAAGATAGTCCAGTGAGGTTTATGTCAGGAGAAGAAGGAAAACACTAATTGCACACTGGAATGAGTTAATATGGCTTTAGGCTGTCTTAGCACTGGCTGTGGATAAGGTAAAGGTTTTCATGTCATGGAAACATCTCCCCCCAAACAGTTAGTAAAGCATCTAGATATAAGCCCAAAGGAAAGGTTTTCCTTGATTCAAATTTAATGAGTAGTATGCTGGATAGTTCTGCTTTTTAATATTCACTTTCAACTTGATAGGAAAAATGTTTCTGAATTATGTTTCCAAGGAAGAAACATTTTGGGGTGAAATTCTCATGGGGAGAGAGAGAGAGAGAGAGGGAAGGGGGGGGGAGGAGAGAGAGATCTTTATTATATACATTTCTCTAACCATAAAACACATTGTGTACATAGGACTAATATTAATTGATTAATAAAGCATCTCGATCAAATTGTTTTACATCTTATATATTACATGACCAAATTTGTCCATACTAAAGAAATAGAATCACCTGAGACTGAAAGCAAGAGTTATAAAAAAGGAACTGATCAGAGCCGTATAAATAGAGGCTGGCAAACGGATGCTTTGCCTTCGTTCTTAGTTATCCAGTTGACAGTTAATAAACGTTCATGTGTTAACTATTACTTCAGTCTCTTTGCCTCAGTTCTTGCTCCCAGCCTGGCTCACACAACAGAGCATTGGCGACGAGGATGGGATGCAGAACTGAGGAGAATATAGTGGTTATTAATGACAAGTCGTCATTTTGGCTGAAGTAACCAAAGGAATTTCCTCAGCTGACAGGAATGGCTACTCAGCATACATTCGCTCCCGTTAATCCTCCTGCAGAAACGTGGGAATTGTATGTAGCCAGATTCGAATGCTTTCTCATTGTTAATGCTTATACTGAGCTCTCTGGTGATAGGAAACGTGCTTATTTTTTGGGGTTTTGTGGCACAGAAATGTTTGAAATGGCAAGGGCTCTTTTGGCCCCTCAATCCATTCACACTGTTTCTTGGGAAGCAATGTTAGATAAGCTTAAGGATCACTATGCTCCTCCACCATCTTGTTGTGCCCGGCGTTACCCTTTTTATCATAGGAACCAATGTGAGGGCGAGACAATTAATCAGTATGTGGCGGCTCTGAGAAAAGCAGCACTTTATTGTGAGTTTTCTAACCTTGAAGACTACTTGTTGGACCGTTTGGTTTTCGGAGTTCGAGACAGCCGTCTCAAGCGACGCTTGCTTGCTATGCATGGCCTCACTTTCCAAGTTGCCTTGGACGAGGCCAGAGCAGCTGAAATGTCCACCCAGTCTTTGGCTGAGATGGATGTAGTACACAGCCCCACTTCATCTCGCAGAATTAATGCAGTAGACCCATTGCCACCTATGGAAGTGGAGGAGCTAGTCACTGAGGATGAGATATGCCGCCTTAAAGAAGCGCCCAAAAAGAGTTGTAGATCTAACCCCCAGAGTCCCTGTATGGGTTGTGGGGGCAATCATTTGAGGTCGGCTTGTAACTTTAAAGATATGGTTTGCTGCCGTTGTGGTTGGCGCGGCCACATAGCGAGAGTGTGCAGAGCGGGAAAACTTCCACATATGTCTGACACATTCCTCGAGAAACGGTGCCCTGCAGCAAGTTTCAAGCCCAGAGACTGTTATGCCATTTATCAGAGCAATTGGCGCTGAGAGGCAACGATCCGCCAGACTCAACGCGACCCGGGAAATAAGATACATGTCACCGTGCAGGTGGAAGGTCATAACTGCCCCATGGAAGTGGACATGGGGTCTGCCACCTCAATAGTGTCCTGGAGCACACTCAAAAGCTTGGTGCCGAAGATTGCCAAACATCGTTTGCTGCCATGTCTGATAATACTTAAAGATTATCAGGGAAACCCTATTCCCATTGTAGGCAGAGGTCGTTTCAAGGTGCAGTTTAAGCCCTTCTGTCATTGCCTACCCCTTGTGGTGGTGGAAAAGCCCCTTAATAGCCTACTAGGACTTGATTAGTTCAACGCCTTAGGATTAACCGTAGGGGGAATAAATTCTGTGGTGGACGATTCCGACAAACAGGCGCTTATTAAGGAGTTCCCCTCAGTTTTTGATGGCAAATTAGGCACGTATACTGGCACCCCCATCACATTCAATCATTCAATTCGCCTTAAGCCTCGTCGGGTGCCATTTGCCTTGAAATCTAAAGTGGATGCTGAGCTGGACAAGCTGATCGCCCAGAGCATATTAGAGCCAGTGAACCATTCAAAATGGGAAACCCCCATTGTGATACCTATCAAAGCGGATGGCTCTATAAACACTGCAAACATTCCTGGCAACTATCTGAAGGAAAGGGCAGGCAGGAAAACACCTCCTATTATCCTGAAGAGGCTTTGGCATAAAGAAAATCAAGCTGGGATGAGGACAGCATAAAAAAGACATCATATACAGACCTATGAAGATCTATGAAGAGACCAGCGGTTGGACTGGCTAACTGACCTGTTTTGGTGCTCCAAACCTCAGATTGAGTTTTGCCTTCTTTCTGGGGAACAAACCAGGCAAGCTTTTGTTCCAGAGACGGTTTTAATTCTGATGTGTGTTCCTTTCCTTGTTATCGACATCATATACAGACCTATGAAGATCTATGAAGAGACCAGCGGTTGGACTGGCTAACTGACCTGTTTTGGTGCTCCAAACCTCAGATTGAGTTTTGCCTTCTTTCTGGGGAACAAACCAGGCAAGCTTTTGTTCCAGAGACGGTTTTAATTCTGATGTGTGTTCCTTTCCTTGTTATCTATGTGGCCTTGGGTGAATTGCTGGTCTGATCTGACAGCTGTGTGTGTGTGTTGA
>QLTV01003492.1:1295044-1306855 GCA_003457575.1 Thermophis baileyi
CATGGGGATGCTGACTGCTAGCTGCAGTTCGGCGGTTCAGATCTCACCGGCTCAAGGTTGACTCAGCCTTCCATCCTTCAGAGGTGGGTAAAATGAGGACCCAGATTGTTGGGGGCAATATGCTGACTCTGTAAACCACTTAGAGAGGGCTGTAAAAGCACTATGAAGTGATATATAAGTGCTATTGCTATTGCTATCAGAATTAGTCCACATGCTCCATTCTGTTTTATCATTTGACCCTTATTTTATCAGCTATGATGAAGATGAATTCACGATGGAGTCTTACTGGGGGGAAAAGAGTGGGAGTTAGAGAGGGTAGCTCCTATCAGGAAATGAATGTATGCCAGGAGAATAACAAAATAACAGAATTAGAAGGGACCTTGGAGGTCTTGTAGTCCAACCCCTGCTCAAGCAGGAGACCCCATACCATTTCAGACAAGTGGTTGTCTAATCTCTTCTTAAAACCTCCAGTGGTAGAGCACCCACAACTTCTGAAGGCAAGCTATTCCACTGGTTAACTGTTCTCACTGTCAGGAAATTTCTCCTTATTTCTAGGTTGGTTCGCTCCTTGATTAGTTTCCATTCATTGCTTCTTGTTCTGACTTCAGGTGCATTGGAGAATAGTTTGACTCCTTCTTTGTGACAGCCCCTTAGATATTGGAACACTGCTATAATGCAGAACCATAAAAAATTATCTGCATGTGAAAACAAAGTATCAAGCTTCTATTCTATTCAGTATACATCTTCATTTTTAACTACAGATTAAAACCACAAAAGAGGGGCTACAGAAGATACTGAGAGGGATATTTTGAATTGTTAAAGCAACCTCTACCTCTAAACTATTACTTCATTTCAGATCTCATTCAAAGTGGTGCCAGCTTCTGTGAAGATCAAAGAGAAACAACAATTCATTCTCCAAAAGTCAAGATTTCTCATTTACGTGCACAGAAAATAGACCAACAAGACCACTGCTGATCTAACCCTTAGCACTATACTGGGGATAACCTCTACAGAGATAAAAGTAGAGATTGTATTGACTAAAGGAGTAGACCAGGGCTTCTTGTCTGATATCTACTATTGCAAAACAAAGTTGTTATGAATATATGAACATATGAAAATAGAAAATACGCTTCTTTGGTTGTCTGAAAATATTTATGAAAAATATGCATAATCTCTCAAGACAGAAGCCCAGGGAACTGGGAAGAATAAATTATAGGTAAAGGCATTATTCAAATCCACATAATTTTAGGAGTGCATAAAGATACTTAAAAATGTTGTGTTCCTCTCTGATATTGTTCATGCCTAAGGACTGCAATGAACCAGGCTAAGTACTTGCAAATGCTTTGTTACTGTTTTAGGGTTTGGGAATGTAGTGTCATGTAAAGTTGGCATAGTACTTGGGGGTTTCACAGTACAGTATTACCTTGCTTTCCTCTTACCTGGCAGCAAATAAGAACATAAATGGGCATAGCTACAAATCACCTTCACAGAGGTTAGTATACCAATAATTTAGAATCCAGAAGAGATGAAAAAGGATTCAGCAATCTTTCTTCCTTCTATATGCTGTTAGCACAGTTTATCCATGCTAGATCTTGAAAAACTGGCTTTTATTAGAGAATAGGCAGATTATCTTATTCTTTAATTCGATAATCAGGACATTAGGGATTGTTGGGGGTTATCTCCTTGATCTTTAGACAAGAATTTTTTATATATGGTATCATATAACAAGATTATCATGCAAAATTCATGTTAATCTTTGCACAGAAAGAAATTTGTTACCAGTTTTGCTGCCCTGAAAATAAATAAATGTAACCCAGCAGTTCATGTCTTGTACAAGAAAAACTGGTGGTTTCTTAGAAGAGAGGAATCATTACAGAAGTGGGTTTCAGCAGGTTCTGACCAGTTCTGGAGAACAGGTAGCGGAAATTTTGAGTAGTTCAGAGAACCGGCAAATACCACCTCTGACTGGCCCCGCCCCCATCTATTCTCTGCCTCCCGAGTCCCAGCTGATCGGGAGGAAATGGGGATTTTGCAGTAACCTTCCCCTGGAGTGGGGTGGGAATGGGGATTTTGCAGTATCCTTCCCCTGGAGTGGGGAAGGAATGGAGATTTTACAGTATCCTTCCCCTGCCACGCCCACCAAGCCACGCCCACAGAACCAGTAGTAAAAAAAAATTGAATCCCACCACTGAATCATTAGTATAATAATTTTAAGGAACCAGGGTACCTTTAGAGATATTCCTCAAAGCTATCTCTGTGAAGGGTTTGAGGAAATTGAAGGTCTGCCTGCACACATTCTTTCTGGCCCCCAATTTTATCTGAAAAACCAAAGCAACTGTGAATACATTAATCCTGATTTGTAAAGTTGTCATAGTATATGAGATGGAATAAATTATTTGCTGTAAGATCCAGTAATATATCAGTCTGAGCTAACATTCCTTTACAATTTAGAATTTCTCCAAATGCCTCAAATCTCTTAAAATCAAAACTGAACATGTCCTGATTTCTTGCTAATGCCACTGGCCTGTGTATCACATATTCATAAGAAATGGTAGATGAGAAATTATTACTACCACAAAATTCCCTTTTATGACTCTGTAATCCCTTAATTTGGGGTAGAGTCGGGGCGACTGGATGGAGTTCAGCATTTATTGGTTGATGCCATTCCTGACACCACATGCAGTTCGCAACAGATATTTTTTTTTTGTATCCTAGGAGAGAAACATCTGCCGCTAACTTATTGAAGAGAAGGGGGGGGGCATGATAGCTGCCTTCCAGTATTTAAAGGATTCATCACAAAGAAGAGGTGATTGACTTATTCTCCAAAGCACCAGAGGGCAGGACAAGAAGTAATGAGTGGAAGAATGTTAAAGTGAGATCCAATCTAGAACTAAGGAGAAATTTTCTGACAGTATGAGCAATTAATCAGTGGAATACTGCCTCTAGTGTTATGGTTTCTGGCCTTTGCCAGTTACATAACAGAAGGATCCTGGGCCATGAACACCCCAGAAGTATCCAATCAGAGCACCGTGGACTTCTTGAGTAAACTGGCCAACTAAGAGAGGAACAAATCTACCCCTGAACATAAAGTTTAAAGTAAAGCACCATCTGTGATATCCAAGAATCCTAGTAAGAATGAAAATGGGATTTGTCAGCTCCTGCGTACTGGCTGTCCAGGAGCTGCCATTCGGTGGGGAGAAGCTGCCCAAGACCAACGGCCGGCCGCCAGCCTTGCAGTCATCCCGGATGCAGCCAGGAAGACACCAGCACCCCGTGATCCGCCCCCACACCGAATCTCACCGTTCCGGGCATCAGAGCGGCAGGATAGTCACCCGGGAAAGATCGCCAGGTGGAAAGGAGGCCACATGGCCGCCAAACAGCTGAGAGGCGGTCGCACGGTTATGACATCACCAGGGACGGCGCGACAGAACAGGGAGGCACCCACCACTTTCCCTGGACATCCTGGATCTCCTCTAGAGACTGGACAATACATTGAGGAGCAGTCCTCCTTTAAGGACATCAAGGCAGCTGAAGGCAGATACTGGCTTATTCAATAGAGTATCATGGCTCATTTCCGGATCACGGGGGAGGGAATTGCGCACGTGAGTGGGTGGGCGGTGCTTCTGGTTTAAAAGGTGATGGGGAGCATGGGCGAGCAGCCCTAACAAGATTTTCCTTTTGAGATTGTCAGTGCGTGCCGGAAAAGAAGTAAAGCAGGCAGTAACAAACCAGGTTTGTGTTTGGCTGTGTTCCTTTCTTTTTGTTTTCGTTTGGAACCTGACAGGATTGAAACAAAGAAACTGGACACTGTGGGAGCTAAAATTATTGAAAGGATTTATTATTTATTTTAAAAAAAAACTTTCATAAACTGGAAAAGGTTCAACAATATGACACAATCTCTTCTGTCAATTTCCTGACCAGAATTTGTAGCATTGATCATACTGCTTCTGAGAAACTTGGGCATAAAAGCATTACAACATTGGAATATATAAGGAAAGAAATGAACATAAATTGATCCATCATTGTTAAATTAGTTTTGAACATTTCAATAACTCAGAATAGGGAAGAAGTTACTTGAGATGCTAGAGATTATGTTAGCTGCAGACACCAAATACATTACTATTGTCTGAAGCAGTTTTCACTGAGGTGAAGAATCAAATGGATCTATAGAAGTCAATTTTTTGCATTAAGTTGTGGAACAGTTGGAAAGCGTCAACTTCTTTACAGATACATTGTATAGGATAGAAATCCAATACATGGCAGTCTGTCAACTCTCAAACATGGAACTGTGTATCCTCACAGAATTGATATCAGGTTGCAAAATTCAGTACATTTTTTTAGTTGAATTTAAAACTTTGTTCACTCAGAATGAAAAGAAACTCATCCAGTGCTATGAAATCTGTCAATCCAAATAGCTGAAAAGCAGTTACAAGCAATTTCTGAAAGTGATTAGAAAAATAAGTATGCAAATCCAGTGTCCTTTTGAAAGTACTGATCACAGTTTCAACAAAAAGATGGCTGTTATCTTGTCTCCCAGACCTCTAAACCACTGTCTTGCTGTCTCCTTGTAAGAAGCAATTGTACGGAGCCCTTGTGGGTGATCTCGAGTCCTCTCCTTGTCTGAAGATGAATTATGAAGAGCTGGTCTTACTCATCAGCTTTTTATTCCACTGCAGCTCTTGGCTCCGCTTCTAGCAGAGCCATCAGTCAGGCTGAAGCCATCTTATTAAATATTCAGTTCAACATTTCTTCCATAGAAGTTGCAAATATAACTTCCTTCAAATTACATTGGCTATTGAAACTATTCTTTCTTGCAGGAGAAACTAACTTTCAAGTTGGAGGCCATCTCCCTTTTACAATACTTCCAGTGATTCCACTCCCGTGTTCTTCCTTTTCTGCTCAATTCCTACAATTTTACCGCCTTTCTCTTAATATTCATCACAACACAGTAGAAAAATTGGAATTAGAAGTTTGCATCTATTTAAATTAGATTCTGCATACATCAGACTGCACTAAAATTCAAGACATAAAACTCTCCTTATAGTTTAAGGAAAGTTTCTGATTATGTACCATCAGGTCAACTGCAACTCTTAGCAACCACATAGATCATCTTTGTTCAGGATGATGTGCTCCCAACTTGTCTTCCAACAATTCATATTTGCCTTTTCAATTAAATCCATCCATTTTTCTTCTGTTAATCCTCTTCTCTTTCCTTTCACCTTTCTCAAAGGGTCTTCTCAAAGGAGCTGGGCAAGTCTTAACATTTATGCCTTGACTGAGAATTCTGAATTGATTTATTCTATGAACCATTTGTTGCTTTCTTGTATGTCCATGGTATTCTCAGGCATTTACTCCAACAACCAAAGTTCAAAAGTGTCAATATTCTTTTTATTCACTTCTTCAAAGTCCATTTTTTTTATTTTATTTTTTGCTTTTAGAGAATCAGTGCCTACACAATTCTGGTCTTTGTAGAGCATTCTACTATCTGAATATCTCTTCCAATACTTTAATTACCGCTCTATGAAGGTCTTTAGTTGATGATTCCTTTGTTTTTAATAGTTCTAAAATCCACCATTTCAATATATTCCCTGAAGCTTCTTACTGTATTTTTAAAAATTGATATTTCTATTAACTTCTGTCCTTTATAGATTATACAAGCATGTGGCAGAAAATCAAATACATTCTTAAAATTAATCCAAGCTACATCCAAGTTGGTCTTCCTTCTCTTGCAGCTTTCCATAATCATCTTGTCAATTAGGAGTTGATCTTTTGTTCCTTGGTGGTTTCCCTTCTGCTCACAGCTTGTTTTCAACTAGATGCTGTTTGACTGCATCAGCTACTACACCAATTAGCAATTTGAAAGTTGTTGTTAGGCTGGCAATTGGCTTGTAGTGGCCAGGTGCTGCCCCTTTTTCTGTGGCTTCTAACTACACATTTTTCCTTTTTTTAAAAAAAAAATATAATTTACAGTATAAGTTATAAAAACATTATAAAATTATTTTGAATATATATATATATATATATATCTGTGTGTCTCTCTCTCTCTCAAATTATACATTTGAAAACACAATCCTGTCCTTCACAATCCACCTACTCCAGCTTTTCCAACTCTATTAATTAGGGTTTGTGAGTGAATATCTTGCACTAAATTTTGCACTACATTTTCCAACTGTACACATTATACTCAATTATACTATTTTTCACAGTCCTTGAAGTAAGATAAGCCCCAATTTCATGTAATAAAAGTTTCTAGTAGGAAGAGGATATCATAATTCCCTGGGTCATGCACTAATTCATGTACATGGTTTTGCACTGAGGTTTCTCTCCATTTGGAGAGCTGAATTGGGCAATTAAAAAATGAGGTACCTACAAAATCCAGACATAATCTATTCACATGTTTATGATAAAAACTTGCATTATTTGTCAGCCTCATTGTATTTACACAGCAGGTTTTAAACAAACAAGGCTGGAAACATAAACATTATCTAGCATTCTGCAATTTTTGTTTTGCTGCAATAGTTCCCTTCAGACACATAATTAAATCAAGCAAAACTGAATTACTTTTTTCAGCAGAATTGGGAGTTACACATGGTCACACACAAATACTTGCATATATAAACAAGTCTCGTTCCCTTTCAAATTTCAGAAATAGGGAAATTTCAGAAATTCGTGGCTCAAAATTATTACTTCCTTACTACTATCCCTTCTTCAGGATGGATGACTATTATATCTGAATTACAATTATTGTAAGAGCATATAGGATTTTAACTTTGCAACAATTCTGAAAATCGTCATCATCCACTTAATTACATGTATGTACTGTATAATACTTTAAAAGCTGCAATTCCAAAATCGCCTTGAAAATGAATTTTATACTCATGGAATTTAGATTATTGTGAATCAAATTTATTAAATTGGGCTGAGGACCTCATCAAGGTGGAAATTTATCGTGTCCCATTAAATTCAATGGTGCTTAAAAATGCACAGTAATTAGGATTCAGGAGTAAGGATAGTTCTACATTTATTTATCCAAGAGAAAAACATGTTATTCTCTAAAAGAGAGCCAAAGCTTCTTGTAATAAATAATACCATGCTACAAAAAGAGTATTCTTGTAGCTAAGAATGAATACTTGAAGATGATTCATATGCTTCTATGACAGCTACTTATATTTTCTTTTGGTGCTAATACTGTTTTCCTGTCTTTGTTGGCAGCTTCATTTGCTACTGTTCAAGTGGCTCTAGAAATTTAAATTGCAGCATTGACAAATGCATCTGAATATCAGGGTTTATTGAGAACACAAATGCTGGGTGAAATTTCCTCACTATTATTCACGGCTCCTGGAGCTGAACATAATTATGGTACATCTACTCATAATTTGCCCTACTACTGAGCTCCGTTTAAAACAAAGGAAAGATGGCACTTCCACACTGAACCTCTATCAGGGGACTTTTCAAAAGCTTTATTTTTTCCCCCAGGAAATTTGAAAGTCTTCTTGGATTTACCATTTTTGTCAGATCAGAATGGTTGCTGCTCCACCATTAGAAAGAATGGGATAGCTGCCAAAGACAGCAGATTGACCAAGCCTGGAATATTATTATGATTTGTTTTTCTGCCCAAGGCAAGAAAACATCATATCCTGGTCCTTATAATTTCAGACGCAAGTACTGCAACATATAAATAGAGGTAGACCTCAACTTACAACAGTTCACTTAGTGGCTGTTCGAAGTTACAACGGCACTGGAAAAAGTGACTTATGACCCTTTTTCACACTTATGACAGAGGTGGTTTCCTCCCGGTTTGGACCGGTTCGCCCAAACCGGTAGCGACCCACTGGTGACATCACGATGACGTCACAGATCCGGTTCAGTTGGTGCCAGTCCATGGACGCTGCCAACTTTTTTAAAAAAAAAAATTGAATTTTTTTTTAAAAAAATTTTCTTCTGTGCATGCGCAGAAGCTGAGTTTCCAGCACTGCGCATGTGTCGCCATCTTGTTTTTGGCTTTTTTTTTTTTGCACTGCCCACGAGGCACAGCCACGCAGCGCGGGAGGAAGAGAACCGGCAGCAAGGTAAGTTAGAACCCACCCCTGACTTATGACTGTTGCAGCATCCCCATGGTCACGTGATTTACATTCGGATGCATGACAGCCAATTCACACGACGGTTGCAGTGTCCCGGGGTCATGTGATCACCTTTTGGGACCTTCGGACAAGCCAAGTCAAGGGGGAAACCAGATTCACTTAACAACACTGTTACTAATTTAATAACTGCAGTGATTCACTTAACAAATGTGGCAAGAAAAGTCATAAAATGGGACAAACTCACTTAACAAGTGTTTCACTTAGCAACATAAATGTTGGACTCGTGGTCACAACTCGAGGATTATCTGTAATTTGAAACTGATAATATAATGCCAGGAAAGCAAAGTCTTCCCTGTGTTATAAAGCTGACACAAGTACTTAGGCTAAAACGATTTATGAAACTTTAAATTTACATTAATTTTATTACTATTAATCTTCTCATCGTTCCCATCACCCATCTCCTCCCACAAATGACTGTATGACTGTAACTTTGTTGCTTGTATCCTTACAATTTATATTGACTGGTTCCTACTATGATTTGATTGCTTATTTGTACCCGGACTATCATTAAGTGTTGTACCTTATGATTCTTGATGAACATATCTTTTCTTTTATGTGCACTGAGAGCATATGCACCAAGACAAATTCCTTGTGTGTCCAATCACACTTGGCCAATAAAGAATTCTATTCTATTCTAGTTCTGGGAATAAATTTCGTAATAGAAATGATTCTAAGAAATCATATGACCCATCTTTCAAGTGTTCTTTAATTCTGTAAATATTTGTTCCCATAGCTACAGCAGGTAGTCAATGCATTGCAGAATATTATCAATGTTTATGTCTTTAAAAAAAAATCCCAGAAAAATACAGAAACCATCTGTAATTATTTAAACTGCATGTTCAAGGCAAATGCATAATCTACTTGGCACGATGGCTATCATGAAAAATCTAATGCACAGTAAAAATCAGATGAAATTAATAGGATGCCCTACCATGGTCTAAATTAGTACTGGAAAAAAATTCTTAGTATGAATGTTAGTAGAAATATACGCAAAAGTACAGGACTGAGTTTTGCAGTGTCTACAGTTTTTTAAAGTTGATATTTATGAGCAAAACTGACAGGTGAATGGAATCGTGCTCAATTCCCATTTTACCAATCTTTTTCAGCAGTAGATCAAATTATTGCCTCTGTTATAATTGTCAGACTACAAATTGTGTTTACGGTTCAAAGATTTGTCATGGCAAAAGCAAAAGCAAATAGATGAAAGCAGATAAATCATGAATTCTTTATAAGAGTTGGATTGCATCAACAGGTCTATATTTATTTTTACTGTATATTTAATTTTTACTGCATAATATCCTATGCCACCATTGGTTATTATAAAAATAAGGGGAGAAATGGACGATTAGAAGTGAGATTTCAGATGTACTGACTCTTAGCAGCTCATAATCGTTTGTCCACAAGAAACAGTGGAGTGTAAGTAGAGACTTGAAATATTCTCTCTGTTCCTCTGTTCCTTCCTCATCTTTCCTTCTGATTGTTCTTCGTTTGTGAGATTGTTAATCTCAAGGTGCTTCCTTCATTGTTAAATCCTGGGCCCCACAATAGCCCATATCTTGATCCAAGGGAATTGTCTGTTCTAACTCATTCAGTAGGGTCATTGAGTTTTAATATATACTCATCTTTGACCACAATTCCCCCCCTCTCTTAATAGAGCTAACATGGGATGAGAAATTGAGGACATCATTTTGATGTCATAAAAACCTAAGTTATTGAATAAATATGTTTTCAGATACATAAATAAGTGTGAGATATACTGTACCTAAATAAAATTACAATTTAAAAAAAAAACTTGAAGAAATAGAAAATGTTGGTTAAAAGGAAGACTTTTCCCCCCTTGCTAAATAAATCAATGATTTATTCCTTCTAGGTTTCTCCTATCAGCAAGAAATTTCCAGATCTACATTAGATCATTTCTAATATAATGTTTTGGATACATTGTAGGTGTGGAGAACCTGTGTTGAGATTCCTAGTCTGCTGAATTGTGCAAGTCACTGTCTTCACCCTAATTGCCAACATAGGGTTGTTGAAAAAAAAAAAGTGAAGTCTTCCCTGCTTGAAAGCTACTTGTGTATATTTCAGGATGGTATGCAAGTTAAAAAAACATAAATGACCATTGCCTGTTAAGTTAGTTTACTGTGTAGTCCCAGCTGAGATGGGGCTGGAGAAAAGAGACTTAATACATAATATAACATACAAGTGTAGTACTGATATAATTCTTCATCCACAATAAATTTAATCCCTTTAATTTGGGAGTTATAGTTACCAACTTCCAGGGACTAATCTGATGAAAACTTAAGAAATAAGGGCTGCTCTCAATATCATATCATCTTCTTTTAATGACCCCATAAACCCTTGCGAGGTGGAGTCTGGGCAACTGAATGGAGCTAGCAGAGTGTTTAATGGCCAGATGCCCTCCCTGTCACCAATGTGGAGTTTTGTTCAGCAGATATATTCTCATTGTGCCAGAGAGAGAAATATCTGCCTCTACCTAGGATCAAACTCACAGCTTCCTGATTGTACGACGAGAGCTCCACCTCTAGGCCACCGCACCACTCCACTCTCAATATCATATCATTGAACAAAATATGATAATATATTGCAGGCTTTGTCAGTAGCTGGGATTTTATTTTAAAATGACTGTGTGTCTTCTTTTCTTCAGGGGCATTTCCTTTCCTACTTTTCTCTTATGCCATATTTTTTTTTTAAAGACCAAAAACCTCTCCAGTTTCAAAATGCGATACCAGATAGCATCATTTACTTCTAGAAATGGAACCTCAATCACCCCCAATTTTCTCTGACTCCTGACTGTTATTTGTTACCCTATTCTTGTTTTCATCTGCCATTTTTAGTTGGATTTCCTTGTCCCTTCCACATTTTATTTCAAAGACAAAATAAGGTTCAAGCTTATTTAAACAGGATTTAGTCACTTATTCCAAGTTTTTTTTTTTAACCTAATGGAATGGATGCATACAATAATTATGGTTAATGGACTAAATTGTACACATGATACAAGGTGTGTTTTCCACTTCAGAAATTGCTTTGATGAAGATAATGGGGCCACTTGCAGAATGAGCTGCTTTTTAGCCTGGCAATTATATTAGTAGTGCTACCTTGCTGCAATATTTATGTAAGGCTTTGCCCTTATTATATTAGCAAATGATAGTGATTAGTAAAGGTCTTTAGGCACTGTTTTGAAACAGAATTCAAATTGGGTTAGGCATTAATACATATGTGGTATGATACACATATATTTCTCCATTTCAAAATATTTTCATAGGTTTGACAATTAAAACTAGGAGAAACTCATGTTCTAGTCACCCAGAGTGATAATGGGACAGTCATGGCTAATTTTCTCTATCTTACCTCAGAGGCATCTGTATTAGATGTCCTTTTTAAAAAAATGTTGTTGTTATGAGTCTTTGGTCCTTCCCTTCCCTTCCCTTCCCTTCCCTTCCCTTCCCTTCCCTTCCCTTCCCTTCCCTTCCCTTCCCTTCCCTTCCCTTCCCTTCCCTTCCCTTCCCTTCCCTTCCCTTCCCTCCCCTCCCCTCCCCTTCCCTTCCCTTCCCTTCCATTCCATTCCATTCCATTCCATTCCCTGCAGGCAGATAAATGGTTGCTGCTAGGTGTGTGGGTGGGAGGGGGGGAATAAACTGTCATGGAACTTTGA
>QLTV01003492.1:1318066-1368293 GCA_003457575.1 Thermophis baileyi
CCACTTTCTCAACAACCTTCCCCACAAAGGGAAGGTTGGAGACTGGACGAAAGTTTTTTAAATCTGCTAGATCCAGGGATGGCTTCTTGAGGAGGGGCCTCACCACCGCAACCTTCAAAGGTTGTGGGACGGACCCCTCTCTCAAGGAGGCGTTGATTACAGCCTGGAGCCAGCCTCGTGTCACCTCCCTGCTGGCTGAGACCAGCCAGGAGGGGCACGGGTCCAATAAACAAGTGGAGGAGCTCATCGCTCCAATAGCCTTGTCCACTTCCTCAGGAGTCACAGGCTCAAATTCCTCCCACAAAATTGGATTAAGACCTGCCCCTGTCATCTCAGCTTGACTTGCCCAATCAGAGTCCAGGTCCATCCGAATCTGAGCGACTTTATCCGCCAAATACTGTACAAATTCCTCAGCTCTCCCCTGCAAAGGTTCCTCCTTTCCCTCAATGTTAAGGAGGGAAAGGGAAACTTAAAAGAAACCTTTAGGTTTTGGGGAGGATACCTCTGAAATATTCACAGCATGTAACTTTTCCTTTGAACACACTGAATAGAAATGACTAAGGGAAGCATAAACATTCTGCTTAAGATGCAAAGTAGAAACAGAAGGCGTATTTCTGTTCCCCAAATCAAGAAACCTACAGCTGAGCAGAGCTCACTGCCCTGCCTATTTGAACTGATGGACCATCATGTTTTTTTTTAAATTCTTAAAGAGAATTCCATTAACAACAATCAACATTCAAGAAAATATAATTAGCCTCTATCTCATCCATCTGCTATCTTCTATACAAGTTAACAGCAGAAACATAAACAGAGAAATAATCACTATATATCTGTTCTATAGCTTCTGACTATAGAGGCTATAGAACAGATATATATGTCTACTGAAAATTGATTGAAAAGCTCAATTTCAATGTTAACTTAAAAACAGTAAATCAGACGCAGAAATCCTTCATTAGCCAGATATCCTGAAACCTCAAGTTTTCTATCGCTATGACTAGAGTCCTATCTTATTTTCCAAAGTTTCACAATCTCATATAGGATTTCCACCTCTGCAACCTTAAAACAGTGGAAAGATACACACTGAATTGATACCTATTATCAGTTCATTGGAGTGTCCCTGTCCTCCAAATGTTCAAATGTCAACTGTTCCTTCCTTGAAGTGGGAGAGATAAATTGTAATTGTCTACTCTCAGAACACTAGCATCAAGGTCAGTGAAGCTGAGAGCAAAACTGTGATAAACTTAGAAAATAGACTGTCTTTTCAGAATGATTTTTACCCTTGGCATCTTTGGTAGGACATTCAGTAGATGTACGCCATATGACTGTGAAATGAAAATTATTCCTTACTTGTTTGGCAAAAGTACTTTGAACTCACTTATAATCCAGGGTCAGATCCTCTTATGTTGAAATCAACAGAATCCAAACTACTAATCATGAAGAAAGTGAATCTTAGAAACATAATCAAAATAAACTAAACTTGATCAAGAAAATGTTGCTCATTTAGATCCTTCAATAAGTACTTCAGCTAGTCAACATTCATATCAATTTAGATTCTAACCATGACACATTGAAAATGAACATGTTTTCCATTTCCCTAGATGACCCATAATTAGCAGTACAATGAGAAAAATTCTCAGTTTTAGATTAACTTAAAAAGACCTCTCTGAAATGATAGCATTTGCAGACTCAGAGAATGAGCTAGGTCCCATACAAAGCAGGACTAAATAGCTTTTCACATATAAATATCTGCTGAGTTTGTACTGCACATTAAATCATAAGCTGTGATTTGCAGATTTCATTGGTGGGTTTGTGCTTCATTGAAAGCCAAAACTAAACAAACCTATTGTTTTGTATGATGCGTGAATCCAATTGTTGTGTGTATCAAGAAAACTGAGCAAGTACAGTGTGCAGAAATACACTGTATGGAAAAGCCACATAACATACAACAAACATAGTAAACATGATTAATAACAGTTTCAAAGCTATGTCTCCTTTATTGCTGATCATCCTATTAACAAAAACATAACCTTTTCAATTCTTATAGTGCTACAGAAATATTAACAGGCTAAACTATTTTTTAAAATACTTCAGAGAACTGAGCTGTGAAATTCAGGTTTTCTTTTCTAATAATTAAACCTTATTTAGAGAATTTGAGAAGATGAACTCATTACTATTATTGCTAATATTATGTCACTTAAGACATTTTGTACTAGCAATTTACTGCCTTCCTTCTAGTCTATCGGAAGAAGAATTGATCATATGTCTATGATTAAAATGGTGGTCCATCAATCAGAGATGCTTACAAGCATCACACTCTTAAACATAATTCCTTGAAAGTAAGTTTATTCTCATGGAAATATCTGTAGAACTACTCTGTGGTGTCACAACATATTTAGTTTATAAGTATTAATTGTTAATACAGTAAATATTTTGTTAGTGATTATTTGTAACTTCTATAATTGTCTGGTTTGGTTCTGCAACCCAACAAGACAGACACAGACTTCAGAGGATAATCAGAACTGCAGAAAAAACAATTGCTACCAACCTGCCTTCCATTGAGGACTTGTATACTGCACGAGTCAAACAGAGGTCTGTGAAAATATCTACATACCCCTCACATCCTGGACATAAATTGTTTCAACTTCTACACTCAAAACGACACTATAGGGCACTGCACACCAGAACAACTAGACACAAGGACAGTTTTTCCCCGAACGCCATCACTCTGCTAAACAACTAATTCCCACAACACTGTCAAATTATTTACTAAGATTGTATTACTATTATTCTTCTCATCCTTCCTATTACCGATCTCCTCCCACTTATGACTATAACCATGTTGCTTGTATCTTTACGATTTATATTGTTTTATTTGTTTCCTAGTACGATTTGAATTCCATGCCATTCCATTCCATTCCATACCATTCCATTCCATTCCATTCCATTCCACTCCACTCCACTTTCTATTCTATTCTATTATTCTATTCCATTCCATTCCATTCCATTCTATTCTATTCTATTCTATTCTATTCTATTCTATTCTATTCTATTCTATTCTATTCTATTCTATTCTATTCTATTCTATTCTATTCTATTCTATTCTAACTTAACTGTTTTTGAGATGGACAATCAACCACTAATACAACCAAGAAGAGGGATAGAAGTCTCTTTCAATTTTAGCTGGTGTATGGTCCAAAGTCCTCCATTATATTTCAGCAGATCAAACCAACCCAATACTTGGGGGGGGGGGAAGAACGATAGAAATATTTAGAAGACCTCCAAGGTCCCTTCCAACTCCGTTAGTCCATATTCTGTTTTCTAGATTCTTGGACATCTTCTATTAATAATGATATACATTATCAACAGAAGTACGAATACAATTTGGTAAACTGGGGAAAAGGTGATCCAAATCCTTATGGAAATCAATGGATGACTTTTAACCACTTATTTTGTCTCAGGTAATCCTAACTTTTGCTTTGAGCAAAATGAAGAATGACCAGGTAAAGTGCTTTCTCCTCCTCAAAGGAGTAAAATGAAAACTCTCTTCTGTTATAACACATATGATTTTTTTTCCCTTTCCTTTCCTTGTTTACTTCCTTTGGGGGAGGGGGGAAAGTCCCTACCAATTTTGAACAGAAAAGTCAGAGAGATTTTAAAGAACTTGCCTATCCCTCATTTTAATGCAAAAAATAAAATAAAATAACGATGGTGGCATTAAGTAATAGCTTGAATATGATGTCCCAGTTTTGTGAGCATAACAGTGACTGACAGTAGCAGGAACTTTGAAAATTTAGTAGAGCTTTCTCTTAATTGAGGACGCAGCTTACATGTAAGAGAAAATGATAACAACCACAATAGCTCCTTTCCCTCTGCGTACGGAAAGGTTATTGGAGGACCCAGTATCACCCTGTGCACCTTAAGGAAGGGTAGGGCAGATGACTCAGCCTTCCATCCTTCCGAGGTGGGTAAAATGAGGACCCAGATTGTTGGGGGCAAGATGCTGACTCTGTAAACTGCTTAGAGAGGGCTGTAAAGTACTATTAAGTGGTATATAAGTCTAAGTGCTATTGCTATTGCTATGCCTTGTGAAAACTTTGGCGGCCTTTGGTTATCCCGTTGCAGTCATTTATACAGCATCACAGTGACATCTCCTTTACTTATAGCTGATAAGAGGCCCCCTGGAATGCATGCTTGCTACAAACAACAAGCTGGGCACAGATGCCCTCGGCTAAAATCCAAATGATATATCATAAATTGTTAATGCTGGTTTTCAAAGTGCTAGATTATCTACCTCCTGCTTTTTGCTGGTTTGGAGCTTGGGGAAAGCAGAGAAGCAATGGAAAATCATTAGAAACATTTGCCAGCTCTCGACAGTAAAATATCTGATTTAATTTTGTCTCCAGGTGTCACTATAAATGTCTCTCAGTTACCATCAGAACAGAAACGTGCAGATGTTATTTACTTTTGACACAGAAAAATCATTTTGCACACAAGGGCCTTTGAGCGTATGCAGGAATTTTTAATAGATTATCAACAAGAAACCCAAACCTTTAATCTGTCACTCAGCAAAATTAGTAAGGCACATTTAGAAGCAGAAAATGCCCCGAGGCAGTCAAACACGTTGAAATTAATTGCTGCAGGAAAAGATACACATATTTAGAAATGTTTTTTGGTTCAGTCATCTGTTAACTAAAAGTGCAGAAGCAAAATATTAAACCGTAGGATTCAAAGACCCTTCTCTAGAAACAGAGCAAAAAGCAGGGTCATATAAATCTAAGACACAGTGCATTGAGAAGGAGACATAATGGTGGCATAGACAGTCTTGATGGATCTAGGATAAGTCTGTAATGGAAGACTATCAAGTGACTGATGTACAAAAAAATGAAATTTACTTCGTTGTGTGGTGTCTTTTTACAGGAGGACTGAAAAACTCAAGGAAGGTTAAATATTGAGTTCAGGAAATTAGGAATTAGGGGAGAAAAAGGCTCTTCTGAAGGTCAGTGTTTCGGGCTATGAATCTGGAAAATAAAGAGAGCTACAGGCTTACCAAAGATTTTGCTATCTTTCTTACTGTCAGAAAGAATAGGTATTACTATTGCAAAAGGGAATAGATAAAAGCTACCTCTGGATTCAAACTAAAGAAAGGAGAGGAAAGTGAAAGCAGCTTTACTGAATAATTATTAGAACTGCTGCAGTCTTCAGAAACACTCCACATTATTATTTTTTTAAATTGAAGTTACATGCAGCATGTCCCCAATTTAAAAGGGCAGAATTGAATAATTTTAAAATATTTTAATAAGCAGTCTAGCAAGGACCTTGTGTTAATGTACTGCATTTAGAACAGAATGATCTAAAATGAAGACCCCGATTAATAAGAGATTCCCAGCATGGCTGCTTGTCTCGTTCTCTGAAATCCCAATACTGAACCATTTCACCATTTTAGGCTTATACAGGAGTAAAAGCCTTCGAAGCATGGCAGATCTTAGAGAAGGCAGGAGGATGCAAATCTTTTGCTCCGGTTTAATGCCAGGGATTACAGGAATATAGCTTCTGTTGTGGGAGATCAAGTTCCCAGGTAGTCTGTTGAAAGACTGATTGGATTACAAAGCTCAGTGATGCTGATTACTTTGAATGCAGGCATAGCAAATGTTTAAGTCAATCAGAACTAGAAAAGCGGTGGGGGTTTTGTCTGTCAGAGAGAGAGAGAGAGAGAGAGAGACAGAGAGAGAGAATGAGAATTTGTCTCTGGATGAGTAGACACAGCATAAGTCTCCTGACTATTTGGCCTTAAATTATACCTGATTTCTTCTCTCATTTCTTCTGTAGTAAAGTAACTCAAGAGGAAACTGAAGAATTGCATTCCCAGCTCACAACTCTCTCCTCCTTGCACATCTCAGAAGGAAAATAAAATATATCTTTGAATTGTCTGATGCCAGATCTCCTTAACTAACTGGATTTGAGTCCACTGGTGTGATCATGAAACCAGCTGAGGCTTGTGAAGACCTATTGAGTTGGATTGGCGGTTATTGTTCCTAGGAGATTGGCTCTTCCAAATGTTAAAGTTGCCCCTCTAGGATGTCATCTTCTTGAACTTCATAAGCATATCTTACCTCAGGGGTGTCAAACTTGATTTCATTGAGGGCCGCATCAGGGTTGTGTTTAACCTCGGGGGGGGGCAGATGGCCGGGGTGGGTGTGACCAGGGTGGGCATGGCCAGCTTGACATCACTCATGTCAGGGGACACCTGTGGTGGCCTGGGCAGGGCTGGGGGGATCCTCCTGCAGCCCTCTGCCAGTGAAAACAGAGCCCGGGAGGGCCGCGCGTGGCTCTCCTGAGCTCCTTTTTGCTGGCAGAGGCACTGCAGGCAGGTCCTTTGCTATTAGCAGGGTGGCCCTGTGGGCCAGACCTAAGCACCCCACAGGCCAGATCTGGCCCCCCGGGACTTGAGTTTGATACCCTTGTCTTACTTGGTCTTGGAAATAGCTCCTGCAGAGTTGGGTTTCACAGCCCAGAAGTGCCAAACAGTGACATTCATTTCCCCATGCCCTGCATTGGTCAGAATCCCCACTTCCTGGACAACCACTTCTGGAATTGTGAGGTTGGCAAGAATGTATGTATGTACAGTATGTATGTATGTACTGTATGTATGTATGTATGTATGTATGTATGTATGTATTTAAAATTATTGGCTGCCATCTCCAGTGGACCGTTCAAATTTCAAAGTAATAATAATTTCAAATTTCAAATTAATAAGCATTGCAAATGTGACAGGATCCAGTTGATCTTGATTGATTTAAAAAAAGTTAAGCAGAATTGGTTAGTATTTGATTTTAGACAGACTGGGATTTCTATAAACAAACAAGCAAACATTCTGGTAATGGTATATCAGTTCTGTAACACTTCCATGAAAATTGCCCAATATCATCCATGAAGTCATTAGAACTGAGCTCAACTTGAAAGAGATATTTTCTCTTAAATTGTTCAGATTTCAAAAGCAATATGCGATTTGGAACTTTGGACTGACAGAACGTACCTACTGAATTTGGATTGTCTACCTAATGCAACATCTTGTATTTCAGACTAGACACAGACATATACTTAAATCTAAGCCTTCTTTCCTCAAGTGGGATCTTCAGACTTTGTTATTTGAAGTATTTGGCATTCATTCATTTCATTCAGCACACCCCCTCTTGTTTTTTTTTTTAAATTGTTGTTTTGTTTTTGGCCACTTCATAATAAAAATTACATTTTAATCATGTTTTTGTTAACGAATCTGTTTTTTTTCCTGGGCCTGCAGATTATGATAAAGTGCTACCCTATAGCTGAATGGAAACAGATGCACGTGACAAAAATAACAAAAACAGCCACAGATGGTGCGTTGCGTGCCCAACTTCTTAATTTATCCTTTTTTGTGCAGCACAATGATCTTTGCCAATAGATTGCATTCATCGTTTGTGCATTTCCTTAGGGAAGCTTTCCTGCCCCATCTCTTTAAAACCTTCTGTACATCGTTACGATAGTGCATAAAACCACTTGGTATTTTGGCAATTAATTTCATCCTTTCTCCTCAAAAAAGAATGTGACAGCAGAGTCCTATTCATGAATTATGTGCTCCTTAGAATGGGGATGTTCTGTCTTGTTCTCCCAGATTGTCTTTGTGTCTTTGTGGGTAATATTTATAAGGAACTCACTTTCAACTTGACATTCAGAGTTCATACCTTCTTTAAAATTTGTAAAAAAAAAAAAAATCCAGGCTAATCTGTCGTTTAGGATGGGGGACAGTCACTGTAGAATACTAATACATCACTGTGTTCCCTTCAAAAAAGAAAACCACATAGTCCTTTGTGAAATTCCAGGGCTACAGGTTTCCATGCATGAGCGAATGTTGTGCACAAAACCCAACAGGTAAACAAAAGAAAACAGGAAAGAAAAGAAATTAAAATTTATTATCCTGGGTTTTTTTTAATTATGGCATTACATTTAAAATTGCTTCCTGAACTAGCTGCAGATGCAGAAGGTAAGAGAGAGAGAGAGAGAGAGAGAGAGAGAGAGAGAGAGAGAGAGAGAGAGAGAATATAAACATCTGATTCAGTTCCATCACTCTTGGTTTCTCTCAATGGAGTTTTATTTCCAGACTTTGGTAAATTGACTGAACATAGAAATACTTCACTACAGTGTGTGTATTCTGTGTTTCACCCACCTCACCAGGGCCCTCAGGCTAATGTTCTCTCTTTTCTAATTTAATGAGTCTCCTCTCTTATAGATTCAAAGTGACAAATAATTAAAAAGTTATCATTGCATTTATGTCTCTTTGTGTTAAGTGTTTAAGAGAAAGTAGAACACGCAGTACATTATCAGTGAATTTTTGATTAAAGTAGGAAAACAGACTCATTCCATTAAACAAGGTTTTGGCTCTTCATTCCCTTGCATGCTTTCCTTCAGCCATCAGCCATTGCAGTTAATAATGCCAAATACATGCATACAAAAAACTAAAGAGGTGCTGTTAAACAATTAAAAATGGCAAGAAAAATAGTCATAGTGGAGCATACTATAAAAACAAGTCCTACAAATATGAAAGGAGCAATGATTAGGTCTTGCTTTTGAACACACCCTTTGATAAACGCAGAATGAAAAGTATACATTGAATTGGATCTTCTTTGATCTGTTCATTTTAAATTATAAGTTGCATGCTTCTATTCAAGACACACCTGTATAGAAGTCTAGTTCTATATATGTCTACTCGCATACAAAGAAGCCTCTTTGAACTCACTGTCTCTTTGGATTAGGTATGCATATTTTTAGTAATCAATCAACTTTTATTCTTAAAAGATTGCAGCTTTTGGTTAGTAAAGTCAAATGTATCCTTGATTACATTCTTTGAAGATTTTTTTCCCTCAACTTCCGATTTTATTTTATAACCCAGGGAAAAAAATTGTTCATCTTGTACCTAACTATTGACAAGGTCTGGATTTTATTTTATTTTTTAGATTAGTACACTAAATAATACTATACTAAGCTGATTGGGAAAAATAGCACCTAAGAGATATGAGATTTTTTAAAAAAAATAGATGTATAATTAAAAATTACAAGTAACACAATGAGTTTAGATAGTTATAAAACTGAGACGGTAGTTTGGCTGTTGCATTGATGTCTTGTAAGTATTATTTGTTCTCCACAAAAATATTATGGAATATGTTTATGTCACACTGCTCTAGATATATTCAGGAATATGAAATGAGGGAGCTTCCAGAAGGGTCATGATGAACTAAATGGCTCCATGGAGCAGGGATGACACTGTGGTGGAGAAGGCCAACCAGCAAAATCTCTCTGGACAGAGATCATCCACCTGACCTCTGGATAACTCCTTCTTAAAATAAACTGTGGGAATGGAAGTGTTTACAGTCAGCTCATGAGGTAAGTAGCTGACAGTTGAACAATTTCATCTATGCTTACAGCTGCCAATATACGAAGACAAAGCCTTTACAAACACAAAGCTCAGCCGAATCTCATTTATTAATCACTTTTGGATCTAATTAATTTAGTGCTAAAGAAGTATTTTCTGAATGGCAGGATAAGATTTAACTTGCTGAGTTACCATTTTTTTCTGGATTACAAAGCAATAAAGAAAAATGGTTTTAAAGACTAAGAACTTAAAGGCAAGAATTTAACAAGGAGTTGAAGTAAGAAAGTTTAAGCAGATAAAGGGGTCAGTTATTTTGAAATATTTTTTTTAGTGAAAATACTTTTGAATAAATTAGAATTAATTTAGACAAAGCAACATTTCTGGGAATGATTTTTGTTAGTTTCTTTAGTATTAAAAACTATAGGCAATTGATGGATTTACAAAACAAAAGATAAGAGTATGAATCAGACTATGATGTCAGTAATAACTATAAAGATATGGATTGTGATGTTGACTGAAACTACAGAGTGACCTTAGAGATTAAATTATTAAAGTCACAGGAAGACAAGTCAAAAATGAGGCTGGGGAACCTTTCCTCCTCCTCCTCCTCCTCCTCCTCCTCCTCCTCCTCCTCCTCCTCCTCCTCCTCCTCCCCCTTTTTTTTTTTGTGGTTTCTCTGTCTTTGGCTTCTATTTATTGTTTGAGACACTTTCACTTTTGGACTATAATATCATAATGACAACTACTGAAAAAGTGGCAAGAATGGAGGAGAGGAGGAGATCATTAGAGCAAACTGCAGAATGAGGAATTACATCAGATTAGTTTCAGAAAATGTTTCAACAACTCGGAAGAAATTTAGCTGAATCACTTGATACTTAATTGACAGCTTTAGAAAAAAAATGGATAAAAATACTATAATACTAGAATTTTGTGAAGGGGAATATAAAATAAAATCAAGAGATGATCTGGTTCCAGAGGGCTATTAACAGGGCTAGACCTGTTAATTATTTTCTTATTTACAATTATTAGAAAGATTTAAAATAGATAAAAGAATTCATGAATTGGAACATTGTAAGATTGAGTTTGAAATAGAACCATGGACTGATGATGAAGATGTGATTGCTAAAATGTATGAACTTTTATTAAAATTTGAAACAGAAGAAGAAGTGAAAGAATGAATGATAAAGTGGCCTATTTTTTTCTGTATAATATAAAGATCACCAGATATTTATGCATATGCCCCCAGATAAATTATCTAGAATTTATTAAAATACCTCAAATTTACGTTGGAAACATGAACAACAAGAAGGGACATTTTATCATGTTTGGTGAATGTCTAAAAAAGCCAGAAAATTTTGGATTCAAATACCTACATTAACTCAGAGGATTCTAAAGATTAGTTTACAATCAAAAGCAGAGGCTTTTCTTTCATGACTGATGAAACAATTGGGAAAATAATTTTATATTGTCTTTATACATGACAACTTCAGCAAGATAATTATATTCACAAAGATGGAAAGATTTGGTATTACTCACAATGGAGGAGTGGTGTGTGAAGATGATGGAACTTGCTGAAATTGCCAAATTGGCTTCTTTGATTAAAAAAAAAAGATATCTGCATTTATGACTGGAAACACCATAGAGATTTTTTGCATGAAACAGAAAAAAATAAACTTATGATTTATGGTTTTGATTATTAGAAACAATAGATTCTAGAAAAAAAAGTTATGTTGTAACCATCAAGCAAGAAGCAAATTTATGATTGTACTTATAATTGGTATAAAAGAAAATCAGAAACTTTTTATTTTCTTATTTTCTTTGCTTTTATACTTTTTAGTTTGTTATTTGATTTCTTTGTTCTTTCTTTTTCTTTCCTTATATTACTTATAACATAAAAAAACATAATAAAAACATTAAAAAATAGAGCTAGGATTCCATTAGTCTTTGGGATAAAGACTTTACAAAAGGAAAACTGAAGATGTTTCCTTCAAGAAATATTAAACGAAATATCCTGTGCCTATTTTCTCTCATTTAGTATTGTTTTTCTAAGTGAAACTTCTGTAAGAATGTTCATACGACTCACAGGTGCAAATTATGAGCGGATTTCCTTCTCAGCTACTTTAGAATGTATGAAGACTTTACATATTTTCTTCCATAGCAGAAGGATTTGCACATTTCTTGAGGTAAAAACTATGCACAGCAGGACTTTGGACAGATAATATCTTCTCATGAGCAGGGGCACCGTATTCATTTTCATCCAAGCAGCAGGTATACAGCAAAAACTGGAAAACTGAAAACATGAAAAACAATTGAGCCACTATGTTGACCAGCTAATCTATACGATTGCCTTTGGGTGAGATTTTTTAAGTCCATTGATTGGGTTGCACAAATTATTTTGATGTGCTGATATATTAAAATACTGTAGTGTAGTATTTTATGTGATTCTTTCTTTCCCACTGGTGACTTGGCCAGCACCCACATGAGCTTCTTTCTGTGAAGAAGACCTTTCTATTATCCCAGACTTTTTAATACAGCTTTTAAACCACATTTTAATTTGATTTATTTTAGATTTAGAATGACTGCCTTGTTGCTTCCTAATTTTTATTGTGTTTTCATTTTGCATTTTATTTTATATTATAGGAGAGCTTCGGCTATTCAGCAGTTTTTAAAGGTTCATAAATAAATAACATTAAAGCTCTAATCAGTCGTAAATTAAATACTTTTATTTTCAAGTGGATCCCGTTTATTTGCTGTATACACCAGTTTGTTTATTTTATATACATTAATGCAGAAATGTATTGGATATTTTTTGGACCATCCCTACCAACCTCCTTGGTATTAATTTCCACATAAGCTCATTTAATGTTGTATTCTAGCAGTTAGAATGTGTATTTTTTTTAATTATGTATCGTTTGATTATACAACCACAACATAAATACCTCTCTTGTTTATTTTCTTTTTGCTTCATTGTCTCGAGAAACCATAATAGGCATCATCAGCTAAATTAAAGTAAAGCCAAGATAATGCTATTCAGTTTGTCATGGAAGAAAAATTACTAGATACTTGTACATTTGAAGTTTATAATCCTATTACTGTGCTATGTGAATGGAAACAACATTTCTGCTGATCCAGCTTTTATTTCCTCCCTGTTCCTTGTTTATTCAATTCTGCTTTTTTATGAAGTTCTTTAGGGTCATCCAATAAATGACTTTAAAAAATAATGTGAATATTTTAGAACAGTATCACCATAAATCATTTTGTGAAAGTCCTGGAAACATCAGATAGCCGAATTACTGAACATCGCATAGAAAACTGTTGTATGATTAAGTTCATTTTTGGAAATGGCTTTCCAAGAGTTTTCAAGAAAAGATTGGACATTCATTTGTTCTGGATGATATAAGGTCTCCTACCTTGGGCAGGGGGATGGATTAGAAGACCTCCAAGTTCCCTTCCAGTCCTATGATTCTATGATTGAATTAAAAAAAAAATAGCTTCTCTGGAGAAAGAATTTGAAATACATATTGGTAGCAATATGCGTAGCACTAATACATATTAATAATAACCACAAACATTGTGATTACTACTAACAAGTTAAAAAAAAAAACAACCTGTGGTTTTAAGTAAGGAGCACAGTGTTTTGGGGCCAAGGACCAGAAGACAAGAAGTAGATAGATCCAAAACAAACAGCAGGAGAGGGTATTCATTTAATCTTAATTAAAGTGAAATACAATGAATGTGGCCGCTCGTATGTATGCATTTCTCTTTCTGCCACATTGATTCTTTTTAAATAGGGGATTTCAGGATGTCCTGAAAGCCAAACTGAACATCATGGAAACAGGGTTGGGGACAGGGGTGGGTTCTAGTTTCCTTCGCTGCTGGTTCGCTCAGTGTCGTGCCGCGCGGGTGCGCGTGCATATGCAGTGCTTAAAAAAAGCTTCTGCACATGTGCAGAAGCAAAAAACAAGATGGTGGTGCCTATGGCGCCACCGAAAGAACCAGTTCAGGGGCGTGGCAGCCCTGGGTCACTGCTGGTTCTAGCGACCCTGGCCGCCAAGTTACTACCGGTTCTATAGAACTGGTCCGAACCGGGAGGAACCCACCTCTGGTTGGGGAGGGATAAGGCTTCAGTTTGTTTCTTTTGCCTAAAGGGAAACCACACATCCTAGGTATAAAACTTTCTATTCCATCTCTTTCAGGCCATCTTGCTTTGTTGTTTTGTAAATAAATTTAGTAGCACTTCTTTGAGTTTCCCTTTATCAACATGCTGTACGGAGTTTTCAGTAATTTGGATTAAAAAAGAGAAAAGTGCTTTGGAGTATAGAAGGATGTAAACGTAGCTCTTTACTGCAAATCCTAAAGCTAAATACACCTTTTCCCCAGGATCCCATGGCAGCTGCAGAGGCCTCAGCTGCCTCCCAGGAAAAGCACAGCTGCTTAAAAGAAATTTCAGACAAGCACCATATCTGCATACCTGCATACTCTGATGTACTTTTTTTTTTGCCTTTGAATTGTAAAATCTGTTGATTAGCGCTATTTCTATAGTTTCATGCAAACAGAAAGATGAAGGAAGATGACCAGTTGGTTCCCATGCCTTTGTTGACATTTATTGTTGAGTTGTGGGAATAACGACAGGAGACGACTCAGGAACACTTGTTTAATAGGCAAACTCTCTGTACAACCAGAAGCTTGCAGTCTGACAGCTAGCCCTTTTATAGGGAGCTGTCAGACACTTTAACCAACAGCGTTTGAGCATTCTCCCACTCAAACGCTGGACCTGGGTGAAACCATGTGTAACTGTCAATACACAACACCCCTCCCCTCTAGGATGGAGCATTCCGTGTGGCATACATAATCAAGCAGGTAGGCGGGGCATTTAGGAACCCTCCCTGACCTGCGCAGCTCAGTCAACGGTGAGGCAGCAGCCCGTGTGGACAGATCTGCTGCTGCTCCAAGGCCTGGGCCTGGAAGCTCCTGGAAGCTTTCGGGCGGGACCTCCTTGGACATGGGAACCGGTTTGCTGTGTGATCATCGCTGGACTCCTGGTTCTTCAGGCAAGTCTTCCGGCTCCATCGGGCTTGAGTTAGCTAGGGAAGGAATATAATTTTGTTCATTTTTAGACATTTGTACAATTTCACGTATTCGGTTTCGAATTTGATCAATGTGTCTCCTCCATTGTCTCCCATTGTCAAGCCTAATAACATATTACTTTGGGCCAGTGATTTGTTCTACTTTCCCAGGTAGCCATAGGGACACCTCAGCATAATTCCTTGTGAATACCACGTCCCCTGTGATAAATGACCTGGTGGTTTGGCCTGTTGTAGTACTGTCTTTTGGCGCATATCTTGGGTGTAGTCGGTCCAAAACCGATCTGAGTCTGCGACCCATTAATAGTTCATCTGGGCTGCGGCCGGTAGCTGCGCACTGAGTGATATGTTGAGAGAGGAGAAATTTGTCTACTCTTGCTTGCCAATCTCCGGGGCCTAGCCGTCCTAAGGCCTCCTTTGCTGATCTTACGGATCTTTCAACAAGGCCATTCGTAGTGGGGTGAAAAGGCACGGATAGAGCATGTCGGATCCCTAGTTCCGCTAAGAACCCCTCAAATTGGGTCGCTGTAAACTGTGGCCCGTTATCGGACACCAGTACATCGGGAATGCTGTGGGTGGCAAATAGGTGCCGGATGACCTTAATAACCACCTCGGCAGAAGTGGACCCCATTAAGAATATTTCAATCCATTTTGAATAGGCATCGACTAGGATCATGAATGTCTGGCCATGAAATGGGCCCGCGAAATCTATGTGCAACCTTGACTAGGAGGCTTTAGGTCTTTCCCAGTCCTGAACCGGGACCCTTGGGGGAGCCGGCCTAGAGTCAAGGCATGGCTTACAACTAGCTACCCATTCCTGGATTTCTACATCCATGTTTGGCCACCAAACATAATTCCTAGCTAGGGCTTTCATACGGACAATCCCCGAATGGCCCTCATGCAAAGTCCTAAGAATGCCAGCACTCAGGCTGGGCGGAATGACTACTCTGTCGCCCCACAATAGACAGCCCCCTTGCTCAGACACTTCATGCTGCTTCAGTACGAAAGGTTTGAATTCAGCTCCCACTGGGTCCTTCGGCCATCCCCTCCACACCCGGTTCAAAATGGTTTTGAATGAGAGATTCCTGGCCGTATGCTTTGCTACTTCGGCGGAAGAGACAAGTCCAGAGTCCCCAATGCTCAGAGTCAATGAGCAGCACAGGAGCATCCGGGGAAATGTCGGTCAGTAAGTCAGGCAGTGGGCACCTGCTGAGGGCATCGGCATTGCCCATGTCCTTTCCAGAGCGGTGTACTAGTCTATAGGAGTAGGCAGACAGGAAAATGGTTCACCGGCTGAAACAAGGGGACAAGGCAGCTGGGGTGGGGTGGTCCCCAGCAAGCAACCCCAACAAAGGCTTGTGATCAGTCACCAATTCAAAATCCCTCCCAAACAGATACTCGTGGAACCTTTTTACCCTGGCCCCAGCAGCTAATGCCTCCCTGTCCAGCTGGCTATAGTTTCTTTCAGTGCTGGACAGTGTCTGGGAGAAATAAACCACCAGGGCCTTGGTTCCGTTTGGGAGTCTGTGGCTCAAAACAGCCCCTACGGCAAATGGTGATGTGTCGCAAACTAGGACCAGGGGCAAGGTATTGTATTGAACGAGGAAGCTGTCAGTAGTCAATAGCCTTTTGATGGCTCGAAAAGCCACGGCTTCCTTCTGGCCCCAAACCCATGGAATGTTCTTTGCCAAAAGCCTATGCAAAGGGTTGGCAATTGTTGCCTTTCCCTTCAAAAAAATGCTGTAAAAATTCAATAGCCCGAGGAAAGCCTGCAGCTCGCTCTGGTTCCTCGGGGTTGGGGCCTCATGGATGGCACGGAGCTTGCTCTCCGTCTGGTGGATACCCCTGCCATCAATACGATACCCTAGAAATTCGACCTTGGGCACCCCCAGCAGACATTTGCTGCATTTAGCCTTAAGCCCAGCAGCACGCAGTTTTGACAGGACCTCTCTGACTCGGGAGTGGAGCTGTTCCTCACCACAGGCTGAGATCAAGACGTCATCAAAATAGGGCACGACCCCAGGGATGTTCTGCAATAGGCGTTCCATTACACTCTGGAACAACCCCGGGGCCACGCTGACTCCAAATTGCAGCCTGTGACATTTGAACGCCCTCCTATGAGTCACAATGGTCTGCGCTTCAGCAGTAGCGCCATCTACTGGTAGCTGCTGGTACACCTTTGCTAAGTCAAGTTTGGCGAATAGGTGGCCCGGGCCCAGAGAATGTAGAAGATGGTGCACAATCGGCACTGGATAGGCACTCTGCTGCAGAGCCTTATTCAGTGTGCACTTCTAATCAGCGCAGATTCTCATGGTGCCATCCCCTTTAATGGGGGTCACAATTGGGGTCTCCCACCTAGCGTGGTCGACCAGCTCAAGGATCCCTTGGTGGATCAGCTTGTCAAGTTCGAGGTCGATTTTGGGCCTAAGTGCCAAAGGGACCCATCTAGGCTTCAGCCGGATAGGAGCAACATTAGGGTCCAAATTAAAAGAAATAGGGGTGCCCACATACTTGCCCAGATCTTTGCTAAAAATGTCCTGGAACTCCTCGAACAGGTCAATGAACCCTGGGCTGGAGATGGAGTTGATGCCGGTAACCCCTAAACCGAGGGCATCAAACCAATCCAAGCCCAGGAGGCTAGGAAGGTTGCCGCTGACCACCGTGAGCTGCAGGGGTCCTTCAAAAGTCTTGAATTGGACGTGGAATTGTCCTTGGCCGACAATGGGAATCTGATTCCCTTGGTAGTCAGACAATTTGATGTGGTGTTGTCTGAGGCAGCGTTTCTGTAGACCTGGAATTGCGAGCTTCAGGGCTTGCCATGAGATAATAGACACTGCGGAGCCGGTGTCCCGCCATCTCACAGGAAGCCCCTTCGATTGTCACAGTGATGGTCAGTTTCTTCTTGTATGGCAAACTGGCCCATCCAATGTGTGTCCGGTTTGTGTCTGGAGACCTCGTAGTGGCAGCTCTTCAGCACAGTTTCCAGAATTCCCGCCGATTCTGTTTTGACAGTTCACCACGTGGCATGTCTGGGGCATGCACGCAGACAGCAGGCAACATGGCGTGGCAAACTTTCGCCAAATGGCCTTTCTTCTCGCACCATTTGCAGATTGCGTCCCTGAAATGTCAGGACACTCTCAAGTGCTGCCTGCCACAGCTTGCACAGTCTGCCCGTATGTCCTCGCGATCGGATGGTCGCCTCCTGTCAGTGCGGCAAACCTCTTCTTCGCTGCTTTCCGAGTCCTCATAGGTGCCATTGTGCACTGAGGCCAGAGGTTTGGCTTCAGCTTTGGAAGCAGAGAACTTATACAGCGATTCCGCAGCTTTGTTGGACGATTCTGCCACCCTGGCTTCGTCCAGCACAATTGCCAAAGTAAGATTAGTCCGTACCAAGAGCCGGTGCTGTAAGCGGATGTCTTGGACACCGCAGATCAGTTGGTCAAGCAAAATGTCATTCAGATCCCTGAACTCGCAGTGACCAGCGACGGCGTGGGAGCGTAATGAGTCTTGAGGGTCGCCTGCAAGACTTGCCATGGTACGGACTGTACCGGGGTTGGGTCAGACAGTGCCTCCGCTGTGTCAAACACATCGTGGCCACAGTGACTTAAAAAGAGAGCTCTTTTTTGGTTATCTGCCAGACCCAACAGATCGTTTGCTTCCAAGAAGCAGTCAAACCGCATCATATATGTCTCCCACTTTTCTTTCGCTGGGTTGAATGGCGCTGGCGGATGGAATGCAGTCATGCTTGACGCGCCTTCTGCGGTGCTGTCTGAATCTGTCTGGCTGGTTGCTGTGCCTTAGGTCCGATCATCTTTGTTCTCCAGCTCCCAAGCCCTCGTCGCCACTGTTGAGTTGTGGGAATAACGACAGGAGACCGACTAAGGAACACTTGTTTAATAGGCAAACTCTCTGTACAACCAGCAGCTTGCAGTCTGACAGCTAGCCCTTTTATAGACACTTTAGACGTCAGACGCTTTAACCAATAGCGTTTGAGCATTCTCCCGCTCAAACGCTGGACCTGGGTGAAACCATGTGTAACTGTCAATACACAACATTTATAAACATTTCTTTTAACACATATAAACTAAGGAAAGTTATGGGTAGGTTCCTATGGTTTTGTTAACTTCAAAAGCCATCAGGAGTAGGACAATCATTTACAAGATACTGTACCTTTTCAAATAAGAGCTGAGGAAAGAAGACCCATGAGTTTAGCTATCTATCACAATGAATTTCTTCAGCTATCAAACCTGGTATAGAGAGATGATGTGCAGTTTAGGTGGAGACTTCCTACTGTGTTTCCCCAAAAATATGACCTACCCCAAAAGTAAGTCCTAACTTGATTTTTACATGTGTGCCCAATATAAGCCCTACCCCCAAAATAAGCCCTAATTAAGATCCCACCCACTCTGGGGTGCAAGGGGTGGAGTGAGGCACACAGGTAAAAATTAAGCTAGGGTGGGGATGGAGGGATGGAGCTGCCCTACTTACCAGGCCTTGCACACCCCAACATGTGCCTCACCTTGCAGGCCCACTTCTTCTGCAGCTGCTTGCTGCCGCTCGTGTGTGTTGCCCCCGGCCTCCATTTCGCTGTCAGAGGCCTTCCGGAAAGCTCTCTGCAGCCGATAACAGATCGTAGTAAAACAGCAGAAGAGGAGGACATCAGTAGACAGTTCTGACAGGGTAATTGGATAAGAAGCTACCCTGCTTCACTAGGTAGCCCTAGGTCACATCATATAATTTATACAAGCATATCACTGAAATTGTATTTAAAAGAAGCAGCCAAACAATTAAAAGCCACAGTAAAGTGTAATCTGTAACCCACTTCCAGGACTGAGAACTGTCATTCTTTGGTTATCGGCTCTGTGAGATCGGACATAGGACAGGAAAAAGTTAGTGTATCACTTTTCTTGCCACCCTGCCCAGTCCTGGGGATCAGTGGAGGGCTGAAACATTGCAGAAAAAAAGAAGAGAGGTTGCTCTTAACCTACCAGATATCAAAACCACAGATCAGGTCTGTGTAATCGGGGATCCAACCCCTCCTCAATTTTGTTTGACCTTTATCTGGTGCTAATTTAGTGATGAACTTGAGTCAACCAGACTGATAATAGAATAGAATAGAATAGAATAGAATAGAATAGAATAGAATAGAATAGAATAGAATAGAATAGAATAGAATAGAATAGAATAACAGAGTTGGAAGGGACTTTGGAGGTCTTCTAGTCCAACCCCCTGCTTAGGCAGGAAACCCTACACCACTTCAGACAAATGGTTATCCAACATCTTCTTAAAAACTTCCAGTGTTGGAGCATTCACAACTTCTGGAGGCAAGTTTTGTTCCACTGATTAATTGTTCTAACTGTCAGGAAATTTCTCCTTAGTTCTAATTGCTTCTCTCCTTGATTAGTTTCCACCCATTGCTTCTTGTCCTGCCCTCAGGTGCTTTGGAGAATAGTTTGACTCCCTCTTCTTTGTGGCATCCCCTGAGATATTGGAACACTGCTATCATGTCTCCCCTAGTCCTTCTTTTCATCAAACTAGACATACCCAGTTCCAGCAACCGTTCTTCATATGTTTTAGACTCCAGTCCCCTAATCATCATTATGTATAAGCTTGAATAAATCTTCCATGCTGCAACCTTGCGAATGGCCTGACAGTGGAGGTTTTCAAGAAGAGATTGGGCAGCTGTTTGTCCAGAATGGTATGGGGTCTCCTGCTTGAGGAAGGGGTTGTACTAGAAGACTTCTGGGGTCACTTCTGACTCTGTTATTTTGTATTTGATAAGTAAAGAGAAGTACAATTAGCACATTCCTTTTTTATTTCTTTAATTTATTGAATAAGAAAGGGATAGCTAGTGTACTCATTTTAGAAAAAGGCAAACAAAAATAGCAGAAGTTAAGAATATCAGTGAAGGATGAATAAATGAAACAGGTTTGGCCAGAAAAAGTATGTACTGTATGTATGTATGCATGCATGCATGAATGCATGTACAGTATGCATACTTGTATTACATTTGAAGGACACCCAGCTCCATTTTTTCTTTCATTTGAGTGACAAAAGGAAGTGCAAAGGAAGAACTTGTGACTTTAAAGTATTATCTATGCAAATGACTTCCTGTTAGATTTGTCACTGTTTTATAAGGTGTAGCAATAATTGATTCAAATGAGAGGACAATATGATGAATGTTTGCACAATCTTATAGTTATGTAAATTTTGGACCAATTATGTGAACAGACTTAGCTCTTGGGAAATGTATAATGTTGAGAAATGTATAATGTGGGGAAAAAATAGAAGAATAGGATAACCAAGTAACAAGTAATAAGTAACAAGCTGAATAAACTTGGTAACAGCAGCAGTGGGTGCCTCACTGAAGACCCGAAGGGCCAGACTGGGGCCAGACATCCTGGAGAAGTTCTATCTATGTAGTTGCTAAGAATCAACTCTTACTTAATCATACATAATCAATCAATCAATTGCTTGTAATTGTTCCTTTACAAGCAATTGATTGATTGATTATGTATGATTAAGTAAGATTTACTTTGATTATTGATTATGTATGATAAAGTAAGATTTACTTTACTGATTGATTATGTATGATTAAGTAAGATTTATTTTGATTATTGATTATGTATGATAAAGTAAGATTTACTTTAATATTGTATATTACCAGAATTCACCAAGGAAGTTATGGAAGCGATCTCTGAGCATTTGCTGCTTCTCTTGCAGACTCTTTTTAAAGCAAACAGATCAGGGGTGGGTTCTAACTTACCTTGCTGCTGGTTCACTTCCTCCCGCGCCGCGTTGCCGCGCTTCATGGGCGCGCATGCGCAGTGCCGAAAAATCCCCAAAAATATCCAAAACAAAGCCGAAAACAAGATGGCAATGCATGCGCAGTGCTGGCAACTCGGCTTCTGCAAATGAACAGAACAGGAAAAAAAATCCCCCCCCCAATTTTTTTTTTAAAAAAAAATTCCAAAAAAAAGATGGCGGCACCCACAGACCGGCACCAACCGAACCGGTTCCGTGATATCGTGTCCAAGGACTGGCAAAGACCGAACTGGCTCCGTGACATCACCAGCGGGTTGCTACCGGTTCGGGCAAACCGGTCCGAACCGGGAGGAACCCACCTCTGTTACAGATGTTCTAGGGGTGTGGGCTGTTTGTTGCAAACAGCATTTTTGTTCTTTTGTTCTGTCTATAATTTCCATCAGAGAGTGGAAACTTGCAGTCAAATGAAGTGGAGAGTTTGGGGTGGGTGGATGCATAAATCAGGTGAGATTGTCTTCCATTGCTGTAGAAAATGCCACCTTTCTATATTGCAACTGACAGCACTTTTCACCATTATGCAAACAAACTCATATACCTAAGGGCCAGAATGCTACAAAACTGCTATTTAAAAACACACACACACAGAGAGATATACCTCTCTTTTAAAAGAGCAGCAAATCTGCGTTTAGAAGAAACCTTGTCATATATACGTAATGTATGTAAGTAAGCACTGGTCTGACATCATGTGGGAAGACACTTCAGTGTGTCTGATGTCTCCTGCAGTCCAAGTGAAAATGGCAATGGAGAAAGAGCCTAGTGAAAAGAAGAATCTAGGCACCCCCAAAGCCTAAAGTGGCTAATGAGAGCTAAACAAATCCCTACTCCCAACAGCATCATCACAGCATTTTCCATATTGTGTTATAAATGTTGTCCCTTGAAAGATTTGGGTCACCAGAAAATGGGAAACACTGCTTTAAATTGATATGGCTAAAGATAAATTTAAGAAGCTTCCAAACGATGAGATGAAGGCAGCAACATGAAGACATGATCTTTCAAAGTAGTTGGTGGGTCATCTTCATAATGCAGTTTGAGGGATTGGAAGATGAGCCAATATGTTTTCCATTGAATTTGAGCTGTGATTTCACTTACTTTTTTTTTCTTTCACATAACAGTATGCCAGTTCTATAATGTTCTGTATTTGTATTTTAACTTAATCAATTTGCATAATATAAAGCACAACTGATTTATGTATATTTATTTAATCTTGCTTGGGAACATCATTAAAGAGTGAAATCAAACATTTATCATACATAAATAAATGAAGCATATTTTCCCCAAAGTTACTCTCCATTGGCACATATTAAATTATTACTGTATGAATATAATGTACACCTCATGAACTTCATCTGCATGAATTAAAATTAAGAAGTTGGATCTAAACATAGATTATTCATGAGTTAAATGATATATAATTTGCACATGATGCTGTTCCATTCGTATATTTTATCTTACTGAAAGAACATGATAGCCAGATCCTGAACAGAACTACTAAGTATAGGGTACAGAAAGTCTAAATTATCTCAGATCCCCTTTCTTTGCAGTTAAAAAAAATAAATAAAAGTTTACAATCCTTACCTATAGTTCTTCTATACCTCTCTGAATCTTTTTAAACAAAATTCTGGGAAATAATTACATTTTTGTCACATAGTGGATGGCGGCACTTATTTAGACTGGGCCATGAAACAGAATAAACAATTGCAGTAGTGGAACTGAAAGATAATTTCCACGAGTCATACATGGAGTATGTTGCAGAGACATACTTATATAATTGCAAATCTCTTGCTGACAGAGGACTACTGGAAAATCAGTGCTCGTCCTTTCATGCCAGGACTTGACATCAATCTCTGTGAAATGACAGTGAATGAATCTTGTTGGGGCCTATGATGATGCTAATTAGTGTAGTTGTGGTGTAGGTTTGTTGCAAAGAGTGGTCCCCATGTTAACATCCTTGTCCTGTTGTTGTTGTTTTGCTTCTTATGCTTCAGGTTGGATGGTTGTCCATACAGAAGTATGGGCCAACATCTAGTGCCTTAGAAACTTGAGTTTCATTTGAGTGTCATTTACTGGTGTGGGTTATATAACATATTAATTACATTGTTGAGTGACTTGAGCTGTGAGCTAAGGGTGATGACCTTAGCCTGTTGTGCCATCCTGACCATTTTCCACAGCTTTATCACATGCAGAAGCCATCAGGGGAGGATATTATTTTAAACTGTTAATTTGAGAACATCCACTGCACTCAAGGGGACTTTTGTGTTGCCATTTATAGCACTAAACTGCAAATCTCTTTAGACATTCAGTTATGTTTTTGAACTATTGTAAACCAATAGTAATGGAAGTTATACTATAAACATTTAGGCTGAAAAAAAAATTGCACTGGTGTTTAAAAACCCACAATGTAACAGAACAAGAAAGCAAACAAAGCTTGCTGGCTTCATGGCTATAGAAATCCCCCTGGTCTCCGTTCAGTACTATTTACATTGCTAACTTGAAAAGACGAAAGCAATTGCTTTCTGTTTTATGTTGTTAATTCCAATGAAATTGTCACAAGCAACCCTGCAGCTCACCTAAAACTGCTGGATGCAAGGCATTAACTTACAAGTATATAAAAAATTCTTTCTGGAAAAAAAAAATCAAGTATCAACCTGTCAATGTTTAGCTATTTTGCTGAAACTTATGGATAGAAACTTAATGGCAAATCTGTCATGGATGGGGAAAAAACACAATCTGTTTTATTTAATTTCAGATAAGGATGAACAGATACCTCTAAATAATGCACATAGATTTCTTGATATGGCTCTAGAGATTATTTAGCTCCAAATATCTTATTGCGGTATGACAGTGAATTTTTTGAGCCCTCAAATCAGCAAAGTTGCAAGACATATGACATGTACCTGCTCCTCAGAAACTTTTTGAGAAGCTAATAATATTTTAAATTTCCACTTCCTGCATTCTGTTCAGGATGTCTGGTGTCACTTTGACATTTAGTAAAACTACCAAATTGGGCTCCAAATTAGCAGCAGCTGGGAAAGAAGTTGGAATTTTCTGAATGTGGTGGTTGTTGCTTTCAAAGGATTATTTGGATTTTGGAGTAAGCTGAGAAGCCAAGATTCACAAATATTATTTGTTGGTGTGTAGTTTGTATATTATGTTTGCTATAATATTGATTTATGTGGTCTTGTTCATTACACCTTTTTTATTCTTTTTGGGTTTTATTGAGAGAGAGGGGGGGGGAGGGGGAGGGAAAGAGAGAGGGAGGGAGAAAGAGAGATATCAAATGAAACCCTGGCTGAATAATGGTTGCTCAGTATTACAAGCTTGTCTCCCAACATGCTAAAATAGAATCAGGTAATCAGGTAAACAAGAATCTAACATGCAATTATATTTTAGAAAATCTTAAAAGTCATTATGAAAGAATTCCATCAATGCTTAGGTCTACATACATTTCAATTTTAATGCCTATTTATCCTACCTGCATATGAAATGGGTGGATTGCCCTCTCTTTTGGCAAAACACTTGATTCCCATGTGTGTCTCTTCTTTCTGATAATCGCTAGCCCCCAAGTGGGCATCCCCTGAGCAACGGTGAAATCACTGAAAAATCCTTTCACCATGGAAACACTTCAGTGCTTCCAACATGGAAGTATTAGTATAGCTAGTTCTGCTATCAGGTTACATTCTTCAGTCTGTTTGAAATTTAAATCTCACAATAACTCTTATGAACTAGTTTTTCTGCTTAGCCATGCCATTACCTTAATTGACAACCCAGTTGAAACATAAATGAATTAATACTAACATGGTGATATAATTCATTTTTAATTATCTTCCACAACATAATCATTTAGAACTCTAGAACCTTCAACCTCATATTGTGATGAGCATTAGAGATATACACTGAATTCATGTATTTCTTGAACTCTGGGTACAGAATACACAATAACAGAGTTGGAAGGGACCTTGGAGGTCTTCTAGTCCAACTCCCTGCTCAGGCAGGAAGCCCTATAACATTTCAGACAAATGGTTGTCCAATGTCTTCTTAAAAACTTCCACTGTTGGAGCATCCACAACTTCTGGAGGCAAGTTGTTTCACTGATATTGTTTTAACTGTCAGGAAATTTATCTTTAGTTTAGGTTGCTTCTCTCCTTGATTAGTTTCCATCTATTGCTTCTTGTCCTGCCTTCTGTCATGTTTTGGAGAATAGGTTGACTCCCTCTTCTTTGTGGCAGTCTCTTAGATATTGGAACACTACTACCATGTCACCCCTAGTCCTTATTTTCATTAAACTAAACATACCCAATTCCATTCTTTATATGTTTTAGCCTCCAGTCCCCTAATCATCTTTGTTGCCCTTCTCTGCACTCTTTCTAGAGTCTCAACATCTTTTTTACATCGTGGTGACCAAAACTGGATGCAGTATTCCAAGTGTGGTCTTACCAAGGCATTATAAAGTGGTATCAGCACAAAAATTAGTGTATATCACTATATCCAGGGATACCTTTTCGGACTGATGAAGGACTCTTGCATTTTTTGTTCCCCCTCCCATGTAATATACTGTTGTGGCCTTTAATAAAGTACCATTTTTCAGGTGCCCTCTTTATTTCTATCAATTTCACTGGCTCTCTGTTTTGTTTTCTACAAATTAAAAATGATAGGTGGCTGCAATCCAGCTAAAGGAAGTGACACCATAGTATTAAATATGCCTACCTGATTTCAAAAAAGACAAAGGCAAGCAGCTATACATCTTGGAGGGTTAGGCATTGGGGCTGGCAGGTAGAATTATTGCAGTCATTTTGTGTGAACACCTATCAAATGCTCTTCAGGTTTAAGTGCAAAAGCTGAAAAAGCCTGTGACATAATTGGTTGATTGGTTTTGGCTTAGTGTGCCATCTGAACCCAACTATTTCCATTCGAAAATCATAGTTTATCACTGTGCGTGCCTCAGGGAACAATGGATTTTTCAATAAAACATTTTTAAAAGAAATCCTAGTTTACTGCAAACATTATAGGTAAAAAGCTGTGCTGTGTGAGTCAGGTCATTAATCTATCCAGCTGAATATTATCTACAGTGACTGACGACCGTTTTCTAGCATTTCATCTTTACTAGCTTCACTTGGAGGATTGAATCCTTAATGTACTATGCGTGAAATATACGTTTTCCACAAAGCAACTTTTTTTCCCCAGCAAGTAAGATTCTGTTCATGCTCTGTCTTTATGCATAAGAGTTCTGCAGTCTATTTCTTTCCTTTGACTTTAAAGAATTGCACGAGAATTCTGGACCTTGTGAAAAATATCTATGATATTTCTCCTTCCAAGACCAGAATTTGCTGGCCAACCATTCTTGGTTTATAAAATGGAATAACATTAGATACCAATATTATATTAGTAAATACCGATGCAGGAATTGAGGACAAAAATACCTTAGAGTTTTTATGCACCAGCTTAAAATTTCTACCATCATTCTGACTTGAACATTCCAAGAGAACAAGCACTGAATCAAATAAGTGGAGCCAAGGAGAAATTTCAAAGGGTCACAAACACGGGAACAGCATACAGCTACATGAAATGAGATATTGTGCGGGAGACACCGACACACCAACCAATATGACCAAAGTTAAATTGAATTGACTCTGCCTCCTGTCCTTTACAAGTTAATCCCTAGGCTGCAGAACAAGACAGCTTCTGCTGCTAAGATTCTTCTGCTCTCTGCTGTACAAAACTGTTATATGATCAGAGATGGCAGGAGTTAAATGCTAGGCGGTTATCTTTTTTTCTTAGGAGTTATCACAGGATGAGAATTCTATTGCTCTTTACAAATTCATCCTTCAATTCTATTGACCTTCATATAATATGGATCTATAATTCTGGCAATCCCAGCCATCATGAAATATGCT
Source organism: Thermophis baileyi (assembly GCA_003457575.1). Taxonomy (NCBI): domain Eukaryota; kingdom Metazoa; phylum Chordata; class Lepidosauria; order Squamata; family Dipsadidae; genus Thermophis; species Thermophis baileyi. The sequence continues at coordinate 1,345,270 of QLTV01003492.1, forward strand.
GGGAACAATAGTTCAGAGGGATGTGGAAATCCATGCCTAGTTAAAAGATGTGACAGAATGCTATTAAATAGGAAGAAAAAAAAACCCACCATAATTTTGTAGCAGAACATATGCTTTTAACACTTTTAGTGAATTTACACAGACTATATGAAACCTTTGAGGGAAAGAATGTACTGGGAATCAAATTTCAACAGATTCAGCTGAAGGGAAAGCTCATCCTATCTGCAAATATGAGCTTTGTGACAGATATTTAAAAGGGTAAAATAGAAGGTTGGAAAATAAAAAAATGTTCCATGCCCATTGTGAGTATGTACATTCTATCAACAGCAGCTCTTGTGGGCTATATTTTAGGGAGAGGGAGGGTGGGGGAAGGAAAATTTGGAACCAACCACTATATTTTTTGTACTATGACATCTCAGTATTATAGCATTTTCCAGTATTGTTGCATCTCCCTGCATAAAGGCGCTGTGAGTATAAATAAAACTTTTGTGCAAAGAGAGACTTTCAAAGGGATCACAAAGTGAATTGCTGCATTAAGAATGTAGGCTGAAATATAGGAATGTCGAAGTAAAAGCAGAAAAGCTAGGACTCAGTTTAAAAAAAAAAATCCTGATCTTATAATAGGTCACAAATGCATTGAAAAGATATAGGCCCTTGCTTTTAGAATTATGGGATCTGTAGATTCTATACTGCTAGAGGCATTAGTCTGGAGAAAATTGAAATATAAGTACAGACTGAATCAAGTTTTTTTTTATCATTACAAGGATGATTTCAAATAGAAAACTGTCATCTGTAAAATAGGACACACAGCTACCTAATCCAATGCTTTTGAAACAGCTTTTTAAAAATAACCATCCAGGCTTATAGAAATGCAAATAGTCCTCAACGTACAGCCACAACTGGAATGGGAATTTTGGTTGTAGGTCATGACCGTCATAAGTCAAGACATCCACATGATAGAACCTGATTTCAGGATTATTTTTACAGGAGTTGTTAAGCAGATCATTGGTTGTTAAGTGGGATCAGAAAAAAAGTCAGTAACTGGCAAAAGTGAAGCATCTTGTGATGGCAAACTGTCAGGCGTAAGCAATCAGACCCACACATGCAGAATTTCAATCTAACTACTTTATTGTTTTATGCCTATTCACCAGAATCTCCCCGGACTGGTAGCTTTCACCTGGAAAAGACTAGATAAAACTCAAAGGCATTGGGGGGGGAAGGGGTGTCATACCTTGCATGAGTCAGATTAATTTCCCACTTGCTCTGCAGCAAGAACACTTGCAACCACCTGTAAATTTGTTTCTGTGTGCAGGGGAGGAGGGGGAATACCAATTGCAATCATGTGTCTGGGGCAGAGCCCCAATTTACCAAGGCTGTCATAATTTTGAATGATCATTAAATAATTATCTGTAGTTCTTAACTGAAAAGGAGAGGTTTGTATTTAGGACATACTGAGGAGCTATAGTTGGTCCTTCATATGTTTATTCTTATATGTATGGCATATTTACATACATTAATTCTTCTTCCTATAAGGAAACTCAAGGGGAAGTTAAGAGGAAGTTAGAACTTAGTCTTGCTCCCACTTATTTTTTTTTCCTCTATCTGTGATCAGGTGATATGTTTCTCTGTTTAGGGAAGAAAATATCTATGAAACAATGACCCAACAGGTCATGTGTTGTTTAGTTTCTGATTAAAAAATCATCATTTTAGAAATTACAAATAGAACTATTTCTAAATAACGTGCTATTGATATTTTACATCTGTCTCTGCTGGCAATGAGATTTTGAATTACACCAAAATCTTTTTTTCTCTCCAAAGCAATATTAAGACAATAAAATAATAATGATGTTTAGAATTATGCTGGGAGTAATTTATTCTACCAGAAGAGTCACATGTGCCAAACAGGTCTTACTGGAAAATCCAGACTAAATGTATCCACCAACACATTTAATATGTACCCATGAACACATTTAATATATCCAGTATGGGATCAAAAGAGTCCTATACTGAATCAATTGTCTTTGCAGTCAACAAGGACCATGTCAGATGTTAGAGTTGTTGGGAATCTGTTGAAAGGGGGAATGGGACTCAGAAACTATGGCTGGGCAACCAGAATTTAACCCTGTAGGGTTACTGGAAGAACAACAATCCCAGACAAAAGTCTACTGTGTTTGAAAATCACATCATTATGGCCTGGGATTATAAACTGGAATGAACAAAGCAAGGCTATTTAAAGCGAATGTTTGAACTGTGGAAAAGAATTTATCCAGACTCAAATGTCACTGAACAACGATTAGCAGATCAAAGTAGATTCATTACCATAAATAATATATTCGGGGATGCAGAATTGGAAGAGATTCAAAAACATTGTGAAAGTGGAAGACTCCGAAACAATAGTAGAATAATAGAAGAAACTCAGGTAACAATTGGAAATGTAACAGAAACAACTAATATGAACTATATAAATGATAACTTAGAAGGAGTGATAACAAGAGGACAGAGGTGGGTTCCTCCCAGTTTGGACCAGTTCGCCTGAACTGGTAGTGACCCACTGGTGATGTCATGATGACATCACAGATCTGGTTCGGTCGGTGCCGGTCCGTGGATGCCACCATCTTTTTTTTAATTTTTTTTTTAAATTAATTTTTTTTAATTTTTCCAGTTTTTTTCTTCTTCTGCGCATGCGCAGAAGCTGAGTTTCCGGCACTGCGCATGTGTTGCCATCTTGTTTTTGGCTTTTTTTGGGGGGGGTATTTTTTTGCACTGCGCATGCGTGCGTGCACAAAGCCACACAGCGCGGGAGGCCACGCGGCCACGCAGCGCGGGAGGAAGCAAACCGGCAGCGAGGTAAGTTAGAACCCACCCCTGCAAGAGGACCAGTACAGACCAGTACTGAAACAACTTATGAACTGACTCCTGAACAAGAATAATTAATTTAAATTAATTTAAATTTTAAACAATTAATTTTAATTATACTTAAAATAATATATCTATCATCTATCTATCTATCTATCTATCTATCATCTATCTATCTATCTATCTATCTATCTATCTATCTATCTATCTATCTATCTATCTATCTAGACAAAAACTGCCAAAAACTGAAAGTAATGACCAAGAAAGACCTGACACCTATAATGAAGGATTTAATTCAGGTCCTTGCAGAGGTTAAAATAAAATCTATCTAACAGACCAATCAGCTTGCCTAAAGTACAGCAGTGGTTGTTACAGAAGAACTGGATACTGAAATTAGAAAACCCAAAGCAAAATCAGGATATTCAGTCCCAACGTAGAAAATAAAACTGAAAGACAAGAGAAAGAAATTAATATCAGATGCAAGTAATTTAAAGAATATGTAAGAACAAAAATAGAAAAAAACCCATAAAAATCAAGACAAGATAAATTAAAAAAATATTGACATAGCTTAGAAAAATGGAATAAGCTTTGGAAATCATAAAGCAGTGAAAAACAGCAATTGCTGGAAAAATTGAATGTTATGAGGCAAAATCAGGTATTTCAATCAGACCAGAGAAGATTCTGCTAAAGTATAAATGGCAGTAGTAATTCTGAAAATGGAAAACTAAAAGAAAAGGGAACAAGATTGCCTCATACTGCCTGTTCCACACAGTATTATATACAAAAGAAAAAAAAATGATATATGGTTTGGATTGATTATAAAAAGGCATTTCATTCATTACTATATAGTTGGATCATCAAATGGTTGGAAACAACTGATGTGAGTAAAAACATTAGAATGTTTATTTAAAAAATGAAGCAGTAGAAGACAGAATTGGTGGTTGGAAAGGAAAAAAAGTGTGCTTGTCAACATTAGGAGAGGCATATTCCAAGATAACTCATTGTCAACTTTATTATTTGTCATTGCTATGAACCCATTTTCAGTGATTTTGAAGAAAGCAAATGTTGGCTATCAAACAGCAAAAAAAATATGCTAAATAAAATCTCACATTTGCTTTATGTGGATAATATGAAGCTTTTTTGGAAAATCAGAAATTGAAACAAGTTTTAGCAAAGATATAGGAATGGAATTTGGCTTAAACAAATGTGTTACTGTAGCAATAAAATGGAGTAAAATTACAAACAGTAATGGAATTGAAATTCTGAGTGACTCAAATCGTAGCTGTCACCAGGATGAATCCCACAAGCATCTGGGCATATTATAGTTGGATAATATCAAGCATGGAGAAGCTGAAAACTCTTCCAAAGAGTGAGGAAATTACTAAAGACAAAATTGAATGGTCAAAACACCATCAAAGCCATCCATATGTGGGCCATACTTGTGATCTAATACACTGCAGGAATTACTAACTAGACACAAGCAGAACTGGACAGTCTGGATTGAAAAACAAGCAAACTAATAGCAATAGCACTTAGACTTATATACCGCTTCATAGTGCTTTACAGCCCTCTCTAAGCGGTTTACAGAGTCAGCATATTGCCCCCAACAATCTGGGTCCTCATTTTACCCACCTCAGAAGGATGGAAGGCTGAATCAACCGTGAGCCGGTAAAATTTGAACTGCCGAACTGCAGCTAGCAGTCAGCTGAAGTAGCCTGCAGTGCTGCACTCTAACCACTGCGCCACCTCGGCTCTTTTATGATGACTATACACTATGCATTCTATCCTCATAGGGATATTGATAGATTGTACCTACCCCACCAAAATGGAGGCAGAGGTTACTTGAAGTTAAACAAACTGTCAAAGAATAGAAGCATGCATTGGTTGATTATGTCAAAAACAAGCATTGATGTAGGTTAAAAATTGGAACTTACTGAATAAACTTACAGGAAACAAAATACAAATATCGAAATAAGGTAATAAAAACATGAATAGAATTCTGGCAAGAAAAAGCATTACCTGGTCAATTTTTACAAAAGATCAAAGGGGAAGTAGATAAAGTTGCCAAAACTTGGCAATGACTTACAACTGGAACATTAAAAAGAAAAAGAAAGAAACTGAAGGCCTGATTTTGGCTGCTCTTGAACTAGCTATTCAAATTAATGCAATCAAGGCCAGAATTGAAAAATTATCAAATGATTCAAAGTGCAGATTGTGCAAAGCAGCAGAAAAAACAATAGCTCATATACTCAGCTTGTGCAAGAAGATCACACAGTTGATACAAAACAACATAACAGAGTCACTAAAATGATTCACAGTAAAATCTGTAAAAAAATATCATATGCCAATAATGAATACTTGATGAGAGCACATAGTTGAAAAAGTATCAAAAATATTGTAGGATTTCTGAATAGAAACTGATAAAATCTTGGCTCATAGCACACAATATTTGATTGCAGTTGAAAAGAAGGAAGTGTGGATAATCAATTTGGCAATACCAGTAGATAGTGCAATAGAAGAATTGGAGAAGTTCACAAAGTACCAAGATCTGAAAACTGAAGTTGAAAGATTAAACCAGCTGTGGTGGTCCCAGTGTTAATTAGCACATACCAAAAGCTACCAAAAAACCTTGGATGGCACATAGAAAAATCTGTGCCTTGACAAAATTTCCATCTATCGATTTCAAAACACCACATTGCTTGGATTTGCACATATATTATATCATTATATTATAACATCCCAGATTATTGGGAATAACTCAATGTATATGAAAGCCAACACCAGCTAAAGAACTGGGAGCTGTAATTTCACATTGTTGTGCATATCATAATAATGTTTAATTTATGTTTTGAGTATATTTCTAGTTAAATTAATTGTGTTATAGAATAAGATGTTATATTTGCAGCATAATATATTCTGCGTGCATCTCTCTAACTTACAATGTGCTTATCTTCCGGGTTGCTATTGCCGGAATGATAACAAGCTTTCATTCTCTCCTCTGCATGCAGAGTTCTTTGAGCAGTGATAAACAAGCGACATAAACAATTCTCCTTTGAAACTTTTTATCATGGTACAAATAACTTATTCCTAAACTTATTTATTTCAAGCCACACTGTTTTCTAACAGTGCACACTTGAGAACAGTTATACCCTTTGGAAGCAAAGTGTTTACTTGTAAGTAAATGGCACCAGTGGTGGGCTACAACCAGTTTAACAACCAGTTCGGTGATCGTGCGCTTCACGTGTGCGCGCACCTAACACGCTTGCACGCACTGTTCAAAATACAGCAATTTGAAGCTCAGCTGCTTACATTCTAAGGCAGCCCCAGTAAGTAGAACAGCGGAGGCGCGGAAATCAGTTGTGCCACACGAATCAGCTGAGCCAGAAAGAAGGAAATATAGGACAGGATAGGGCAGGGATGGGTGGGCGGGGCCAGCTGATCATCAGAACTACCGGTTCACCTGAATCGGTCCAAACCGGCAGCAGCCCATCACTGAATGTCACTGACATCATTGGGAACCAAGGATAAAGTTGTACAGAAATTTGGTCAAGGATTATTCCATACGAGAATCAGAAAGATCTATATTTGTGCAAACATGCTAAAAGTACATTGAGAGGGTATAGTGTAATTCAAACGTTTGAGAAGGGGTACCTTCGAGTCCTTTTAAACTCCTGGCTAATGTCTTGGTAAATTTGCAGTGTGGTTTGCCATTGCTTGTTTCCTAGGGCTGACTGGCTCAAGGCTATCTAGCTAGCTTCTTGCCTAAGATGTGAGTCTCTAGATTTCTAACTTAGTGCTTTACCACAACACTAAAATTAATTTCTGAACCAACAATTGTAGTTGAGGGTATTATTATTTGAAACTGGTAAGGTGTACAATGTATAAGTTCAAGGATGACAAAAAGTGAAAATAATACTAAGAAGGACTAAGGATTTGAATTTTAAACCTGCAATCTGTATCTAAATAATACTGTTTTGTTTCCTAATATTTTTTTTAAAAAAATGTTCTCAAAGTGTTATTTCACTTGTGTAAAGATAATCTGAACTCTACCACTGAGGATGTTCCAGGTTAAATTTACTGGTGTTAAATTTCAGGATAGATAAATTGCTCTGAGTATTTGTGTTATTTCAGAACGTATTATTGTAACAGATCCATATTTGGGGCTTATCCACACTGCCTGGCTGTCGCATCCTTAGGACAGACCAGTAATCATTTCTGGTAAGTAGGAATGGACAATGCCACTCTATACTCATGCGTTTTTTATTTATTTTGTATTGGCCCCTCTGGACTGCAAACAATTTTTTTAAAAAATAAAAATAATTAACAATAATAAAAATAAAATAAAATAAATAACATCCAAGAATAAATCAATCATCATAACCATTACATTATGATTATTAAGACTTCCTTTACATTTTAGATTACCCCTTTTCTCCTTTTGTTATCTTTATGGATCCTACTTGTTTCGATGATAAGTTTTACCTCATTGTAAGTTAGTCCAGAACTTCATTGACCACTATACTTTTCAAAGGTGGGAATGCTAAACAGCATGACAATAGCAGTAGCAGTAGCACTTAGACTTACTGTATGTACCATTACATAGTGCTTTACAGCCCTCTTTAAACAGCTTACAGAGTCAGCATATTTCCCCCAACAAGCTGGGTCCTCATTTTACCGACCTCAGAAGGATGGAAGGCTGAGTCAACTTTGAGCTGGTCAGGATCGAACTCCTGGCAGTTGGCAGAATTAGCCTGCAATAGGGCACTCTAACCACTGTGCCATCACAATATCGTAGTAGCTATTGCTTGGTTCTTGCTATGCATTGAAGATGTTTTACAGACCTTTACATCCTCACATCCTGGACATAAACTATTTCAACTCCTACCCTCAAAACGACGCTATAGAGCACTGCACACCAGAACAACTAGACACAAGAACAGTTTTTCCCCGAATGCCATCACTCTGCTAAACAAATAATTCCCTCAACACTGTCAAACTATTTAGTAAGTCTGCACTACTATTAATCTTCTCATCATTCCCATCACCCATCTTCTCCCACTAATGACTGTATGACTGTAACTTTGTTGTTTATATCCTTATGATTTATATTGACTGGTTCCTAATATGATTTGATTGCTTATTTGTACCCGGACTATCATTAAGTATTGTACCTTATGATTCTTGACAAACATATCTTTTTTTTTTATGTACACTGAGAGCATATGCACCAAGACAAATTCCTTGTGTGTCCAATCACACTTGGCCAATAAAATTCTGTTCTATTCTATTCTATGTTACCTAGTTTGGGTAATTTGGGTAATGAAACCTCTGGAAAAAAACAACCAAGCTCAGAGAGCACCAAACATATACAAATAAAATATGTTTTCAAAGCAAAAATAGGCACGGGATAATCCAGATATCACCTTCAGAATCTCCTTAAAGCAACTATGCCTTTTGTTTTTATTTATTGTTTATTTTTGGAAGTGTGAGTTGTGTGGTAGCTGAAAAGGGCAACGAAGAAATTTCAGGTAGAGATGCAGCTGCATTAGCAATAGCAATAGCACTTAAACTTATACACCACTTCACAGTGCTTTACAGCCCTCTCTAAGCAGTTTACAGAGTCAGCATATTGCCCCCCCAAAATCTGGCTTCTCATTTTACCAACCTCAGAAGGATGGAAGCCGGAAGTCAGCAGAATTAGCCTGCAGTAATGCATTCTAACCACTGGGCCACCACAGCTCTTTAAAAGCACATAAACTCTTTTGAATCATAGAGAGGTGCTCACATAGCATCTGTCTACAAATTTTTAAAGCAATTGCAGACAGATGCTATGTTATACTTTATGTAATTCAAAAAGCACCTTTTACCTTTGAATCAGAACTGTTGAATAGCCCTAATACACTTTTTAGAAACACCCTTGGTGCACTTGTAGTTTGTTCAAAGCTTTTGGAAACAGGGTAATTCTTCAACATTTCTAGCAGATTTATAAGGCTACTCAATCCCACAGGACTGAGAGATTTACAAAGGGTAAAAGCATTTTTCACAAAGGGTTGAAATGTATATTTCACCAAGGAAAATGCTTTGTGTGTATATGTGGGTCTGGGCACGTTTTATCTAGAAAAGGCTAGGTCCAAATTAGTTTATTTGATTAATTTCCAATCACATACCAAATGAATTGTCCAGGCCATAAGAGAGTCCAGGTCTTAGGAATCAGTTCTCTTGGAAAGCCATAATAAAGAATTTATATTCGTGTATGAGCAATTATTGTTCTCTCTCTCTCTCTCTCTCTCTCTCTCTCTCTCTCTCTCTCTCTCTCTCTCTCTTCTATGGTTATAACTCAGGGAAGCATTTAATGGAACTCCTATCATCTCTCATCTCTCATCTCTCTTTCTCGCCATCCCTCCATCCCTCTATGATATATGGGAAAATCAAATCAAATTTTTATTATGGTCATACACCAGCATATCCAGAACAGAGTAACTTTAAAAGGGGGGGGGCGGAATTAGCACAAGTGCCAATAGTTTTTGGACAATTGTGGGCAGAATTGAAATAACCAAACTTTAAGACTTTTAAAAAGTTAGAGCTATTTCAGTCAAGCAACAGATAGAAATTATTGAAAAATTTAGGAGTAATCAGCTGGTGACAAATGTCCCTATAAAACTACCATAAAGAAGAGCATAGAGTATGGCTTCTATCCTTCCCATGCTGCAGGAAAATATCGTGCTTCAAAAGGAATTTTCTTCTAAAACATCTGTAGGAAGGGCAGTGAAATGGCTTTAGATACATCTCTGAATTTAGGGGTTGAAATTAAGGTATAGATATCCAACTGGTTTGTGAGCTAAAATTCACTCAACAGTATTTATAAATATATCACATGACAGGGCTACAGTTTTTATTTGCATTTCTATGTCTAAAATTCTTTATCTTAAATGTAATTTAGCTCAATCTGGCCCTAATGGTAAATAGCATCACTGGAAAAAGTCATAATGGCTCAATTTCCTTTGGATTGCTTTTTTCCCAGGAGGATTTGAAATTATCTGCTGGAATTAGGTGGGCCAATCCAACAGGGTTGTGAAGGCTCAGACAGTAAATAAAAATATTTATCCATTATTTGAATAAAGTTTGAATTTTGTCTAGGGTTGCCATGTTGTTATATAGTCTAGTGTGCCTGGGCTTTAGCTGCAAACAACTTAACTGCTGGTATAAACTCTGCTTTTTGGATAAAATAATTAGTTTGGATGACTGAGATATATAACTTAAATGAGCATTTCAGCTTTGGCAGGGGAGGGTTCTAACTTACCTTGCTGCCGGTTCGCTTTCTCTCGCGCTGCGTGGCTGCGCCTCATGGCCGCGTGCGCGCTTTGCGTGCGCACGCATGCGCAGTGCAAAAATAAATTAATAATAATAATAATAATAATAATAATAATAATAATAAACAACTTAAAATAATCATTTAAAAAAAAAGATGGCGGCACCCACGGACCAGCACTGGCCGAACCGGATCTGTGATGTCATTGTGACATCACCAGCGGGTCGCTACCGGTTTGGGCGAACCGGTCCAAACCAGGAGGAACTCACCTCTGAGCTTTGGAAGTTTTAAAAAAAACTACTGCTAAATATTTAAAGCTTTAACCTGCCCAATGGAGTGACCAGCTAACTTCAAGATTAGGACCTTGATCTGAGTAAAGTTTATTGTTAATCTATATATATAAAAGCCAAATACCACTCACTCATCATGAAATCTCCAGAACTGTAAAGCCTACAAACTTGAAACTTGGCACGTATGTTCCCCTTGGCTTCTATGTGCTCGCTAAGAAAGGATTTTTCAAAATGACCCTCAGATCATTAGAATTTCTTATACAAAATTATATTAATTAACATGCTCTGATGCTAAGGAGTTAGACATTCTACTCCCCCTCCCTACCTGAAAAGAACTCTGTTCCAACTGCCAGTTGTCTTATATTAACACGCTCTGATGCTAAGGAGTTACACATTCTACATAAATTTTCAAGCTTTAAGTGTCAATGTATCAAGCCCTATTGTAACTACTCATTAATTTTCAAGCTTTAACTGTCAATTTATCAAGCCCGATCACATAGTTTCATAGCGAAGCACGGGTAACCAGCTACTAATGTCTAATATATGAGCAAGCCGGAGTTCCTGAATATAGGGATTAGTCCCATTATTTTGTTGGCATGTGTTCAGCTAACAGATCTGTTTTGTATTTCTAATGGGCTGCATTAATTTGACTTTGATCACCTTTGGTTTATGCCATTAATCATCTTGCTGCATTGATTTCATCTAAATTAATTAACACTTTTATTGAATGAAGACATTCAATCCTACCTGAACATTTCTCCCTTATGAATCTTTCATATGTCATTAAAATGTTGTCATTCACTTTATTTATCAGTTAAGTTTTTGTCATTCTTTACTGAGAATCTAAACTGAGAATTGATTTGTTTAAAAAAGAACCATAGCCTTTATCACAGAGGTGGGGAACTATGGTCCTTTTATTACTTGTGGACTTCAACTTCCTGAGCCAGGAATTCTGGGAGTTGAACTCCACAAGTCATAAAAGGGCCATAGTCCCCCCCCCTCTGTTTTATTCAATAGCCCTTCAGCCTAAGCAAATTGGGTATTCCAAGTGATCTCTGGACAGAATTAGCCTCCAGACATGTAATTGAAAAGAGCTTGCTCAAGTAATGTGAATTACAACATGTAAGCAGGGTATCCACATCATCTACTGGCAATGGGCTAGTGTTTCTTTAAAAGTACTTTAAAATGTTTAATTAAAAAAATACTGCTTTAATTCTGATGATTCTGTGGTAGAAATTTTTCCAGTGTCTGCAGGATATCCAGGTTACATAACACTTTACTCAGAAAAGAATTTAATCTCTTTTTGTTAGCTGCCGGATAAGCTTTATTAAATACTGTGTACTCTGGATTGTTTACAGATTTTTAAAAATAATGATTATTTTTTATTCAAAAGATTTCATTTGCCATGATCAAAGCACAATATGAACTTTTAAATGTCATCATTGTAGAGCTCAGTTCTTGAGCTAAGTGGGAACAAAAGCTAACACAATAAGTAGCAGCATTAAATTCAAGGTTTTTTTTCTGGGTTTGATGAAAGTATTTCATAGAGAAATTTTTGCATGAAAGTTGTAGGCTGATTTTAGCCTGTGTATAAGAAATGTTTAGAAATCATAGAGATTCTGCAGATATTTGCTTATCTTTAAATAACATCTGTAGCACATTATTTCAGTGTTTAAACCAAGTAATTCTTATTTCATGTTAATGAATCAACGGTTTTCAGGCTCCCCCCCCCTCGGAATCAGCAAATCTTTCATCTGAATCTTGAAACTTCCCATGTTATTCGCTAAGGTTTGTATTGGCATAAATTCTGTCACTCTAAAGCAGGGGTGCTTAAATCTTGCCCGCAGGGCCGGCCTGGAAATAGCAAAGGGCTGGCCTGTGGTGCCTCTGGCAACCAAAACGGGGCATGGGGGGCCTCACGTGGTCCCCCCTGCATCCCGTTTTGGCCAGCAAAGTGCTGCAGGAGGCTGTGCAGGCCAAGAATTGGGTGCTGTAAGAGGCGTCTGTCCCCCCCCTCCCCCTCCCCCCGGCCGGCCCATGGAGGAGAACTACAATGCTGATCTGGCCCTTGAAGAAATCCAGTTTGACACCCCTGCTCTAAAGGTTTTAAAGTGGCAAATAGCTCTCTCTTCCTCTTTTCCTTCCTCTCCCTCTCTATCTCTCTTTCTCAGTGTGTGTGGGGATGTGGATCTTTGTAAAGTTCAACAGAAACCATTGTCTGATCCAGTAAGCTGCTTCCCTCAAAGTAGAAACACCCACAAGGAAAAGATTCCATTAATTAATGTTTCTTGCATGTATGGAAAAATAGATCTTGATATTTTAAAGAGCTAGAAAGAAAGAAACAGGTATGTCTAAGACCTGGAAAGTGTCTATGTGTATGCAGGGGAAGGTTTGTATAAGGGACTAGATATATTTTTAGATTTGAGGGGGGAAAAGGGACTGCAACTGAGAATTTATATGTATCTTAATAAATAATAGACTGTTGACTAGGGGCTATTCTGATGACTGAAACTTTAATTAGACATAAACATATCTCAAAAGATCTATGTGTTCACCAATTTCTGGGAAATACAGCACTATTTTATTCTGTAGTTCAGATGGAGAATAAAATTAATATCAATATTGGAATAAAAAAGCAATATAAAAAGGATCAGTTTCAAAGAGATATTTTCAGTCAGTTGCAGGTAACACATTTTGCATGATATATACACACTGAATAAACAAACAAGCAAACAAAAAGGTAAAGATGACTCATCAAAAAGAAGACAAATCAGGAGGAAAAAGCTATTATTATTCATTCCCACCCAAATGAAAAAGAAATACCATTTTTGTCCTTCTCCATCTGAATCCTATGCACAATGGGAAGACATTATTGTTATCATTATAAGAGCCACGGTGGCGCAGTGGTTAGAATGCAGTACTGCAGGCTACTTCGGCTGACTGCAGGCTGCATGCAATTTGGCAGTTCAAAACTCACCAGACTCAAGGTTGACTCAGCCTTCCATCCTTCTGAGGTCGATAAAATGAGGACCCAGATTGTTGGGGGCAATATGCTGACTCTGTAAACCACTTAGAGAGGGCTGTAAAGCACTGTAAAGTGGTATATAAGTCTAAGTGCTATTGCTATTGCTATCCTCTCAGACCCCAAACAGATAAACATAAAAGAGAATGTCTGATAGAAATATATAATCTTTATTTAAATATATATAAACTTATTTGTCTCCATATATATATATATATATATTTAAAAATGACCAACTGCCCTCTGGCTCTAGATTAGCAGTTGCTCTGTGGGCCCATTAAATCCAGCTCATGTTGGTTGACAACCAGGAGTGGGTTCCAGTTTTCGTCGCTGCCAGTTTGCTCAGTGGCACGCTTCACACGTGCTTCGCGCATGTGCAGTGCTAAAACAAAGCTTCTGTGCATGCGCAGAAGCAAAAAACAGGATGGCGGCGCCTATGGCGCCACTGAAAGAACCGGCTCAGGGGAGTGGCCAGGCTGCCATTACTGCCGGTTCGGAGAACAAGTCCCTATTTTTACTACCGGTTCTATAGTACCGGTCCGAACCGGCAGGAACCCACCTCTGTTGACAACGTTGCTGCCTCAAGCAGAAATTGGCATAAGAAGGAAAGCAGTAAGCTTTCCATGAATCTGGTATTATGCCAATACTTAGATACTTTCAGTTTCTCTTAGGATTTGCTTACAGAGCTACTGATGCTGTTAAACAATCAATGGCTGCACTCTGATCATTCTGGAGAATCTTGAGAAATATCCTATCAAAAGTTGTGCTGATCCAGACCATATTTCTGTAATCTCACACAGCATGAATGTTTTGCATGCCTGTGAACAGAGTATAAATATTCTTAGTAGTATACGGTGTGTGTGTGTGTGCGCACACACATACACACACACACACACACACACACACACACAGAAGAGCGGGAAGAAAAAGATCATGTTACTTAATTTTTGCCTAAGAAATACAAAGTTGTTTTCTCATTTACAAGGGGTGATTAACTTTTCCTTTCTCTGGAATACCATATGCTTACACTTGTATTATGCAAATTCTTTGCTTGATGCAGCACTTTTAATCATGTTCACAAAGGGGATGGAATAGTCCTAGAAGACACTGTAACAACATCACACAGCAAAAAGCAGTTAATGAATATTAATACTTTGGAGAAAACAAGGTGTGTGTGTGTGGGCACACACATACACACACACACACACACACACACACACACAGAAGAGCTGGAAGAAAAAGATCATTTTTCATAATTTTTGCCTAATAAATACAAAGTTGTTTTCTCATTTACAAGGGGTGATTAACTTTTCCTTTCTCTGGAATACCATATGCTTACACTTGTATTATGCAAATTCTTTGCTTGATGCAGCACTTTTAATCATGTTCACAAAGGGGATGGAATAGTCCTAGAAGACACTGTAACAACATCACACAGCAAAAAGCAGTTAATGAATATTAATAAAGAATGTGTCTGACTTATAGGTGTGATTCACAGGCAAATTGTGTCGCACCATTTTCTCTTCCTCCCCAAACCATTCAACCCTTTATTTATTTAGCCTTTTCATCTATAGTAAATTTGTGTAGCTAAATTGCACCCTGCAGTTTTTTAATTAAATGTTAGGCATATAAGTAGCTGTTCTGGCAATATGAGTTTATACTCATTCAAACTGTACTCTTGTGCTCATTTACCTGAAAGTAAATTCTATTGAATTCAGTAGGCCTTTCTGCTAAACATTTGAGGATTGTGCTCTTAGCATATAAAATGAAATGTTAAGCTCCAGAAAATGCCATTTTGTTTGCTAACTTCCTTTAAAAGGGCATCAGAAATCAATGTTGAACAATTAGCTTCAGCAGAATATGAAATATATTTCAGGGATCAATCTTGCAGGTACAAATGTGTTAGAAAATGAAATCTCCCCCCAACCTCTCAGCCTTCCAACAGGGCCTGGAAACCTGGCTCTGCCAACTGGCTTTGGGCCTCAGTAAGGGCATCCCACTTTGGAGGTGGGTAGGAAGTGAGCCATGGTAGCACAGTGATTAGAGTGCAGTACAGCAGGCTACTTCTGCTGTCTGCCGGCTGCCTGCAATTTGGCAGTTCAAATCTCACCAGGCTCGAGGTTGACTCAGCCTTCCATCCTGCTGAGGTGGGTAAAATGAGGAGCCAAATTGTTGGGGGCAATATGCTGACTCTGTAAACGACTTAGAGAGGACTGTAAAGCACTGTAAAGTGGTATATAAGTCTAAGTGCTATTGCTAGTATATTTGGAGAAGGGTCCACCTGCACTCTGAATACATATTGATCCCTTTTTATCTAGTTGGGGGGAAAAACATCCTTACACATTGTCATCATTCCCTGAAGAGGGTATAAGTGGCTGTTTTGGCACTGCAACACAAAATCACCCTTTTATGTTATACTCTAGTCTACAAGAAAATAAGAGTACGCAATGAAGGTGAGGTAGGAGGAAGTTGAAGCAGAGTGCAAAATAAGTGACAAGAAGTAGCTGTAAGAATGAAGGCAATGGAACACAAAGTTTTGTTCATCCTTTTTGACCAGTTGAATGCTGGTCAATTTTGTAGCAATAGTAAAAGGAGATTGTCAGAGTTTATGCAGCATGATTACTATTATGAGATAAACCCAGGAGCAAAACACACAGCACAACACAGAGCCTTTAGATACTTAATAGTGGTTTATGTACAGCTAAATATATACAAACTTATACGTGGTTAAATACCTTTATACAACTACTGATACACGGAGAAGAGCAATGAGACTACATGGACGAGAGGGAAGATGAGGAGAAGGGAAACGCCCTCTAATGGCTTCCCTTATATAGGCAGCTTTTTACCCAGCTTCTTAAAGTGGCAGTAACCTTGCTGCCTCATTCCCATTGCATCAGCTTCCAGTTGCCTTCGCTTACAACTTCTCATCAGCTTACAGCTATTAAATCTACATACCCTGACAGAGATATTCATGGGGAAAAGAACTGATGACTCTCGTGACTGGAGAGTTCAAACTATCAACAAGGAAATACTGTTACTCCAAAAATGCAACAGGCAGGGTTTATACTTTATAGCATGACTGATGTAGTTCTTCTAGAAATGTGATATTGGCCCTTTTGACATCATTTATATGAAATTCTGTGAATTGAATACAGTAGAAATTGAATTTGGGAGAGTTATCAGGGAAAACTCTATCAACAAATGTGGCCTCTCTGTAAATATATCTCCTGCAATGAATGTACTTCTCTCTGGAAGTAATGCAGAGACTAGAATTGGCAAATAGGGGCATTACATACCCCTCCATCCATAAATAAGGTTTTTTTTTCTGAACCCGAATGTATTTATATCTTAAAGCCCTTGGAAAGTGATACTGCTTTGACTGCTATTGCAGTACAAACTCCAGATGTGGAAGTTCCCATTATAACAATTACAGCATTGCTTAGCTGCCAAAGGTGCCCTCTACACTATGTGAAGTGCCTCAGGGAAAATGCCGTGCATATTTCTTATTATTATTCTGAAACCTCTAATGTTCTGCCTCAAATGCCTTTTGGTGTGTTTGCAAATTTCAGAGCAGACTTATGTTAGAAACCAATACATATTTTACAAAAGCAATGATAGCACATCAGGAACTTCTATTTTTAAAACATATCCTACTGAGGACTCTGAGAAAAATCAGATGTTTCCATAATTTGGATACTGTGTTAGCACACATGAAGAGCAAATTTCAAAGAGAATAAAGGAGGCATATAGTCCAAAGACTGGGGCATGATGGCTTAGTGGTTAAAGATGCTCAGCTAGAAAGCTGAAAGCCAGGGTTCAAAAACTGAGGGCCGCTTGATCAGGTGAGCTCCTGTTATTTACCCCAACTCCTACAAACGTAGCAGTTCAAAAGCATGAAATGCAAGTAGATAAATAGGTACCACTTCAGTGGGCAGCTAACAGCATTCTGTATGCCTTGGTATATGCTCATGCTGGTCACATGACCACTGAAATGCCTTCAGACAACATTGGCTTCCGTTTTGCAAGTCCCTCTCTCGTTTTTGTTCCCCAATGTCTATTATTATTAACAAGCAAAAACTTATAAAATATGTAGGGTGTGTTAATCATGAATGGCATTCTATAATACATAAGAATACATAAGAAAGGCCAGCAATGGTTGGCAGAATCATTGCAATTCTAGAAAACCTTCTTCCCTCTGCTCCCCACCTTGCCATAAATATAGAAAATACTGCTGGCCACTGTTGGCTTCATCTCTTTATATTCTAATCCATACAGGTATTTGCCTATTTCAACTTCTTCCTGGAGGACTATATCAGAGGTGGGTTCCTGACGGTTCTTTAGAACCAGTAGTGGGAATTCCCCCCCTCTCACCAAACCGGCAGTGATGGCCGGCTGGACACGCCCCTGAACCAGCTCTCTCAGCGGCACCATAGGCACCGCCATCTTGTTTTTTGCTCCTGCACATGCGCAGAAGCTGGGTTTTTAGCACTGCGCATGCGTGCGCATGCGCATCAAGCACGCGTGTGCCCGTGCGGCATGTGAAGAAGCGAACCGGCAGCAAGGTAAGCCAGAACCCATCCCTGGACTATATATATATATTACATATATATATATATATATATAAAAGTGGACACTAAGATAGCATGGACAGCTGGATAATGATATTCTTGGTATCTCAGCTGAAAACACTCATGGTCTTTATGCTCTTTATCACTTTAAAAAAAAAACACCAAATTCTGTTCCCATAGTAACAGCAATAGAAATAGCAGCCTTCAGCAAAGTAATCATACTTTGTTGTAAAAGTTCAGTTCTTGTATCTGCATGAACAATTGTATTTCAATTAAAAACAATATATATTAATCAGCGAGTTTGAAATTTAGAGTGCATAGTCCTAATAAATTACAATTCAAATGATTAGTCCTTTTTTTGGTTAAATTATTTATTTATTTTTCTTTCAGAATAGGATATGTTTGACCACTGAGTAAAGAGAAGCAAAGAAAAAGTAAGTAAAAAATATAATTGTTATGACTGAATACAAATGCAAATGTAATACTTTAACAGTGCAGTCTTAAACTCAGATATATTTTATTTAGATATATTCAGGAGTCTCCTCTTAATGCAGTGAGACAGTTCCAGATAATTAAGAATTTTAACCTAAGGCTTGAATCTTTATGTAATATCAAAAAAAGTCCAATGAAATTTAGGGAGATATAGAGTAAATCTAAGCTACAATGCACTATTCCTATTGAAATAAATGGAGCAAAAAATTGCATGAAAAACATTATTCCTTACTTCTCATTTATTTTAACATAATTAAATACTTGTGCTTTGGATCAAACTGCATTTTGAATGTCTTAACCAACTTCTATTCATTTTCTGTCATTGAAATCTATCTTTGTATGGCCATAACTTCATTATGAAGCAAGGATGTTCCATAACTCAGCCCAGGGGACTAGAGGACAAACTAATATGCCAATATGTTGCTGCTCCTGGAAATGCAAAGAAGATGTTTATTTCAAGTTTCCCTCTGAAACACTGAATGGAACCCAAATTGAAGTCATGGGCTGTTTTGGTCTTCTTTCACACCCCATAAATCTGTCAAGAAGGCAAAGATGACCATAGAATATCATCAGAGTTGGAAGGGACCTTGGAGATCTTCTAGTCCAAGCCCCCTGCTCAAGCAGGAGGCCCTATACCATTTCAGACAAATGGCTGTCCAGTCTCTTCTTAAAAGCCTCCAGTGATGGAGCACTCACAACTTCTGAAGGTAAGATGTACCACTGGTTGATTGTTTTCACTGTCAGAAAATTTTTCCTTCATTCTAGGTTGCTTCTCTCCTTATTAGTTTCCATCCATTTAAATGTACACGAGAAGTACACTTTAAAAGCACTAATAGAAATTCATATAGCAGTATCTCCAGTGAGGTGATTTTCTCTCCTTACCCATTTGATATTAACAATTCCTTTGGTGAAAATGGAAAAGTATAATTTGAGATCAGCCCCAGATAAAAATGGTCATAGATATGATTGGCAAGGAAGAGAAACTAAATATAAAATGGCTGCTTTAGGCAGGAAGACATGTCAAAACAATTCAGTGAGACATACTATGAAATACATAATATTGACATGTAAACTAGAAATAAAAGAAGATAGGATGATTAACTTCAATCTAATCAAAATAAAACCTAACGTAGACAAATTGAGCCTGAGTTTTGAATGTCAACACCCATACCACTACAGTCTATATAAAACAATTTATGAATAACCAACAATAAAAGAACGTTAAATCCTAGAAGAATCAGGATATGAATGAATTGCTGTTCCTACTATGAGGCAAAATGAAGTTGTTGCTTCTGGCATCAAATTGTCACCAAATCATTACTATATGAGGTAGTACTAGATTGGGGTATTTTTTAATATTTTGCTTGAGGAATTTTTGCTTGATATTTTCCTTGAGGAAGCAAAATATCTCAACTTATCTGGATTAATATATTTGAATGAAGAAAAGGGGGTTCTTAGGACTGGATCTGGAAGTTGACATAATTAGAATATATGTCTAAATTGACATAATTAGATGAATTTCTTCTCCACTTTGAAATGTCCATAGGCTGAAATAAGTACCACCTTTTAAAGTCTTTAAATAGGATTTCTACCACTTTTTAAAGTGCTGGATTGCTCTCAAAGATTTAGGAAAGTTCTGATTTAATTCTAATCATTCCAGATGTAACATGCTTTGTTTTGAATACATGATACTCTTATAATTCTTGGTATATTAAGAAATAAGTTTCATTATGGTATCCCAATAACATTTTAAGCATCAGCAAGATGGGAGTGTGTTAAATTCCATGCACAGATACATAAATATTTGGCCACCTATGATTACATATATCCCACACCTTCATTATCATGCTCTCCTTAAAGCCAATGAAATAGTCTCTTGAGAATGATGTGGAACCTAAAGCTCAGTATCCAAGTGCAAAATATATTTATTTGGCACCATGTCTCATTGATTTCAATGGTTATGTCAGTGTAGCATGCTTATAGCAGCAGCCTGAGACTAAATTCCTGAAAATAATCTATTTTTTAAATTAATTAAATGGAAGAAGCACAGAAATCTATGGTTGTTTTCACAGATAATTCATATGTTTGGGAGTGTTAAATATAAGTGTGGCTTGCAGTTCTGATTCACTTTTGTTGGATTTTATTAGCTGTGGTAATCCATATAACTTGACCAGTGTCTTCTAATTCTAATGATTGGATGGATACTCAACCCAAATAAAAGGATGAGGGAGGAGGGGGAGGAAGAAGAAGAAGAAGAAGAAGAAGAAGAAGAAGAAGAAGAAGAAGAAGAAGAAGAAGAAGAAGAAGAAGAAGAAGAAGAAGAAGAAGAAGAAGAAGAAGAAGAAGAAGAAGAAGAAGAAGAAGAAGAAGAAGAAGAAGAGGAGGAGGAGGAGGAGGAGGAGGAGGAGGAGGAGGAGGAGGAGGAGGAGGAGGAGGAGGAGCNGCCGGGAGAGGGGGGGGGAGGGGGAGGAGGGGGGGAAGGAGGGGGGGGAGAGGGGGGGGGAGGAGGAGGAGGAGGAGGAGGAGGAGGAGCAACAACAATAGCAACAACAACAACTAGTAGGTCATGGTGGTTGTGCCTAAGAAACGTATTGACCAACCTTCAAACACCATGAACGTTCATCAAAATAAATGTTCTTGCTTTTTACTTCTTTAAAAGTTCATTTACATTTGTTTTAAGAATGTTTGACAAAATCCTAATGGTTAACCAGGAAGATTCACTTAGATTGTTGTGACAGGAAACTTGAAAACTCAAATGAATTTTTACCCTTCTGTAAAGTATAAAACATTCCCCACATGCATTGATTAAATTAATATTTCTTTATGAATTATGCAAACTCAGGGTCCAGAAATTCAGCTAACAAGAAAAGGCGAGCCATATTTTAATATCTAATCAGATTTGCCCATTATGCTTTTTTCTGTCATTGTTTACAATACCTTATGTTTTAGCAGGTGGCAGATCCGAGAAATGAAACCGTCTTTCTCCTAGATCTTTTCTTTTGTGTGCACATGCTATACTGGATAGAGACTTATACTCCTAGATCAGTGTTTTTCAATCTTGGTGACCTTAAGATGTTTGAATTTCAACTCCCAGAATTCTGGCAACTGAAGTCCAGATATATTAAAATTGCCAAGGTTGAGAAATGCTGCCTTAAAAATTGAGAACAAAATCCTGGCAAATCTGCTGGGAACATTTCAGTGAATGTGTCTGTTGTTGGTTTTTTTGCTTTGCTTTTCCTATTGAGTTGACTGCTTTTTATTTCTTTGTGGCAACACAAATTGGAGACGACCTGTTGAAAAAGCAAACACAAAGAATCCACTAAACATTCCTTGATATAGGCAATAACAATCTTTTCAGATCATGAATTTTAAAAAAAAAACACTGAAAAAATACTGCCTTATTGTAGGCTATCAAATTCTTAGTCTCACTTTTTGTGTGTCTGTGGTAAAAATTGCTTGCTTTATATTAATATTAATTACATTTTCCCTTGAATTTTACTATTGTAATGCCTCTCTACCTTAGTTCAGTAATTTTACGATGCCATTATTCTGACTAATCATTTAATTGCCTTATTCAATGAATAATGCCTTACCATATTAATTTTTATGTCCAAAATTCTTAAACCTGAACCTACAATTTTACTTGCATTGTTATATGATTTTATAGCTTGTTTTATTCTAGTCAATTTCTGCATTGTACAGGTTTGCATGGATGTTTGGCGAGTTAAATGTGATTCTCTTTTTTCCCCAAAGATTTCTTTTGCTGGTCAATGACCGAAATAAAATGAATGAATGACTTTATATTAGCAATTTATATTTTTTAATTCTTGAATGACATCACAGTTTGTTACCCTTTATTTCTGAAATGATTTAAAGGACCATTGATTTATTATATGCCATCAAGTCATTGTTGACTTATAGCATGGGTGTCAAACTCAATTTCATTGAGGGCCGCCTCAGGGTTGTGTTTGACCTCGGGGGGCCGTGTGTGTGTGTGTGTGTGTGTGTGTGTGGCCAGGGGCGTGGCCAGGGTGGGCATGGCCAGCTTGATATCACTCATCAAGTCTCCATTTTTGGCTGCGACGGCCTCCTGCAGCCCTCTGCCAGTGAAAATGGAGCTCAGGAAGGCGGCGTGTGGCCCACCCGGGCTCCATTTTCACTGGCAGAGGGCTGCAGGAGGCTATCATGGCTGAAAATGAAGCCCAGATGGGTCGTGTGCAGCATCCCCAAGCTCCATTTTTGTTGGGAGAGGGCTGCAGGAGGCCATCACAGCTGAAAACAGAGCCCAGGTGGGCCGCGCATGGCCCTCCCAAGCTCCGTTTTTGCTGTCAGAGGCACTGTGGCCTGGTCCTTCACTGTTTCCAGGGTGGGGCCCTGGGCCAGATCTAAGTACCCTGTGGGCCAAATCTGGCCCCCGGGCCTTGAGTTTGACACCCCTGACTAATAGCAACTACATAGATTTTTCTCCATAACTACTGTGTTTC
>QLTV01003492.1:1368465-1395965 GCA_003457575.1 Thermophis baileyi
CCGGGCCTTGAGTTTGACACCCCTGACTAATAGCAACTACATAGATTTTTCTCCATAACTACTGTGTTTCCCCCAAAATACGACCTACTCAGAAAGTAAGTCCTAGCTTGATTTTACATGTGCACCCAATATAAGCCCTAACCCCCCCCCCCAAATAAGCCCTAATTAAGACCCCACCCACTCCAGGGTGCACGGGTAAAAATTAAGCTAGGGTGGGGATGGGTGGGGTGGAACTGCCCTACTACTTACCTTCAGATAGTTGCAGCCAGGCCTTGCAAACCATGGCCCATTTCTTCTGCAGCCAGCAAGGCTTTCCTGAAGGCCCCTGTAGCCGATAACAGAGCTCCGGATCAATCTGGAGTTCTGTTATCAGCTGCAGAGGCTTTCCTAAAGGCCTTACTGGCCAAAGAAGTTCCTGAAGGCCTATGACAGCGAAAAGGACATTGGGGGACAACATACGCAAGTGAGGTGAGTCAGTGGATGACAGACCCCTTGAAAATAAGACCTGGTGCCTTTTTTGGTGGCAAAAAAATAAGACAGGGTCTTATTTTCAGGGAAACATGGGTATCTATTCCTTACTTGGCCCTTCAGGTCTTCCAATAGTTTACTCATCACCAGTGTAACTGAGCTCATTCTCCTTGCTTCTCATCCTTATCTTCTCTTTAGGAGACAAAAGTCCACCTTTTCCAAGGTTGAAAAAAAAGAGGAAAAGTCTAGACAGATGAATTGGTCTCTCTGTTTTTAATTGATTCTAACAGATTACAGTCAGCAAGACTTGCAATTTGCTTTCTGGTTATCTTTAAGGCTGTTCTATTATCTTATAACAATAGCTCTGTAACTATCAATATGTTGGGTAACCATTTCCTTGGATTAAATGTTGTGTCAAATTTTCTGCTAAAAATACCTAGGATGTAGATATCCTAAATCAGGTTCTGAAACAAATGACAGATAAGCTTCCAGGAGTTGTCAGATCGACTCATTCATATTGACTTTCATCCTTCCATCGCCACTTACCTTAGAATGTTCAATTAGTGCTCAGAAAAGGAATCAAATTTTTGGAATAATAGTATTTTTGAAGTTGCAGAGTGTAACTACTACTTTGTATACTTGGAATGTTTCCTGGACACACTTATTTATACCGCTGGTATTATCTTCAGTCAGTCTGTCTGTCTTGTGATTTTTCTCAGCTGATTTTTGACATGACATAAATAATCTTGCAATTTCTCTGCAATGTCTGTAGAGATTCTCAGTCATCCAGGTCATGGTTGTCCCAAAGGTGCTTTTTCCAGGAGGCAAGTGGACTTTCTTGGTTTTTTTCTTTTGAAGATGTTTCGCTTCTGATCCAAGAAGCTTCTTCAGCTCTTCCCCACTGTCTTGTCAGAGCTGAAGAAGCTTCTTGGATGAGGGGTGAAATGTCTTCAAAAGAAAAGAAATAAGAAAGTCCAATTGCCTCCTGAAAAAAAGCACCTTTGGGATATTCTGCTGCAATGCAAATTCAAGTAAAGGACCACCACAGCAGTTTCGGTATTCAGGACAGCCGCAGTGAAGTGTAACTGTGGAAAAAGATAGCAACTCCTCATCTTCATCTTCTTTCTAACCGAAGTTCTCTCATCAGGGACATAGTTATTTCTATGTTGCTCACAAGGTGTCACACATTTCTCCTTTTGCACTGAAAGATGGTGATTCAGATCTTGAACGTGTTGTTTCATTAATTAACTGGAACAAGAGATTCTGAACTACAGGGTAATTGAATAAATTAAATGACAAGAATCTCAATCCACAGATGAATTCCCTTATATAAATAATGACTTCTTTTCTTTGCTGAGCCTTTCAAATAGACACTAAGTCATTTCTATGAGCAAATTATACAGCTGGGGTCATTTTTATCACTTCATTTTTAAATAATATTCTTAATATTTTGTCATTGTTCGATTGCACCAAAGAGGTGAACTACTGGTAGTGAAAACTGAAAAAGAGCTCTAAATAATAAGGAAATTGTGCTTAAGTTGGCTTCCTTTATAAATTAGTGAAAGGTAGCAATTTTTATTCCAAGTAGGAATTCATAATTTGTTAAAATCACAATTCATTTAATAACTTTTTTCCCAAATGGAATAACTGTTGGACATTATGGATACACATACTTAATTTCATTGCATCTCCATCAACACAATCATTCACTCGAACTTTTTCTATATATTAAGGCAATGAAATAAATTCCAAAATATTATTTCTTGATAAAAAAAGACATAATTTATTGAAGTTTTTGATATTTTTAACTTTTCTTTCTCCTACAGAAACACTGAATTAGAAATGAACTCTAATAAATGAACTCTAATATTCCTGATTGGGTATATGGTAGGTGTCAGGTTCCTGGAAATACAGTTGTCATCTAAAATCGAATTAAATTAGCATTGCATGAATCTAGAAGAAGAACTTAATATAATCCCAGTTCTATTCAGATCTCAGAAATGTGTGTGTGTGTGTGTGTGTGTGTGTGTGTGTGTCTGTGTGTTTTGTGTGTTTACAGAATCCATGTCATTTCCCAAGCTAAGAAACAGTGCAAGAATTTATTTTAAATCAAACTTGTCAGGGATGTGGTATTTTGGGATGATTCTTAATAAAATATAGACAAGAAGCTTTAGCTGTGTTCAGTATTCATCCTTGGACACCAAAAATCAAATCAAGAGATAATTTGTTGCTTGATATTGTATATCTCTGTCACTATCTCTGCATCTACATCAATCTCTCTCTTAGTATTTTAGCAATTAACAATTAATTAACAAAACAAAGATGTCATGAAAACTTCAGAAACTCTGATGTGAAAAGCCAAAGGCTGTTTGGTGATCTGAATGACCAGTCATCAGGCCATTCTATCAATAGAGATAGGTTTGGAATTTTTCATGATACCAATTTCCTCCAGTGCATTGGTGTTCTGAATTGGAAAGTAGGACTTGTAGTTGAACACACCTAGAGGCTAATCTATTGTGGGGAAAGTGTGGTTGTTTTATCCCTTGGACAATCTGAACCATTAAACAGAGTATCTCTTCTAATATTTATTTACTATTTATTATAACTTAATTTTGTGATTCTTTGATTCTAATATTTCACAGTTTGGACACCCAAAAATTATTTAGTTCCTTGTGGTAAGACAGTCATGACTCATGGACTGAAATAAACATTTTTTTAAGGTTCTGTGGGAAGTATACCCCAAAAGGACAGTGCCAGAAACCTCACAGCACCAGAAACCTCAGAAAACAGTGCCAAGAGACTCAAGCCAACCCTTCCCCACTTTAAGAAAACCCCAGGCAAAAGCACCAGCTGAAAGGAACACTTAAGTAGAGCCATTAAGATAAGGGGAATCAGGCTAAAAATAAACTCTCCAAGGTAAACCGAAACTCCCTTTTTCCTGCCTTCCTGACAAGATTAACTCCTAGGACAGGAAAAACAAAAGACCTGGGTTAACCTAGGAAAACAGGAAAACAAAACCCAGGGCAATCAGAAACACATCAAAATCCATCAAGCTGCAGGAGCTTCAAAGGGGAATTAAGCATAAAAGGCTCAGAGTCACACTTCCAAGTTTGCTTGCAAGCCAGGAATGCTCGAGCTGTGTCACTACTTTTCTTGCCATCCTGAATTAAAGGATCCCTTTTCTGGCAGCTGCTTCCATGTCTATTTCTTCTCAGCATCGGTGACTGTTTCCCAGCTGGGAACGAATCAGGGAAATTTCTTCCAACAATTCTCTCTTAAGTGTTATCAATTTAAGAATTTGTTTGCCTTTGCCTGTTCTGACAATAAGAGTATTTTTCTTTACCTGAACAATACTCATGTTTTGGCCTAGTTTAAAACTAGACAAGAGTTAGTTGGACCTGCTGCTGTTGCTAAGAGATAATAAAAACTAAATGTATACTTAAAAATAAAAGAACCTAACTATATAACAGTGTATAGGAAAAAGTAATAATGATGTATCAAAATAACTGATGACTAAATAGGAAAAAGTGCAAAATTTGTTATGTATGTTGAAAAGGGGAAAAAAAAGTTTTACAAATGTATGTAAAAAGGGACCTTGGGAGAAAGAACGAGAGATAAATTTAATGTACTGTCTGTTAATTGTGAAGCCAAGGAATGTTCACCTGTGAAGATATTGTAAACCTGCATGACGATAAGAAATGAGATGATTAAAAAGAAGCCAATAGTAAAGTCCCATGAAATCAACTTGGTTCAAGTCATATACAATTCTTTCTTCAACTGAATCTGAATGCAATGTGGATGCAGGTAAAATAAACTACAAATGTGTTGACCAGTTGCTTGATGGGAAATTCAGAACTATTACAACAAATTGTGTCATAAACTGCAGCATTATACATATTTCTGCATGTGTGCATGTAAGTATATTTAAAGGAAACTGGTTTCAAAAATCCTTTTCAAAAATTGAGCAGAATTCATTCCCACAAAGGGATATGTCAACTTAAATTTTGGATACGTCATCATAAACAATACCCCAATCAAGGAAATGCCAAACAAGCCAACCAAAGAACCTCTAAGATCACCCCCATTAACACTGACAGGACAAGCCACTAGAACAGGGGTTTCCAAATGTGGCAACTTTAAGACTTGCAGACTTCAACTTCCAGCTGGGAATTGAAGTCCATGAGTCTTAAAGTTGCCAAATTTGGAGACCCCTGCACTAAAATATAAACTGAGAAAAAATCCCACTCCTTAGTAGCACTGATGGTGTTACCTAGTTTGGTAATGAAACATCTTCAAGAAAACAACCAAGCTGAGAGAGCACCAAGGACCCCTCATACTTCATTTCATTCAGTTGTACAAAAAGTTATACCCATATCTGAGTTTCCCAAACAAATTTCATTTTGGATCATCAACTTTTCTTGCATCTGGCTTAATGATGAATTCATTATATTATATCTGTGTGCTTCCTCTTATTGTATTTAGCCAGGTAAAATGTTTTTTAATATCATAATTCAAAACAATTGTTTAAATTACCTTACGTCTTTTTGCAGTTGAGATTTGTACTTCCTCTTCTTCATTTTTTCATAGCCTTCATGGGCTGAAGAAGATATGGCTGTGACATAAGAACTTCTCCAGAGAATCAGGAATAAATTTTTACCATTTAAAATTTGGGAGCAGGGGGATTGTGGCCAAAATAGATCTTTAACAGCAAGATTAAAGAAGAGGATATTGTGTTGCTTAATTTAGTGTAAAACTATGTGCCCAGGCACATAAATCACTAGGCAATGAGTTTCTCATAGGGAGATAATCTAAAGGGGAAAAAAGAGAGAGAGATTGGAAGTATTCTTAAATCTATACCATTGCCTATATTATACTATTATATCTGTGAAGTAAAAACATTCCCAATTTTTCTCCCAAAGGTATTTTTTCAAAAGGCAAGTGGGCTTTCTTGATTTTTTTTTTTTGAAAATATTTCATTTCTCGTCCAGGAAGCTTCTTCAGTTCTGAAAATGGAAGCTTTTTTGGTTCAAAAAACGTTTCACCTCTAAGCCAAGAAGCTTTTTGGATAAGAAGTGAAATGTTTTCAAGAAAAAAAACCAATAAAGTCCTGTTGTCTTTTGAAAAGCACCTTTGGGACAACCATGACCTAGATATCCCAAAGGTGTTTTTTCAAGAGGCAACTGGACTTCCTGGTTTTTCTTTGAAAACGTTTCGCTTCTCATCCAAGAAGCTTCTTCAGCTCTGAAGGATGAGAAGTGAAACGTCTTCAAAGAAAAACCAAGAAAGTCCAGTTGCCTCTTGAAAAAGCACCTTTGGGACAACCATGACCTGGATTACTAAGAATCTCCATAGATACTCACTATTTTTAGATTGGGCAAGCTACCAAAACAGGTAGTCCTTGATTGTCATCCATATTTGAGCCCCAAATTTCCATTATTAAGGAAAGCAGTTTGCTCCTTTTTTGCCACAGGTGTTAAGCAATCACTGCAGTTCAGGGGTGGGTTCTGGATCCTTTTGCTGCCAGTTTGCTCAGGGTCGTGCATGCGCACCCACAGCAATAAAAAATAAAAAAAATTAGCTTCTGCGCATGCGCAGAAGCAAAATCCAAGATGGCAGCGCCCACGGAGACACCGACAGAACTGTCTCCGTGATGACATCGCCGAGTTACTATCAGTTCTAAAGAACCGGTTAGAACCGGTAGGAACCCACCTCTGCTGCAGTTGTTAATTGGATCATCTGGTCATTAAATAAATATGGCTTTCCCCATTGTCTTTACTTGTTGAATGCTGGCTGGGAAGGTTACAGATGGTGACCCCAGGACAATACCACTGTCAAATACATGCCAGTTGCCAAGTGACCAAATTTTGGTCACATGACTGTGGAGACACAGCAACAGCTGTAAGTTTAAAACCTGTCATAAGTCACTTTTTTCAGTGCCCTTGTAACTTTGAACAGTCACTAAATAAATGGTTGCAAGTTGAGGACTACCTGTACTGTAAAATGAATAAATAATAAAATATAACTATGAGAAGAACCATTCTAATAATTGAAACATGTGACAAGAACAAATATTTAATGTATGTATTCTATATTCTCTACCCCAAAAACATTCAATTTAAAATATGCAGTGTTTGGAGTAAGTGCTCAAATGAATTACCTGTTGACTTCTTGGTGCCAAATGTTAACAATATGTTCAACTTAATGACTTCATCACTCCGGAAGACAGGTAATAAAATAATCAGTCAAGATCCAAAGTTCAGATAGTATATCTTGATAGGTGACAGGTTTGATTCATTACCACATTGATGCAAACTTCTTGCTGTGTTCCCTCACTATTTAGTTGTAATCAGGTTTGAAATATGAAGCATTAGGTTCCCCAGAATTTATGAACCAACTGTGCATGAAATCCACATGACAGCGATGTCTGCATTGTGATTCTAGATTTTAAAAAAATGACAGTTTCCAGATTGTCCAAAATAGTGGCAGGAATGACTGTCTTGCCATTATGTTCGGTTTTTATACTTTTGATTTGAAAGAGTTGGAAGCTACTGAGTGAAAAAATAACCTAATTGATCTATCACATTTTTTTCTTTTTATGACCTTGTAATCCCTTGATTCGGGGTAGAATCTGGGCGGCTGAGTGGAGCTAAGTGTTTCTGGCTGGATGCCCTTCCTGATGCCTATATGGAGTTCACAGCAGATATTTTCTCTTTCGCCCTGAGAGAAAAACAACTGCTGTTACCTAGGTTTGAACTCTCAACCTTGCTTCACAGTCTCAATTTCATAGTCATTACCAGCCCTAAAATTGTAAATGGCTTTCAGAGAGAGGATGATTTTTATAGTCCACTGGTTTCATCCTCAACAGAAAAACCCATTTTTCTGTCAGGTTTTTGACAATTAATTCTTATCAAGAATGATCTGTTTCTATAGCCAGGGAACAGGAAACTTGAAATAATATTTCCACTGATAATCTCTGCTGCCACCGTAAAGAATGCCTCCTTGCATTCTCTAAAGCAGTGGTCCCCAAGCTTGGCAGCTTGGTGGCCTGGCTGGGGGGAGGAGAGAGGAACCAGGCTATATGAGTGGCGAACTTGTGTGCATACAACTCAACTGCAAGTGTGAGTGGAGCACAGGCCCACTGCTTGCGTGGCCTACTTCCAAATAGGTCCCAGCCCAATAGTGGGCTGCAGCCCAGGGGTTGGGGACCACTGCTCTAAAGCAAATATAAGCCCAAATAAACCCATGGTAGACATCATTGTTAGTCAGCTAAAATCAACGTTGTTTAATTTCAATGTTTCTCTTTGACATTCTCTTGATTTACTGTAACAGTACACGAGAATGATCTTGTGACACAGGAGGAAGAGCTGCAGACTAGATGTAGAGATGGAGGTCATTTGGAGGTTATGTGCAGCAAACTGCCTACCTCAGAAGGGCCTCAAGTACCTACATGATCTCACCCAGTTCCCATGATTTCACCCCGTTCATATTGCCTGGATGAAGCAGGACACTATCTCTGGCTGGTACATGATCTCATCTAGGTTGTATTAACAGGATGTAGGATGTTCTTAAGGATTGGCAAGGAGAATTCACCAATGAAAATGCTGTTGCTCTTTGTTACCTTTTGCTGCTTGTAAAACTGTATATAAGCAATAAACACTGTGAAGGCAGTCAGACATCTTGGCATCCTGCTATGACTGGTCTTTAACTCCATCAACTAGGCAATGGTCAGATAAGAGATAGATAAGCCTACGGAAGAAATGGGGGCATGGCAAATGTCTCAGAAGAGACACTCCCAAATTTCTTGAACTTTAAAGGTCAAGAGGAAGATATGTACTTTCAGACATGCAAGATTCTGTTAATGTAACTTACAATAAAAATGTAGTCAATACTCCTCATTGTGCTTCTTGTCTGGAATACCTTACAATGCTGACATCACCCTTGCAAGTCTGAAAGAACACCTCTTCCCTCTAAAGTAAATGTATAATAAGTAAATAGTACATTTATTTATTTATTATTTTATTTATTTATTTGTCAAACATGTACAAGATAGCAGGTATAGGTATAAACATAAACATAATCAAAGTGAATACAGATAGATGAAGACAATAGGACAGTAGGACAGGGACGGTAGGCACGCTGGTGCGCTTATGCACACCCCTTACAGACCTCTTAGGAATGGGGTGAGGTCGACAGTAGACAGTCTAAGGTTAAAGTTTTTTGGGTTTGGGGAAGAAACCACAGAGTCAGGTAGTGAATTCCAGGCATTGATCACTCTGTTGCTGAAGTCGTATTTTCTGCAGTCGAGTTTGGAGCGGAGTCTGGTGGAATAAGGTATTCTGTTGCGAGTGGAGGAGTGGAGGACTCTTCTCGTGAAATATTTTTGGACTCTCTCAATTGTATTAATATCCGATATGCAGTGCGGGTTCCAGACAGGTGAGCTGTATTCGAGAATTGGTCTAGCAAACGTTTTGTATGCTCTAGTTAGCAGTGTAATGTTGCCAGAGAAGAAGCTACGCAGGATTAAGTTGACTACTCTTAGTGCCTTTTTGGCAATGTTGTTTACCTACATATTATTATGTTTTTGCTTTTATTTTTGTTGTACACCATACAGAGTCCTTTGTTGGGATATAAGTACTGTAAAATCAAACAATACAGTGAAACGAAATAATGAAATGAAATGAAAAAAACAAAACAAATTATACCACTTTCCAGATCTCTGATTGGATTCACCCAGTTACATGAGCAGTAATATGCAAAATCCTACAGTTAACTGAATAACAATGGATAGAAGAGAAATAAACCTGAGCAACAATCCTCTAGCACCACTTTCTGGAATTGGTTATGATGCATGTGAACATTTTGAATGGAGATTTTTTTCTGCCAACAATTCTTTGAGCAAAGCATCTTCCTGAAGCTTCTTCACAAAGCCATGTGGACACCTGCTTCTAAGAAGCAAAGTGAAGCTACTATAGTGATTCACTTGATATCCAGAAGAGACTTCTGCACAAGAATGTGGCACTGAAGTAAAGCATTGTCATCTTGCACAAATCTATGAGTTACTGTACCTAAGCAGGAATCAGTGCCATTCATCCACCTGAGGAGAACATCACACAACAGAGAATAATAGGGTTGGAGGGGACCTTGGAGGTCTTCTAGACAACCCCCCCTGCTCAAGCAGGAGACCCTATACCATTCCATACAAAGGATTGTTCAGTCTCCTTGAAAAGAGCACTCACAGAAGCCATTCCTCTGATTAATTGTTCTCACTGTCAGGACATTTCTCCTTAGTTCTATGTTCTATCTTCCACCTATTACTTCTTGTCCTCGTTTCGGGTGCTTTAGAGAACAAGTTGACCCCTTCTCTGGGACAGCCCCTTAAGTACCGTAAGTACTATCATATCAATTTTTAGTCCTCCCTTTTGTTAGATTAGACATATCTAGTTCACTCAATCGTTCAACATATGGTTCCCCCCCCCCCAGACATTTATCATCTCTGTTGCATCACTGGAACATCAGAACTCAACTTCACTGCAATCATCAGATCTCAACATCGTTGTTTTTAACTGTGTTGGCCCCTTTCCTGGCATACTTTCTGCTATAGGATAATCAATAAAGCTTCCATTAAAACAAACAAACTCCAAACCCATTTCAAATTAATCTAGAATATTTGTTCTGCTTGGAGATTTAGAAAAGATCTAACATCTTACCTACGGAAGGGTTGATGTTTGCACCAACCAATAATTATTCACTTCTTTAGTGCCAGGTGAACCGAATAACTAGAGCAACTAGATCCAAAACAGGAAAGCTGGAATAGAATTGTGTGCATTTTCTTTAGAAGAGGCATTGTGTTAAACTGTCTCTTTGTATTACATTTGTGAAATAGTCATATGTAAGAAAGTCCCACATGGTTTTTGTAATCACATCTCCATATATATATGTATATAAGATCTAAGTTATATTTAATGTCAATATTTTAAAAGTCAATTTTATTCATATGTATGAAATCTCTTTGAACTTATCAAACATTTGTAAGCATTAACCTTTAAGGATTATATTGAGATTGACCTTCAGAGTTTATTATACATGCAGATAAGTTTGTGTGTGTGAGAGAGGGGGGGCAATATAGTTATAATGCATGTATTTTACCCCATTACTAAATAAGAAGAGTGAAAGAGAGAGTTTGGGATAGTGGTTAAGGCATCAGGCTAGGAACTAGGAAACTGTGAGTTGTAATACTGCCTTAGGCATGAAGCCAGATGGGTAACCTTGGCCAGTCACTCTTTCTCAGCCCTAGAAAAGAGACAATGCTTCCATAATCTTGTCAAGAAAATTGCAGGAACTTGCAATTTTGAGTCACAATACTGACTCAAAGGACTAAAAAAAAAAAGTAAGAAAGGAAGATTAAATTAAATCTGAAAAAGAATTTCATGAACTATTCTTTCACAAACAATCTGCTTAAGCTATTTTGTACATATCTGAGTGCAGAGTAAGAGGCATAGTTTAAATGTTACTTATGCAAAAAAAAATAAAACAATAAACTACATGCAATAGAAAATAAATGTTAAATTTCACTTATGGAATTGAGAGACATATCTTTAAGGACATTTTTGTACTGAATAGTAATTTTTCCCACAAATCTGTTTGAAGGGTGATCTGAAGTCCACCTTGGGCAAGCAGGTAGACATTGCATTTCAAGTTACTAATCAAAAAACAGAAATAAAATTCCAAAGAAAGAAATGGAAAGATGCAGAACTGTGATTAAAGAGGAACTTATTTTTCAAACCAAGAAAATGTTCCAAGAACCATAAATAAACCAGAAGCAAACTAGATACCATATGACCATGATTTAGCAATATATTTTGGGTTTATCGATGAATACTTTTTCTTATCCATGTCTTACCCTTTCTTTTATGTTTCCCCCATCTTATTTACACATTTATTCACTATAATAACAGAGGAGATGATGAGGCACATCTACTAATAACTACTAGAGATGATACATGTGATGCAGTGGTTATTAAGCAAACTCATTTTGCTTAATAATGGCACGGGAGGAAGCGAACTGGCAGCGAGGTAAGTTAGAACCCACCCCTGGAGCATGCTAACTTTAAGCGGTTGCTAGTCCCCTTGTTGTAAATCAAGGACTACCTGTAGCCATTATTTTTTGGAGATAATGTTGCATCTTCTTGCATGGTTTCTTCTGTTTCTTTGCAAAATATCTGCTTTGAATCATTTGATGATTTTTAAATCATTTGATGATTTAAGAATAATAATAACAACCATAAAGTTAATTATAAACAAAATTTAATGAGAAACAATGATTGCATCTTTTGACCATACACAGTAGTACAATTTATACACCCATACATATCTATCTAATACCTGGAAACTTCCTGGAGTAGTTCCTGCAGGCTTTTTGGCAAGATGTTTTGAAGTGGTTTGCCCTTGCCTTCTTCCCAGGGCTGGGAGAATTTGACTGGCTCAAGGTTACCAACCTGGCTTTGTGCTAAGGCTGGACTGGGAATCTTGGTCTCCCACATTTCTCACCTGGTACCTTAATCAAATTTACTGTCTCATATATTGTAATAAAAGAACTGAAATACAGTGGAAGTTACACAATTATAACACTGTCTATTATATTATTAAATATCTAATGGTATGAAATAATAGCGGAGACATAGTCTGTATCAAATCAAACTATTTACTAACAGAATCCCATCCCACTGACAAATAATTGCACTTACTGTATAATACTGGAAGATAACATGGGAATGAGTCCTTGCTTTTGTATGGGGAAGAATGAGGACTTGCGATTTATGTTAGCTGTGCGTAGGCATGACAATATAGTTAGCATCAGCCTAGGCTGTGGCTGTTAATTAGTTGATCTACTTGGTTGATCGACAACCTGACCTTTCTTCAAATCAGAATAAAGTTAATGTGAACACAAATGACCTTGGAGAGATCAGGGTATATTACCACGAGAAATGAAAATACCTCACATAAATATATTGACCATGGGTTGACACATAATTAAGTATCCAGTATTGGGAAGGAGAAAGGAAAAAAACGGGGAGAAAAAGAGGAGATTAAAATAAGCAACCAAGATAGGAATTTGGTAGAAAATTAGTGATAAACTGCAAGGCAGTACATCAATGGTTTTTATTCATAGCATTGCTTCATACATGAAACAATAGCTCACAGTTTGGCAAAAAATTAAAATGGATCATAATGCAAATAATAAAAGAAGCAGTTGCAAAGACAAATCTGAACAGGTTTTGCCCATTTAGTATGCTAGGCACATTGCAAAATGCAGCAGTGTGCTTTGTGAGGATTGCCTGTTGAGAGAATCAAGAAGATAACAATGAAATTCTTGCTGTCAGCCAGCATCCAGCAGCCGTTTCAACACCATGTTATTCCATCTACAGAAACCAACAAGTCACATATCGGAAAATCAGAATACTTTTCTGAAAGATGCTGAAACAGGGGAGGGGTCATAACTACATGGGCGAGGACTGGGAAATCTGGCTGTGCCATGAGATACAAGGAACACTTGCCTTGAGCAGCAGAGACTTGCGAGCAAAGAGTAGCTGGAGAATAAAAATATGAGCCATACTTGCTTTCTGCCTACAAAGCTCTCAGTCACTCCCAGGTGGACTGATGTAACATTCTCTACATGAAACTGCCCTTGAAGAGCTACCAGAAGTTGAAGCCACTGTTCCCTCTAAGGTGCGCGGCCGCGCGGCCGCGCACGTCACAGGGAATCGCCGCGCAGCAGTTTTGAACTGCCGCGCAGCGATTTCCCATGTCAGAGGGAACGTTGCTGCGCGGCCGCGCACGTGACAGGGAATCGCCGCGCAGCAGTTTCAAACTGCCGCGCAGCGATTTCCCTTGTTAGAGGGAACGTTGGTTGAAGCAGGTTCAAAATGCAGCAAGATGAACACTTAGGAACATTCTTCAAGCTGCACGTGTGACACTCATGTTTGAATCTGCCTTCAATTCAAGTGGTGGTTACCCATAAAGTCCTTCATGGCATAACACCAGGTTATGTGAGACACCATTTCTCCCCTATTGTGTCTAACACAGTTCCCAATGTGGTCCCCACGCCTCACAGGAGGGGCAGTTTGATTTTTAATGGGGGCAATTGGAACCTTGTTTAAACCAAGTTAATGGCCTTTTAGGCTTCCTCCGCATGAGTAGGAGTTCACTTTTTGAATAGTAAGAATTATATGTCACAGGTGGGGTGGCATCAGGATTTTAGAGATGCTTAGGTGTGGGGCATGGCCAAAAAAAGGTTGGGAACCACTGGTCTAACCCATTCCATCAGATCTGCAAGATGAAACATTCTACATCAATTAGACTCCACTAATAGGAATCAGGAGGAGACCTTTTTTTTTCTTGTGGTACCTCCTCTTTGGAACATCATTTCCCACCAGAGAACAGATTAACCCACCTCTTTTTCCCTTTTGTAAGGCCCTAAAGATTTGGTTGCGTGCCCAGGCATGAGGGGTAGAGTGTCAGTTGAGCTTGTGAAGTGGTTATGTCGATAGTTTATTGATTTACCTTGGCTGTCGATTATGTATTTATTTTATTCCTTATTGGCTTTTAATCACTTTGATCAAATGGGCAGCCGTATAAATTAAGTATATATCTGAAAATCAAGATAAAATGCTGAATGGCCCAACCATACCTTCTGTTCAATACAGAATTTGAAAGGAGGCCCAATGATAATCAGCAACATTTCATGGAGAATTAAAAAAAAAAAAGATTCCAGCGTGCCACCAACCCATTTGCCAAATCTGGCTTTTTGGCATTAAGACAAA
This sequence comes from Thermophis baileyi, assembly GCA_003457575.1. NCBI lineage: Eukaryota > Metazoa > Chordata > Lepidosauria > Squamata > Dipsadidae > Thermophis > Thermophis baileyi. Next base: position 1,382,754 of record QLTV01003492.1, read on the forward strand.
CCTGCTGATCCAATTTGAAGCAATTTTGGTCAGAATGAGAAAAAAAAGGGTTTAAAAATTTTTCCCTCCTTGACCCAACCATAGTCAATTGCTGAAAAAAAGAATTAGACATTTTCAAAATGAATATCTAACCAGAAGTAATATCTCATTGTGTTAGCTCAAAATAAATGCAAAAATCATCACATTCGGCTTGAGGGAAGAGTGGGCAAATGCTATCACCTTACCATACTCAGTGATAAAGAGTGCATCAGAAAGCATACCTACAGAAACACACACACACACACACACACACACACAGAGAGAGAGAGAGAGAGAGAGAGAGAGAGAGAGAGAGAGAGAGAGAAACAATGCTGTTGCCCTACAAAACGACCTTGACTATGTGTCAGAATGGTCAAACAATTGGCAACTCCAAATCTCAACCAACAAATGTTCTGTCTTACACATTGGCAAATAAAATCAGAACACCAAATACTGTACAAGCTGGGCAGATATGGAGTTCTCATCTCAAACAATCTAAGTGCCATAGCTCACTGTAACAGCATTGCCAAAAAGGCATTAAGAGTTGTCAACTTAATCTTGCAAAGCTTCTTCTCCAATAATAATGTATTGCAAACTAGGGCATACAAAACCTTTGCCAGACCAATTCTCGAATACAGCTCGCCTGCCTGGACTTCACACTGTCTATCAGACATTAATATGATCGAGCGGGTCCAGAGGTATTTCACGAGAAGAGTCCTCCACTCCTCTGCTCACAATAGAATCCCTTAGGCCACCAGGCTTGAAATTTTGGCCTTGGACAACCTTGAACTACGCCACCTACGGTCTGACCTAAGCATAGTACACAAAATTGTCTGCTACAACGTCCTATCTGTCAATGACTACTTCAGCTTCAACCACAATAATACACTGTCAAACAATAGATACAAACTCAAAGTAAACCGCTCCAAACTCGATTACAGAAAATATTACTTCAGTGGTCATATAAATTTAACAAACAAACAAATCAATGCACACGTTTGCCTACAAACAGTAAATATACATCTTCATTTGCTGGTTTCTTGTAGAGCAATGCCCCCTGCTCTATTTTAATTTCCACTATTGGAAAACCTACTTTGCTGTATTAAAAATTCCCAGAGGGAGAGGCAATAAAGTATAAAAAACGCTTTGTTTTTTTCAAGCACAACTAATAGAGGAACACATAGCAAGTAAGGAATCCCTGGGGGAAGAAGTACTTAAAAATCAAATACTACCTGGGTGAAAGAAAATTGCTTAGTTCTATATTTTCATAAAATCTGTCTCAAGGCAAGCGCTAATCTCCTCAATTCCAGGGGATCCAGCCAAATATTTTGCTTAGCACATTATTCCCAGCGAAGGGGAACAGTTACACCAAGTCAGCAGTACTTCGGTTTTCAAACACTGGCTGTCCCATTTTAATCCGAAAGCTTGGAAACCTAATCTAAGCAATCCGGCAGCAGACATGTGCGGAACTGGGAAAGGGGAAAAGAAAAAGAAAAAAAAGAAGGAAAGAGAAAAAAGAAGAGAAGGAGAGAGAGAGAGAGAGAGAGAGAGAGAGAGAGAGAGAGAGAGAGAGAGAGAGATTTGCAATGATATGCTCAGATATACTAGGCAGCAACAACAGGAACTGAAAGTTATGGAACTTTGGAAATGTGAATACTCCGTTGGATATCGGGCATCTCCCTTCTTGACCACACCACATCACAAATGACACCATTCAATAGCATTTTGTCATGGCACCAATTATAGAGAAGATGAGAGAAGGCCAGCTCCTCTGGTATGGACATGTCCTGAAAGCAGCACCTTCCACCGTGGCCAAGACTGCCTACCAACTAGAAGTCAATTTGCAACCTCGTGGGCATCCAAAACAGAGATGGCAAGACACCATCAACAAAGATATGCAAGCCACGGGCCTGCGCCCTGGAGATGCAGCTGACTTTGCAAAGTGGCATTCAATGATCTGAAAAGCGGACCCTGCACCTGCGGGAATACACTAGGAAGAAGAAGATGCTCAGATACGAATGCACACCTAGGTGAGTAGTTCAATTCTGCCTTTCATATATTCCAAAATTACCTTGTCCCTCCCCCCAAAAATGCCTAAGTGCAGTAACATCCACTCGCAGCATAAAACAATCCATAGCATAAGAAAATGGTAAGACGGCTACAAAAATCTTGGTCTTGTTGTGTATTGGCTTAGGATTGATACGAAATCAGAACATTAATGCCTTTCTGTAGGTGTCCTGGCATTACCTGAATGAAATCCATACATGATATTCACTGTGTTTGGGAGAACAAGAAATCATTTTATGAGGCTTTTAGTCCCTAAGAGCCAAGCAGTGTTCCTTTTCCTCAAAGAAATCATTTTAACTTTTCTAGCTTTGTTTTCCTTTTTCTTTTTTTATGAAAGTTGTATTTATAAGTGGCATTTTCCTTTGCAGGCCAAGGATGGCTGGATTGTTTTTGCTGCAGATTTTATGCTAAGGCAGCACTTTGAAGTTTGTGTCACATGCATGAGCAGCAAATGGAGTGGCAAACCCCCTTCTTTCATTTCCCCCACCCTTAAATAAATTCACTTATCCAAAAGCACTTTGAATGCTCTGAAAATAAGGAACAGAATTTATGAAGGGGTTGGTGCTGCCTTTTGTCTATTTTCTTGTGAAAATATTGAACAATCTCTAAACTTAATGATGTTTTGAATAAGGTCATGGAATTAGATGAATCGAGCAATAAATTGAGAATCGAGCACCTCTTAGGTGACTGTTACTTTGTGTGACTTCTGAGCCATGAAGTTTGAGGTGGGTTGAACAATGAAAGTTTCTGGAAAAATAAGTTAACCTAACTGCAGTTTCTCATGTATATACTTTCTAATATAATTAGAAACTGCCATTATATATTAGAAACAACATATATTAGAAACTGCCATTATATATCTATATCTATAGATCTATAGATATCTATAGAGATATCTATAGAGATATCTATAGAGATATCTATAGAGATATCTATAGAGATAGAGATAGATGATATAGATATAGGTATAGATATAGATATAGATGATATAGATATAGATATAATAGATATAGATATAGATATAGATATAGATATAGATATAGATATAGATATAGATATAGATATAGATATAGATATAGATATAGATATAGATATAGATATAGATATAGATATAGATATAGATATAGATATAGATATAGTAAACTACCCGGAATTACCTTGTGCTCAGATGGGTGGCCAATATTTTTTTTACAAACAAACAATAAATTTGCCATTGGACTCATTTATGGAAAAAGCAATCAAAGCATGAAATCGCATCAGGAGGTAGTCCTTGACTTATGACCACAATTGAAACCAGAATTTCTGTTCCCAAACAAGACAGTTGTGAGGTGCACCCAGATTTATGACCTTTTTTGACACAAGTGTTAACCGAATCATTCTATTTGTTAAATGAGTCGTGTGGTTATTAAGCAAATCCAGCTTCCCAAATCCACTTTGCTTGTTGGAAACCAATTGAGAAGGTTCCAAATGGCAATCGCATGACCCCAGGACATGCAACTGTCATATATACAGTACATGCCGGTTGCCAAGTGTTCAAATTTGGACCATGTGACCCTGGGGATGCTATGATGTGCAAGGACTGGTTCTAAGACACTTTTTGAGTACGATTGTAACTCTGAACGGTTGCTTAAACATACAGTTGTAAGTGAAGGACTATCTCCATTCTTTAAGAAGAACTCTTTTAAGAAGAGATTGGACAGCCACTTGTCTGAAATGGTATAGAAACTCCTGCTTGAGCAGGGGGCTGGACTAGAAGTTCTCCAAGGCCCCTTCCAGCTCTATTCTGATTCTGATTCAGAAGGCAAGATAAGAAGCAATAGATGGAAACTAATCAAGGAGAGAAGCAACCTGGAATTAAGGTGAAACTTCCTAACAGTGAAAACAATTAACCAGTGGAATGGCTTGCCTTCAGAAGTTGTGGGTGCTCCAACATTGGAGGTTTTTAAGAAGAGACTGGATAGCCATTTGTCTAAAATGGTATAGGTTTTCCTGCTTGAGCAGGCGGTTGGACTAGAACAGGGCTGTCAAATTCCCGGCCTACGGGCCGGATGCGTCACACGCTGGCCACGCCCACACCCGGTTTAGCGAAAGGGAAAAAAGTCCTGATACATCATGTGATGCCACCGTGACGACATGAGTTTGACACCCCTGGACTAGAACACCTCAAAAGTCTCTTCCAACTCTGTTATTCTGTTATTTGTTTTCTCATTATTCTTACAGTGCATCTAGTGCAGACTCAACAAATGCTCCATAATTATTGTGTTTTGGGCATAGCTTAGGAAATATTTATTTCAGAACTAATACAAATATCCAGCTAGTATTCAATGGCACACTCCTGGCACTATCTAAACAAGGTCTGCTTTGAAAAATTAAGCCTTGGGATGATTTGGCTTTCTCACTTTCCATGGCAACCTTATCATCTAATTAGCCACTCATGTCAGGTCCAAGAATTGTGTTTATGGGGGATTGACTGCTTTTTGTAATTCTGAAACTTAGCTTGTCCTATTGATCCTATCTTGTGGTTGAAGATTATCTTTATAAAAGGCCATCAGTGGTTCCGAAGGTTCTTAATAACATTTCACATTATTAAAGGGCACAGAACTCAAAAGCAAACACTGCCGAATTGTTGAATCCCTTTAAGTACTAAGTACTGTATATGAAAGCAGGGAAAACATGCTATAGTGAGGAATGCATTCTACTCAAAGGCTCTAAATGTCACACTCTGCTTATTTTCTTGAGTTGAGCACATGGGCAATGACCATTATCTGAAGTATACTGCATTATAGCTCCTTCACAAGAGCTTTGTAGATCAAGGTATAGAAGAGTAAAACAACTGAATGAATTTGTGTCTTTTGTGAAGGCAAGGCTAACCTATCCTATTGTTTTTGTTTTGTTTCTTTCTGTGATATTTTCCATGGAAAGGAGCGGGCATGGGTTTTTTTCATTGCAGCTCAAAGACCATGGAATGACAAATACATTTAAATACAGCAGTGCAATTTCAGAGTATCACAAAAAGGAGTTTTGGTGTGGGTCACATATATCCTAAAGCAGGGGTCCCCAAACTTGGCAACTTTAAGACTTGTGGACTTCAACTCCCAGAATTCTCCAGCCAGTTTTTTTTATTTCCCTTATTTCAGTTTTTATAAATATACGTATTTTGAGGTATAATTTTTTAAAATAATTTTTAAAAACTTGATGAATACTTAGAAGAAGCACTAGAAAGAACAGAAAATAAAGTATAACTTGATTGATTATCATAATAAGTAAAGATGCAATCCTCTACCCACCTCTGTTGTAAGTCCCACTATTTTTAGTAGGGCTCTATTCTGGATAATATGAGTCTCCTTTCCAGAGAATTCTGAAATGTTCTATTTTTCTTCTAGATCATTCTGATCTCAACATAGGTTTTACAACATTGAATTTTATTTGTTATAATAAGGATGATTATTATATTTCTTAAATTAGATAGAAACTTCTATTAGCTCTTTATTCTGATTGATGCATCTGATTTATGCTTCTTACATTATGCTAGTTATTGATTATTAATTCAATTTCAATAATAGTTATAATTGGGATAAGATAATCTTTATATGTAGCGTTTTAATCTCTATTGTCTCTCTCTCTCTCTCTCTCTCCCTTCCTTCCTTCCTTCCTTCCTTCCTTCCTTCCTTCCTTCCTCCCTCCCTCCCTCCCTCCCTCCCTCCTTCCTCTTCATCCTCCTCCTCCTGCTCCTCCTCCTCCTCTAGAATGTACCTTTAAAAATCTGTAAAATAAAGTAGAATAAATTTAGTAATTCTTGCAAACAGAAAGAAGAAGAAAGGCAACTTAAAAAATGGGTTCTCAGGGAATAGTTTCATGGAAACTATTCATGGAAACTTATATCAGGGAAATATTGCAATATACTCTTATAATAGTTTGTAATCATGGGCAAATTATAAAGGCATAAGAAGAAAATTATAACTGACATTTTCTTCTCTTCAGGTGTCATGAATGATATTCCAGTTTTTCTGGAACAGATTGATGATAATGTTTCATAATTCTCAACAAAGAAACACGTAACATATTATATAATTTAAATGAAGCAAATTAAGCCTTCACTAAATCAAAATCCAAAGTGGGTTGTTCAAATTTGCTAACTAGCTTATAATAGGATCTAGAGAAACTGATTTGATTCCCAGTTAAAATTCTCATTCATATGAATCATTTATTTTAACATCATACATGATGTTGAACATGGCGGTAAAGCATTGTTAAAAACCTTTTTTTGACAAAAGTTATAAATAATTGCAATTAGAACATGTGCAGGAGTATTGAGGGGAAATATGGAAAGCAGCATCATATTGTCATATCACAAGCTCTTTCCTCTGTCCTTTTTGGACATGTATAGTATTATAACATTGCATGCATCTATCAAAGGGGTAGAACTTGTGGCATGAAGATGTATCACAGCTTTCATCATGAAATCCATATAATGCTTCAATTGCAAATAAACTATTGAGGATTTTTGATGGTTTGTTTTCCTAGGTCCAATCATAGAACATAGAATAATAAGAGTTGGAAGGAACCTCAGAGGTCTTCTAATCCAACCCCTTGCTTGAGCAGGAGACTCTACTATTTCAGACAAATTGTGAAAGCCTTCAGTGATGGAACACCCACAACTTCTAAAGGCAAACTATCCAACTGGTTGATTGTTCTCACTGTCAGGAAATTTCTCCTTAGTTCTAGGTTGCTTCTCTCCTTGTTAGTTTCCAGTCATTATTTCTTGTCTTGCCTTTTGGTGCTTTGGAAAATAGTTTGACCCCCTCATCTTTGTAGGAGCCCCTCAAATATTGGAGACTGCTATCATGTCTCCCCTAGTTATTCTTTTCACTAGACTAGACATACCCAATTCCTGCAACTGTTCTTCATATGTTTTAGCCTCCACCCCCCCCCCAATCATTCTTGTTGCTCTTCTCTGCACTCTTTCCAGAGTCTCAACATTATATATATATGGCTGCTGCTGCACACTGTTGGCTCCATCACTGAAGGCTTTCAAAAAGAGACTAGACAACCATTTGTCTGAAATGGTATAGGGATTCCTGCCTGAGCAGGGAGTTGGACTAGAAGACCTCAAGGTCCCTTCCAACTCTGTTATTCTGTTATATTTAAATGATTGTCCACTTGGACTCCAAGACCCCTCTCAGATATCAGATCTTTACTGATTGTAGAGGACTCCCTCTACAATTAGTAAAGTCAATGATAAGAAAAGGTGGGAGATTCTTCCAATCATATCTGGAGAGCCACAAAATATTCTTATTTGCTTGTGTGTGTGTGTCCCCCCCCTTGTTATGCAGTCAGTTGTCACTGTGTAATCAAATTTAAACTACATTATCAGCTAGCTAGACAACTTCCCAGTTAGGAGACTTATCAGAATAACCTCTTTAGAGATTTCCAGTCTAGGCATGTAAATATCACTTGATTACACCCCAGTGTTGTTACAGAATAATCACATTTATGTCCACTCAGGAGGCATTCAACCAAAGTAAACGGGGTTTAGTCTAGATAAATAAGATTTCAGTTTTAACCTTGTATTTTCATTTCATTTTGCTGGTGTCTGCTTAATATTCATGTTGCCTCTAGATCCCTACTGCTTCTGTAATTTTTAATGTGTTTGACCTCTTTTATTAGTGGGAGATTCTAAACCATATTTACTAAATAGCATGCTAAAATTTTAAACAAAGCAGATTTCCATTCTCTTCATGATTATGCATTAGTTTAAAAATATGACTAACAAGGCCAACAATAAATATTCTCCAGGCACCCAAACAGAAGCCCTTTACTTCATTCTTTCTCAGAATTGCCAGATAATTTGCATTTGACCTGTGCCTCTGCGTCTGAATGCAAATATATATTTTCCCCCAGGTTGAATTCTAATCTGCCCTTAATTAAGCTAGAAACATTAAAGAAGTTCCATTTTTCTTGGCTAAGTAATCAGCTTTTTTATTTGATTTTAATAATGCAACAATTACTTTAGTCTTGATCCCATGCTACTGCGTTCCATTTTCAGAGCACATTAGGCTTCAGGGATGTCATTTCCAAACCATGTCCTAGAATCATTAGCATGCTACAGGATAATGTTTAATGTGTCATTGTAAATAAATGACATAATATGGTCTCCAGTATCCATCACTAATACCCTTTTTAATAAGCCAGCTTGGTCTAGTAGTTAAGGAATGAGGCTAGAAACCAGGAGACTGTGAGTTCTAATCCCACCTTAAACATGAAAGCTGGCTGAGTGACTTGGACCAGTCACTCCATCTCAGTCCTAAGAAGAACACAATGCCAAATCACTTCCAAAATCTTGTGAAGAAAATTTCAGGGACTTATCTAGGCAGTTGCCAGGAGCCAAGACTGATTTAAATGGATCAAAAAACAAAACTTTATTATTAATAGTTAGGTGAGTAGCAGATTCTTGGAAATAATGTGTACAAGTAGCACTTAGCACTTAGACTTATATATGGCTTCACAGTGCTTTACAGCCCTCTTTAAGTGGTTTTATAGAATCAGCATATTGGTCCCAATCTGGGTCCTTATTTTACCAACCTCAGAAGGATAGAAAGCTGAGTCAACCTTGAGCCAGTGAGAATCAAACTGCTGGCAGTCAGCAGAATTAGCCTGCAATATTGCATTCTAATCACTGCACCACCATGGGCCAGTGGTTGCAGCCTTCTCCTCCCTACTATCATAAATCCAGATGAATGTAGGATTGTATTTCCTCACTAGAATAAAGGTATGATTGGAAGTTTTAATCACAATCTTCCCCATTTTTTTGACATGTAAACCTATGTTGAGTTTGCATGCACATTTTTACATATTCAGTTAAATTACTATACAAAGGTGATTAGAAATGTTCACAGGAGGACCCTAGTGTTCAAGATATGAATAGCTGATATTCAGCCCTACTTGTTGTTTCTGTCTGAACTCTACCAATGATCTTACTTTCTAAAGAGTAATGCTAATAGCAAAACATTTGAAGGAACATGCCTGCAAATATTGAAAGGTAAAGAAAATTCTAATATTCCCTCTTATTCCATTCTTAGACATTTAGCAAGCCTATCAGACCCATAAAACTGGCCCAACATTGCCATGCAATCTTCAAGACTGAGTTGCATTTTTGAGCTTGGATTTCTTTTGTCATTTCCTTTCATAAAATGGATTTGTAGGAGTAAATATAAGGGAAAAGGAGTTGCAACTGGGGTTTCATGTCAATGGATCAATAATTTATTCCTGTTTTGTTCAGAACCATTGAATGAACATCTTTAGGAAGTTTAAGAGAAGAAGAACAACAGGCAGTCTTTGTATTGTTTGTCTCCAGCATCTGGTATTCAGAGAGATGCTCCGTTTGAAGAGCATAGCTGGTGCAGCCATTAAAATGCTTGTATGGACACTGATGATGGGGAACTAATACACAGAACTTTGGGTGGATTAAGTCAAATGATATGGCGGTGGAGATGACTTGAGAGAGAGAGAGAGAGAGACATTGAGACATTTGTAGTACATAGCACTAAATGCTGGTTAATGTCTTGGGTACGAACAATTCGTACATAAACTCACTATGTATCATTTCTGATAGAAGCCTTGAAATTACTGATGTAGTTTTAAAAAATTGCAGCCTAGAAGGTATCAGCTGCCCATAAAGATGTTTATCCGAAGCTAATTAACCTGCAAGGCATACATTTCCTTCTCAAAGGGACCCCAACAGTTCCATCTGAGATAGTCTCTGTGCTATCTATGTCTACCACTTTATCTAGAATCAAATCACACTCTTTCAACCATCTTTTTCCCCCCCTGGGTGGCTGAACACAGGTTGCCTACAATCTTATCTTTTATAAGTGACTCAATGAATTCTAAAAATTCAGAAGGTCTTTTTACTCCCTAACATTTAAATCAACACTCATTGTGTCCCTTGAGTTCTGCCAAAGAACCTGTGTTTTTTTTTTCAAAAGTAATGTATCTCCCAGGGACAAAATAATGGAGCAGCAAACTTTTCTATTATTATTTGCAGTTTTTGCTTATGTGCCTCCTGTGAAAACTGAACCGTGTCATAAATCCCCCATTCCTCTCTGCCAGCAAGATACAGAAACGAAGCACACTGAAGTCATTCCTCTTTCCACTCAGACCCGCTAGCAGTCACATACAACAGAAATGCCTGGAGCCATTTCCATCAAGTCTCTGCAATGCTGTTACAAGGATGCTGGAGGTAAAAGAAAGGCTCTAAATAGTTCATTCACTTCTGATACCATATAACATTTGCTAGACCAACATCGTCCCCGGAGCTCTACTTTAAATCTACAGATTCACAATCAAATCACCTCAGATGGCAAACAGTCCTTTATCCACAGGAAGACAGTCAAGTACACACAGCAATTCTGCACATAAAACAACAGTGAATACCCTGCAGAAAGGAACACCAACAATGAATAATAAATTACACTTATTAAAGGCAGCTGTCCAGCAGAGATTTGCTGATTTGCAGCTCTCCTTAGGGGTATAAATACCCATGTGCCACACTTATCTTGAATACTATGGATAATATGGTCTTCAGTTTGCCAATAAGCAGAGACATAAGTGAAACATTACTAAAACCAAGATTGTATTTCACATGACTATTATCATGACTATTATCAAGAGCCGAGGTGGCGCAGTGGTCAGAGTGCAGCACTGCAGGCTACTTCAGCTGACTGCTAGCTGCAGTTCGGCGGTTCAAATCTCACTGGCTCAAGGTTGACTCAGCCTTCCATCCTTCTGAGGTGGGTAAAATGAGGACCCAGATTGTTGGGAGCAATATGCTAACTCTGTAAACTGCTTAGAGAGGGCTGTAAAGTCTAAGTGCTATTGCTATTGCTATGACCAATGCAAACTATGCTCACCAGCCACACATTTTTGCTAATCCAAAATCCACATACAGTATCTGTATTTTGGTGATAACCATCTTTCCAGCTTGTGGCTCACAACTGAATATTAACTTAATACCGGTAATAGTTCACTTAATGCAATTGATTTTAATTTAATTTAAGGTTTATCACATATACAGCACGATGTACTATATGGTGTACTACACAAGCTTGCCTTAGAGAAAATGTTAGGGAAGATGTACCACACTGAAATGGGACAATTTTATCCTGATTTATATTCCTCAGAAGGAGAAGGGGAAGGGGAAAGGAAAAGAGATCAGAAGTCAAACTCTCTAGTGAAACTCTGGCTAAGTGCTTGGACTTGGCGTACATCTACTAATGTCAATTTTCTTCTGCTCCGTGTAATTAGTTTCTTGCTTTCCATTGCTTTCTATTTGTTCTCACTTTAAAGATGTCAGAATTTCATCATTTCTGTCTTCAGTTGTTTGTTTGTTTGTAAGTACATTTTGTTACTATGTTAGCAATTTCAATGATTCTATGCACATATCATTCAACCCGTATATATCAATAAAAAAAATATTACTTTGAAGCTCATTAGCGGATTGGATAAGTATTTGAAGCAAATCCGGTCAGATCTCAAGAGTGGCAATTTGTTCATGACTACTCTATCTTTTAGCAATTGATTCTCTTATCAGTATCATCCCCTGAACAAGTAAAATATTTGCCATAGCCTGACTGCATCTTATCAAATTGCTGCTATTTTTGTTTTACGCTAATATAAATCAACTGACCTCTGCTTGGTTTCTCCCAATTTCTTCTTTCATCTAGAAATATCAATTCGGAGTGATTATGAAAATCCAATAGCAATCATGGCTTGGAGACAATTCAGTGACATCACTTATACTCTTATATAGCACTTCTTTAGAGCTTTTAACTTAATGAAATTTACAAGGGCAGTTGGAAAAACAGCTGTCATTGATTTTGAGATGAGAAAATGAAAACTGCTTCTCACTTTTTGGACCCATCACAAATGTTTATAATCAATGCTTTATATTACAGACAAAAACACATTGTCTGAGCAGCACTGACATATTTACAAAGCTGAAATCTGTCAATTCTGCTCACCTATTGCTGTCTATGTTCTGCCTTATGCCAGTCCCATATAATTCTCTGGCTGTTGATAGTTTTCATTTTACTGCTTGATAAATAGCCAGTCAAATCCAAACTTCAGCATTTCCAGATAGGCATGAACTAGATACTGATTGTCTCTGAATATTGGCAGTGAGTGGGCTAAGGCAATGTGGAGACAAGAAACATTGATAGATGGAAGGTTTGATTTGAAATGCAATACAAAACTTGCACAGAATTCTATTACAGTAAATTTGGGGTATCTACTCAATTAGATATTGTAATTACAAAATCTATCATACATGGAGTCTTCTAGCATTTGACAGAAATATTAGGAAGCACGTTGATTCAGTGGTTTAATGACACGGGAGATGGTTTGGCGGTTTGGGTCCTAACACTGCATGGAAGGGTGAATTCTTGTCACTCGCCTCAACTTCCATCCAGCTAACAGTTTGAAAGCATATTCTATGCAAGTAGATAGATAGGTACCACTTCAGTGGAGAGACGAACTGATGCTCTGTGCAGCAGTCAGATTCCTGGTGGCTCTGAAACTTTCTGGTTTGTGGTGCCTGCTTGCCAGTTTCAGGAAGCGAAGGGGCCTTGGAAGGAACAGCTGCTCATCTTTCTCTCTGGTGTGAAGCAAAGTCACCCTCCTGTGGCACAGTTTGGGAAGCACGCAAGTGTGTCCTATAACAGGGCTGGTATCTTGGCGAGCCAAAACTACTCCTCTGGATTTGCGTTGTGGTCTCCTGGCCACTGTAACAATACCATATGTTAATAATAATCTGAAATATCCTGGACAGATTTGCAGGTATGAGGGGTTGGGGCAGGGGCTGTGAAATCATATTGAAAGCACTATACAATAGGGAAAACTGTATACAAATCTCTATTTGTCAAAAAGAGGCACATTTGACCACACAGAATTTGTTACATTATTTTTGGAAAATAATAATAATAAAAAAGGAATGAAACAGCAAGGAAATGTAGCCTATGTAATTCTTACATAGGCTGGATTTTGATTGATCCACATTTCTATAGGACAAAGTACCACTTATTTTAAAGTATGTCCTAGTGAAAGGACTCGTTCTTCTGTAACTACTGTATA
>QLTV01003492.1:1400965-1408555 GCA_003457575.1 Thermophis baileyi
ACCTTTCAAAAATATCTGAAGATCTGGCTCTGCCAATTACAGTAGCTAAAAGAACCACGAGAGCATTTCTCTCTCTTTGTCTCTGTCTGTCTCTCTGTCTGTCTTTCTGTCTCTCTGTGTGTGTGTCTGTCTCTGTCTCCCTACCCCACCCCCTCCCCCCCTCTCTCTCATAAAAAGGGCTAAACAAGGAGTCTCTGATGGAGTGAATGGAATTAAAACAAAAAATCTGGGTGTTTAGTGCCTGATTTGTGATTATAATGTCACAGTAGCATGGGGGACACATGGTCAGCACTTATGATTTATTTATTTTTGCCAGCATCCTAAAAGCAAAGTCAATAGGGAAGCCAGCAGGAGGTCATCTGTTGACCACCTGATGTCCTTGCTTAATTATAGTAGAGGATTTGCTTAAATGATGGACATGCTGGAACTGCTGCTGCTAAGTAATGTGTTTGTGTGACATCATGATTTACAACCATTCTACAACCAATTGCTATTGTTAAGCAAGCACTACCTTTAAGGTTTTTACTAGGAAGTGATTATTTGCAAAGTCCTACCTGTATCATACTTCCCTTTGTCCCTTTTATTTTATCTTAGAGTGGTTTCAGTTTTTCTAAATATCATTATAGAGCAGTTCCTGGAATTTTGCTGCATGATCAGCCTCACTGGTTATGGTTATTTCATTTAAGCCAGCTCCATATGTTCATAAGAATAGCATGAGCTTTGATTGTTTGGCACAAGGATAACATTGTCCTTTCTAATAGTCTATATCCATGAGACTCTCCATTATTCCAAGGGATCTGCGGTACTGAAATAATAGCACATCTGGGAACTACCACTGTTGATAGCTTTATCGACATATTGATTTGCTGATCTGTAAATCAACAAGACATGCATAAAACTAAAGATATAAAGCTAGTGAAAAGAGAAGACCTAACCAAGAGAAATTCTTTATGGGTTATATATTTGAGTTTACCTTTCTCTGAACTATAGCAAGATCTTTAAAACGTAATAAAAAGTGGTGGGGTGGAAAGAGGGAGAAACTAAATCCTTCCTTCCTCCCTCCCTCCCTCCCTCCCTCCCTCCCTCCTTCCTTCCTTCCTTCCTTCCTTCCTTCCTTCCTTCCTTCCTTCCTTCCTTCCTTCCTTCCTTCCTTCCTTCGATTGTACGAGCGTCGGGTAGGGACAGAGCGTAGCTCCTTCCTTCCTTCCTTCCTTCCTTCCTTCCTTCCTTCCTTCCTTCCTTCCTTCCTTCCTTCCTTCCTTCGATTAAGCCATACAAGTTCAAGAGCACTCTTGAAAATAAAGCATTTGGGAATGTCTCAACAAACTAAAGATGAAGTACTGCAGTTTTGTCAATGAACATTGCATCCAACAAGGAACTTCATTCAATATACAGCCTTCCAATTACTTTCATTGATTTAGAAAGTCAATCTTCTTCCTGCTGTTCAAGTACATGAGAGCAACACCTGACAACCTGTGGGTTTTTTTTGTGTGTGTGTGCTGCTATATCATTATATTTTATCTTTTAGCAGGAGGGTCAAACAATATTTGTCTTTCTCACAAAACATTGGCCTCTACTTCAAACTCACCACTGCTATGTTTTGTCCTCTCAGGGTTGCTTCTCTGCCCAATCAAATGATTATTTCAAAACAGTTTGGGCAGTGTCTGTGAAGCCATGACAAAACAGGGTGTGGCAGAACAATCTTGTGCTCATCTCTAGTTAAGAGCCATGATGGCGCAGTGGTTAGAGTGCAGTACTGCAGACTACTTCTGCTGATCACCGGCTGCCAGCAGTTTGGCAGATCGAATCTCACCAGGCTCAAGGTTGACTCAGCCTTCCATCCTTCCGAGGTTGGTAAAATGAGGACCCAGATTGTTGGGGGCAATATGCTGACTCTGTAAACCACTTAGAGAGGGCTGTAAAGCACTGTGAAGCGGTATATAAATCTAAGTGCTATCTCTAATGGGAAAGAACCTGGCAAAGTGAATTGGATGTAAATGAGCATTAGTAAGATCTGAAACATCAGGGATAAAGACAGATACATTTATTGGCTTTGGTTTCTCTACCCTTTATTTTGTTAATAAATCTGGGCAAATTAGATATGCATAACTGCTCTGGGTAAATTGAATATGTGTAAATGTTCCCAACATGAAGTGAAGCATGCGGTATCTGTTTGTCATCTTGCTTTAAAAGATGAAGAAGGAGATTATGCAGGAAACATGAAAACAAAAGACAGAGATGGCACTTCTAATTTAGTCCTGTATATATTGTTGAATATAAAACAAATCTGTATGGCATAGTAACATAAGGTAATAACATACAACCTCAACTTTTTACTTTTACATAATAATATATACTAGCCATTTCTATAACAACAACTTATCTAATCAGTAAAACCCAAAATCAAAATTTCATTTTTTTTCCACCTCAAGTACAAAATCCAAAAGTGGTTTCCAAGTAGAAACAAAATTAATTGTACTCATTAATTAAAGCAATCAATTTTGCCATCTCTGCTAACTCCATCAACGTTTGCAACCATTTGTCCATTGTGGGCATGAAAGAAACGTTCCATTTCTGTGCATAAAGTATTTTTTGCTGTTGTCAACACATGTAACATCAAAGTTCCATTTTTTTCAAGTTCTTTATCCATTAAGCCTAGAAGAAAAGTCTCTGGTTTTATCTTTATATTCACTTTAAGAATCTTCTGTATTAAGATGTGAATCCTATTCCAATATTTCTTTACTTTTTCACATGTCCACCATCAATGATAAAAAGTTCCTTCTTTACATTTACATTTCCAACATTCATTTGAAGTACTTTCATACCTTCTTGACAATTTGTCCAGCAGTATGCCGTTGTATAAAAAATTAATTTAGATTATAATTTAATGTAAATTTTGAACCTTTCATTCACATGTTTTTCCATTGTTAAAGCATTATACTATATCCAAATTTATTTATTTAGTGTATGGCATAGCATACATGGACTAGCAATATATATTTACATTTCATTTAGATTAGTAGAACACAATAAAATATAAACATTAAAAAGATCTATGTTCAAATACCAATGTTCAAATACCAATGTTCAACATTCAAATATCAATGTTCAAATATATCCAAAATTCTTGGCCCACTGAATCATACAACGCTTTACCTACTCATGCTCCAAATTCAATTTCAGTAGTAAGGGTTTCTTCCTTTGCTAAAGAGCTCCATGCTTCAGCAGCTAATTCACATCATTAAATATGAAAGAGACATAATTTGGAAGATGAAGTTTTGCTAATGGAAAAATATTGGGCTAATGGCAATTACTTAGTTATCTTATCTTGCTCTTTCTGGTTTCTTTTCTATTTTTCAAATCTTCATTGTTTATTGAGTTTATTTTTTATTAATCTGGTGCAAGGAATCAGAAAGTCAGGATCGGGTGGAAAAAAAGCCAAATGTTCCATTTCTCTTAATGTCCCTGCTCAAACAAAGCAAAGAAAGCTGCTTAATGGGAATAAATGGCTATGGCAGTGTAGCTTCAAGCCAAGTTCTTGTTTCCTCATCAATGAAAATATCAGTGTGTCACCCTGGGATCAGAATGGAAATGACTGAAGGTTCCCAGCATGCAATAGAATAAAAAATTTCTAAGCCTCTGGGACATTCCACTACAGATGTAGTGATGCCGCTTAAAAAATGAGTGCATTAGACAAATTATGAAGCAAAATATGTCTATTTGAGAAAAAATATATAGTTTGAAAAATGCATTAACTTTTCTACCAACATCTTACTGATGTGGAAATGTAACGCTGAAACAAATCTAGCTTTGTGAAAGCTCAAAGCTGCATGCTTCCATTCTGATTACAATTTAAAGACAATGGACCCCTGTGGAGAAACTGATGTCCCTGGCAAGCGATCATGCCAATAATACATTAAACTCTGGGAACTGAATGCTGGCCAAATATGCTCACATTCTTACCAAAACTATCTTCTGGAAGAGAAAAAAATGATTTGATTTTGGCTATATTATTGAACCAGAAGTCAGAGTCTAATGCTACAAGGAAAATATAACAGGAGAAGGTATCCAAGCTGTTACTTTAAGGCAATTCCTCTTGTTTTCAATATCTAATTCCCTCTTTGCATTTAAAAAATTCTGTAGCATCAGTCTACATCAGTGGTGGGTTTCAAATTTTTTTACTACCAGTTCTGTGGCCGTGGCTTGGTGGGCATGGCATGGATTGGTGGGCGTGGCAGGGGAAGGATACTGTAAAATCTCCATTCCCACCCCACTCCAGGGGAAGGATACTGCAAAATCTCCATTCCCACCCCATTCCAGGGGAAGGTTACTGCAAAATCCCCATTTCCTCCCGATCAGCTGGGACTCGGGAGGCAGAGAATAGATGGGGGCGGGGCCAGTCTGGTATTTAGCGGTTCTCCAAACTACTCAAAATTTCCGCTACCGGTTTTCCAGAACTGGTCAAAACCTGCTGAAACCCACCTCTGGTCTACATCAGAGGTGGGTTGCTACCAGTCCGGACCGGTTCGGGAGAACCATTAGTGGAAATTTGGTGTGGTTCCCCGAACCGGCAGTGATCTCTGACTGGCCACGCCCCTGAAACGGTTCCTGCTCGCTCACACCACCTGCCTGATGCTCGCTCGCCCCGCCCACCCGATGCTCGCTCACCCTGCCCACCCGATGCTCACTCACCCCACCTGCCCGATGCTTGCCTGCCCCGCCCGCCTGATGCTCGCTCACCCCGCTCTCCCGATGCTCGCTTGCCCCGCCCAGCAACTACTTGCAGAATCTAGCCGCGTACTTCTTCTGCTCTCTGCTGCTGGCAAAGGTAAGGCAGAAGGGCACGGGCCAGCGGGTGGGCGGGGGAGAGAGAGCTGGCGGAGGGGTGATGCCAGCAGCGGGTGGACTGATGCATGTGGGGAGGGAGGGGGGAGGGAGGGGAGCACACGGGAGATCACCACGAGTAAACTGCAGCTAGGATCTCCTGCGTGCTTCCCTCGCAGGCTAGGCCGGCTGGGGGAAACACATGGGAAGGGCTCCGGGGCTCCAGAAGGGAGAGCTGGCAGAGGGGTGATACCAGCAGCGGTGGACCAATGCGTGCAGGGAGGGAGGCGGGGACAGAGGGGGGAGGGAGGGGAGCGCACGGGAGATTGCAGCACCAGAGCCCTTCCCATGTGTTTCCCCCAGCCGGCCTGGCCTGCGAGGGAAGCACGCGGGAGATCCTAGCTGCAGTTTACTCGTGGTGATCTCCCGTGTGCTCCCCCCCCGCCCCCCCCCCCCCCCCCCCTCGCCAGCCAGCTCGCTCCCACCCTGCACGCATCGGTCCACCCGCTGCTGGTATCACCCCTCCGCCAGCTCTCCCTCCCAGAGCCCCGGAGCCCTTCCCATGTGTTTCCCCCAACTGGCCTGGCCTGCGAGGGAAGCATGCGGGAGATCCTAGCTGCAGTTTACTTGTGAGCAACAGTCCTAGAAGGGTGGGATGTAAACAATTTTAAAAGCTAAAAAATATAAAATACACAAAGTTAAAAACATTTTAAAAAGCAAATGTTTAAATCTAAAAAAAGAAACATATTAGAAAGGTAAAACATTAAATACAAACAAAACAAAAGTATATGGCTGACTAAATCTATCATAATACAGAACACTCTTAACTGACAAGTTAAAACTATTTTTTTTAAAAAATAGGATTAACTTGAAGCTCATCAATGCTTAAATTTTCCTGGAAAGGAGAGGCCAGACACCCTAACCCTAACCCTTGATGTGAGTGATGTCAAGTTGGCCACCCAGTCACATGACCACCCAGTCACATGACAACCAAGCCATGCCCATGCCTGTCACATGATCATTAAGCCACACCCACAAAATAAGCCACGCCCACAGAACCAGTAGCAAAAATAATTAGAACCCACCCCTGGTCTACATTATATGTAGTCAGACTGTAATCACTGCCATTTTATACTTCCATTAATTCCTATCTCATCTTACACTAAAGTGTTAAATTTTAACTTTTTTCATTTCCCTTCATTCTTCAGTATAGATCCCATCTGCTTTAACCTGTCTCTGGCCTTGTCTCCACAAGTCATTTAACAAAAAGAAGTACTAAATTTTCTTTCTTCTAATAATCACATACAATAGCTGTTATAACTAGCATTAAGGAAATGTGGTCATTGGCATCTTTGTATTTTATTTTTTGAATATTGGCGGCATGTCTTATGTGAGTTATTTGTTCTGAATATGTAATTCCTATCTATAAAATATTACATCAGGAAACAGCTTCAGAATCTGGAAGACAGGGCAAAGGAAGAGAGTTAATTCTGAAATTAATATATTCATTTTCCTTCCAACCAGTATTCCAATTTTTGACTGCCTAGTATGAATCCAGCTCTATTTATATGTAACTGTGTATGTTCATTTGTGGTATGCATTTGTTTAAACTCAATATAATTATTCTGTGCTGAGAACTGGAGGGTGAAGAACTGAGGCGAGACAGAAATAAAGGCTAACACGTTTATTTCTAACAATGGTTGCTTGACAAGGCAGCTAACACAGTGCCTGCTCAGCTAACAGCAACAGCTGAGACCCTGTCTGACAGCTCCTTTTATACTCAGCTGTCAGACAGGCGACCAATCAGGATGCAGCACAGTGCCTTCTAGGGAAGTGGACCAGAGTGAAGACTTCGGACACAGCAATAATGACTCTAGTTCGATTAGGATTGAACAGTACTTTGAATTTTGAATAGGCGCTAGAATTTCAAACACTTCTGAGACCATGCAGAATTAATTAACATAGCAGAAAATAACTTTCAGTAAGTAAATTTCAGTGACCAGGTATTATAAATATAAATAAATATAACCCAGAAAAACTTTTGCCCAGGATGAATTGAATCATTACTCTAAAATGATGGAAGTGGAATTCAGTCATAACAATAATTCTTCCAAATGTCTTTGTTCTAATATTGCATAATTTTTGGAGGTCTCCTAATCCCTTAATTCTACAGGCCTGTTCAACCTTTGGACTCCTTTGCTTGAATGGATTCTTTAAATGATTCCTATTCATGCTTACAGGCAAGATTTTGCCTGTTATGTGTTGTTTATTTAACATATAAGCATAAAAATGTGTCCATATTACTCAAACACCTGAAAAACAATCCTGGGAAAGATAATTCTTCTAATAAGGATGTTCAACTACGATACAACAGATGTCCTATTTGGGCTGGTCTGCCCCAGGACAATTTCTAAGTAATTAATTGCTAATAAATAGTTAAATCTAAACAGTTTGGACACATTTGTATGTTAGGAAGTATTTTGCTGAGATCCAGGAATGTTACCTGAGTAGATAAGGTAAGCTCCGATTACCAAAAAATTCATTTCAATGCATTATACCTACTACCCTCTAATACCTTTTGCATTTAAATTGAAAGTGAAAGGTCATCTCAAATTATTATTGTGATGATGATAATTCTAATATCAGGGTTTGAGTGAATTAAAAATGAATTTAATGTATGACTGAAAATGGCACCATTTTATGCTTGATCTTTTCATGTATTTGTTTAATGGGCACAATAGCCTACTTAAGAGACAAGATTATCAT
>QLTV01003492.1:1408794-1422668 GCA_003457575.1 Thermophis baileyi
GAGCTAAATAGCTTGAAATAGATCTATACTAGTCTCCCTTTATTTATTTATTTATCAGTAAAAATATGTAACACATAGAAACGGACTGTCGTTGTAAGCAACTGCCTGGATGGCCCCTGGAGGGGCCGAAAGGCAAAAAGGAAGCAGTATGCTCCCTCCCATATTTGGGTATACCAGGTGATTTGACAGAGAAAAAAACATATATATATCCTTGTCCCTGGAACAAGCTGATAGGGAGGAGATCCTGTGGCTCAAGAGGTTAAACATCTGCCTAACAAGGCAAGCTGCCCAGATTCAAATCCCAGTAAAAGGGGTGTGGCTAGCTGATGAGAGCTAAATAGCGTGAAATAGATCTATACTAGTCTCCCTTTATTTATTTATTTATCAGTAAAAATATGTAACATATAGAAATGGACTGTCGTTGTAAGCAACTGCCTGGATGGCCCCTGGAGGGGCCGAAAGGCAAAAAAGGAAGCAGTATGCTCCCTCCCATATTTGGGTATACCAGGTGATTTAACAGAAAAAAAACTATATATATATATATATATATGTGTGTGTGTGTGTGTGTGTGTGTGTGTGTGTGTGTGTGTGTGTGTGTGTGTGTGTGTGTGTGTGTGTGTGGTGTGTGTGAGAATAATAGTTGCATTAGATAATTATATATAGAATTGTAATTATTTACAGCTAAAATTATAAAATTGTTTTTTCCCTTTTGTTCTATTTTTTCACTTTAAAAAAAATACTTTTTCCGTTTCCATGTCATTTATTTACTTATTAAATTTATTTGCTGGCTATCTCACTGTGTGCTACTCTAGGTGACTTAAAACAATAAAAAGAAATAAATGAAAAGAGTAAAGAAAATAGAAGTAAAATAATAGAAAAATAAAATAAACAACGAAAAAGAAATTAACAAGAATACATCTATATGATAGCCAAAAAAAAATAATAAAGTAGTATTTTTTTTAAAAAAAAGTATAGGTTATTAGAGTAAGCTCTTGAAATAGACTTAATAGAAACATGTTAATAAACTGTACAATATTATGGTCCCTGGCTATCATTTTCTGCAATTACTTTGTAAATAGATGTTACAAAGTGCTGATCAAAAGCACAAAACATTTGCTAAAATCACTAGAAATAAGTGAAATAATTCACTCTAAATGCAGATAAGATACTAAATAAGCTAAATATTATAACCACAGGACTATAACACAACCTGAGGAATAAAAGATTAAAATACTTATATACTAATGATGGTTTACATGCAGTGTGGGTTTATATACTAATCAATACAGCATCCAGTTTTGGGTACTAATTAAAAAAAGATGTTGAGACTGGGAAAATTGCAAAGAAGAGCAACTAAGATGATTAAAGGCCTGGAGACTAAAACATATGAAGAACGCTTGCAGGATTTGGGTTTGGCTAGTCTAGAAAAAAGAAGGACTGGGGGGGGGGATATTATAGCAGTAGTCTAGTATTTGTGAAGTTGCCACAAAGAGGAGGGGGTCAACTTATTTTCCAAAGTACCAGAGTGCAGGACAAGAAACAATGGATGGAAACTAATCAAGGAAATAACCTGGAACTAAGGAGAAACTTCCTAACAGTGAGAACAATTAACCAGTGGAACAGATTGCCATCGGAAGTTGTGGGTGCTTCATCACTGGAGGTTTTTAAGAAGAGACTGGACAGTCATTTATCTGAAATGGAATAGGGTCTCCTGCTTGAGCAGAGAGTTGGACTGGAAGACCTCAAAGGTCCCTTCCAGATCTATTCTGATTGATTGATTGATTGATTGATTGATGGTTAAAGATTAGCATAGCTAAATGCTAAGTTGCTTAGCAAATGTATATGTGGATACTTATCTGTCTGTCTATACTGGTAAAATACAACACAAACCTAAATCATAACACAAAATAAAAGACATTGTAAAAAGAAACTGTGTAATATGTTTTAATAGGATCATAACAATTAAGGGATTATTTTCCTGAATAAAGCAATGAAATAAATTTTACAACCCTCCTAGATGTATTAGGGTTCCTGTACAACAGTAGAAAGCAAATGAACTCATTCTCTGAATTAGTGAGACTGCAATTAGTAAGCAGAGTCATTATGGCTATATGATAGGGGATACAAATTGCTATTAAAGAGACATTTAAGAGGATAGTTTTTTATTTTTTATTTTATTTATTTATTTATTTATTTATTTATTTATTTATTTATTTATTTATTTATTTATTTATTTATTTATTTATTTATTTATTTTCCCACAGGTCATGGGACAACTCACTCTGCAAAATGAGTACATTCCTTCCAAAATTTCAGAAGCATTACACTGGACAAGGAAAAAACTGTGAGCTGCATTGGGCAGGTAATATGAATAGATAATTTGCTGGCATGGAAGCTTTCTTATTTCCACATTGCAATTTGTGTGACCTAGTTTGCCCCATTCTACCTGGAATGCTATGTCAAACAGTCACTGTGAGATAACAGTTCTAATTGGTAACCTTATGGCCAAGACTCCTGTACTTGAGAATACCAAATACCAGTGATTTGCAACACTGATGTACATCGCTCTGGATTCTCATTTTTCAAAAGAAGAAAATTTGAGCAGCTAGGGAACATAGAATAATAGATTTGGAAGGGACCTTGGAGGTCTTCTAGTCCAACCCCCTGCTTGAGCAGGAGACCCTATACCATTTCAGACAAATGGTTGTCCAGTCTCTTTTTGAAAGCCTCCAGTGATGGCGCATCCACAACTTCTGAAGTCAAGTTGTTCTATTGCTCTCACCATTAGGAAATTTCTCCTTATTTCTAGGTTGTTTCTCTCCTTGGTTAGTTCCTGCTATCATGTCTCCCCTAGTCCTTCTTTTCATTAGACTAGAGTTTGAGCTACAAGTAAAGTTGGCCTGTACTTTCTAGTGGGATCATGCCTCCACATGTAGCAAATTACCTGGCAATGTGCTGTTAGGAATCTGGAGCAGATGAGATCTAAAAACTTTAGATTACTATATGTACATCCCTGGAAGCTATGTAACAATTGGGAAGTATAATTGGCTTTAAAGCAGGGGTGGGTTCTAACTTACCTCGCCGCCGGTTCGCTTCCTCCTGCGCCGCGTGACTGTGCCCGCATTGCACACCACTTGGCTGTGCTGCGTGGCCGCGCATGCGCAGTGCCAAAAACTCAGCTTCTGAGCATGCACAGAAGCAAAACAAGCAAAAAATAGCAAAAAAAAAAAGCCAAAAACAAGATGACAGTGCATGCGCAATGCCAAAAACTCAGCTTCTGCGCATGCGCAGAAGCAAAAACCAGGGAAAAAATAAAAAAATATGGCGGCATCCATGGACTGGCACTGACAGAACCGGCTCCGTGACGTCACCACCGGTTTACTATCGGTTCTATAGAACCGGTGCGAACCGGAAGGAACCCACCTCTGCTTTAAAGAGCTTTATGGCTCTTTACAGATAAGTTATTGTCTCCTTTGGTAAGAAAGGAACCTAATATGGGTTTGGCAATGTTTAAACTTATTGAAAAAAAATAATGATTTAATTTGTTCCCACCAGACATCTGAGATTTAGAATACTATGCCAAGATATTTGAAGAATGAGACCTATCTATGAGATTATAGTTTCTTTAACAAGACTGCAATTTTGGTTTTGGAATAGTTCATTATATTCCTTTCTTCCTTGCAGGAATCCACAAGACCCCATAGATTTCTTTGGAGGCCAATGGTTTAGAGAAAGGATGGATACATTATTGGTATAGTGAAGTACAGCCAGCTATCCATTATTAGGTTTGGGAGTGAAGAGCTCACTTAAGGTTTTGACCATTGAATTCACATAGATATTGAAAAGGGAAGGAGGGGGCGTCCTTTTAGGTTGGAAATGCCTGCAGAGAAATGGCTGCTGCTACCATACCTAAATTACATAATGATGTTTTCATGCAACAGCCTAACAAGATAAAGTAATCTGTGCTGTGTAGAAGAATGAAATTGCTTCCATCAGAGTCTTTCAGGGATTGGAATTGAAGACTGCTTGTAAATTAATGAAGGCAACCTTGGAGGGGCAGGTTAAACCCTTGTGCCTATTTCTACTAGAAGTGTACATTATGGCACATTACTCCATCATTAACCAGCCCTCCCCAAGCTTACTATTCATTAAGTAGAAATTTGTCTTGTTCTAGCCAATCCAGAGGCTGAAAGTTTGTTGGCAATACTTAGGAGGCTAATCAGACAATAATTGGAAGAGCCCAGGTTGTTGCTGTTTTTGAAAAGTGATAATTGTGGTCTTTGGGCCCTCAGAATGTGTAATTATTTTGTGTAAATAAGGAAGCCAAAGGAAGAGCTATCTAATCAATGTCACTTTTAACCAAGGTCAGGTCATTAACAAGAGGTTTCTCATTTAAAAAAAATGATTAACTCGTTTAACAATTTTTAAATGAGTGACTGATGGCCAGAGGGAAATGCATTTAGGAATATAACTTGTGGCAAAGGGTGAGTGGAAGAGAATATATTTCGTATGCTATAAAAGCCTTCCCACCTCTTATCACCTTAATTACTGATTAGGCCATCCTACTTGTTTAAATGCTTGCAATTATTTCAACAATAACTAAAAGGTGGCATTTCTATCCTCTGTAGCTTGAAAAAAAATTGTCCCAATTGTTTGGTGTAAATAATTGCTGCCTTTTCCTCCACAGGGATAGTACTGAGTTTTTGTTTCTTTGTTTTTGTTTTTCCAAAGATGATGCTACAACTCATTTAGTCACCTCTGGAGGCTCTTTTGCTTCACCCAGTTTCTTTTGCCTTTCTCTTTTTGCAACCACATTTGACCATGTCTTTCTTTTTTTCTTATTTTAATATTTATGAATTTAAACTCTCAAACTGCAGTTGAAAAGCACCAATTGCTATGGGTAGGAAAAAGAACCTGGAGCTTTGAAACTGGAAAAGGTAGTAGAATAGGTGAAGCAATAATGAGCTCCTCACCTTAAAAGTTTCTACTGAGGACTTAATTGCATGGAATCCCATGAAAAGATCTGAAATGGTCCACTAGCAATCAATGATCTCTTCTCCCTAATGAAGATTGCATGGAATGATGCTTTACAAGAAAATGTTGACTCTGGTTAATGTATTGTCCATTTTGAATATCGTCTCTATTAGAGACCAGTGTCTCTAATGTTGCTAGGGTCAGCTAGTTAAATAATACCCTAGCTTCTAAACCTCCACCAGATTTTTTTTTTTTGGGGGGGGTAAATATTGTTTCTTAACTATGCAGACTATAATAGCCTTGTTTGAGCAATTAACAACTATTCCTGCAAAAATTGATGATCTGAAGAAAACATTGGATTCCTGTATTGGACTGTCTTCAGAGATACAGAATGCAAATTACTCCCAACAAAATTCTATGCTGGATATCCCATTAACTGATTAGCAACCTGCAAACAGCAAATGTCATGCTCCCTTAATCCCAGATAATAAAAAGGACCCCACCCTCATAGATCAACATAAGCAATTAGTTCTGTCTCCTCTCAATAACAGCATTAATACAGGAAAATGAGCTTCCAGACCCTCTGCTAATTTTTTTTTCCTAAGCCAAGCACCTGATTGACCTTGTTCACACTAATTAGCTCTCTACACCTATTAGGATTCAGTTGTTTTTCAGCAATTCAATGGTAGTATTGATGTTTTTAAAAATAAAGACCACTTTAAAAAATCTCTAGGAATTAGCTCCCTTCCAGTGTTCATTGAATAAAATGTCAGACCTCTTCTGAATAATATTTTATCAGTTCATACATTCTCAAATGTTGTATCTATCAAAGCTTCTTCTACCATATTTCCAACCTTGGCAGCAGGGAGGATGGCTAAATGTTCCATCAACACAAAATATTACTTTGTCCTTTTGAAAGTGGATGATTAACTCTTACTAAAGACTAACAGAGATATAATCCAAAATTAAAGGGCTTGCCCAAGCAGTGAAACTGATTCAAGACACAGCAAAGCTGTCCTAGTACATTTAAAGAAAGACTCCAGAATGGCAATTAAGGACAATAAAAAATAACTAGATCAAAGGCACTATCCTTCCATTCCAGGGGTGAAATCCTCTGAAGTCTGCTACCAGTTCGCTTCGCGTGCACTTTGTGTGCACGTGCGTGTTGCGCACGCATGCGCACCACAGGAACTACCGTGCAGTGCTGAAAAAGGAGCATTTTGAAGCCATCAGAGTCTGCAAAGGTAAGTAGAACAGCGAGGGGGGGATCAGCTGTGCCGCGCAATTTAGATTAGCTAGACAGCAGGAAATCCTGCTGTCTAGCTAATCTAGATCGTGCAGCACAGCTGATCGTCGCACAGCTGATCGTCGGATATACCAGTTCACCCAAACCGGTAGCATTTTTTACTACTGGTTCGGGTGAACCAGTCCGAACCGGTAGCATTTCACCTCTGTTCCATTCCCCAAAGATAATTCTGAGCTGGGGAAAATTGACACACTGAGGAAAGAGCTCAAATTGACACCCTAAGTAATAAAAGCCCACAAGCTGCCTGCTTTCTTCCAATTGATAGTGTTGCATATCATTGTCTGTCTGTCTGTCTGTCTGTCTGTCTATATCTGATTGCATAAGTGAGTTTTCCTGTGAATATGCTAACCAACTTGACACACCATTCTGGATTCTGTTCTCTTTTCCCATGCTTCCATATTAGTCTCACAATTTAACCCAAATCAATCTTTAGACATTCTATTAAAGATTGGTGGCTTTCCTCATACGTGATGTTTTTTTCTCAGGCATGAATCTCTGTTCTAGAACATGGGTGTCAAACTTGCCACATCACGTTGCCGTCACGTGACGTATCGTGATGTTTTTTTCCCTTCGCGGAGCTAGGGTGGGTGTGGCCTGTGCGTGACGCCCAGCCCGTGGGCTGCCAGTTTGACACACCTGCTCTAGAGAGATTGATGCTAACCCTAAAACTTATTTCATTGAGTAAACCTGAGAAGTATCTATCATCTGATCTACTCCAATAGATCATCTCCACTGATCTGAATTTCCATTATATATATATATTGTGATCTGAGTTTCTAATCTTAAAATGACATTACTAGGAAGTCCTTTCATCATTTATTTTGTTCTGTTTTTGTCATCTTACACTGGCAAATTTTAAGTGGCAGTTCTATATGGTGGTTTTGTTCCTGTTATTGTAATAGAGCTTGTTGTTATGTGTTTTTATTGTTGTAACTGCTTTGCTACCCTGTTTCCCCCCAAAATAAGACATCCCCTGATAATAAGCCCAATCGGGCTTTTGAGTGCATGGCAATAAGGCCAAGCGCTTATTTCAGGGTTCAAAAAAATATAAGACGGGGTCTTATTTTCGGGGAAACACGGTAGTTAGTGATGATAATGGTAATACAGTTTCAGTTTCAGTTTCAAGTATACATGTTACATTCTACCTTGTAGATAGTTTTCCTTAAGAAACATTAGATGGGACAAACTGAAGGACTATATGTCCTAATTTACTTAGAGTTATCCAATGTTGGTATTATAGTAGTAGGCAATCTTAACATCAGCCTTGGCACTAACTACACGACTCTTCTTATTTCATCTGTCAAGTCTCCTCCATGCCCCACACACATATACAGTGTTTTCCCTAAAATAAGACCCGGTCTTATTTTCTTTTTGGGCTCTGAAATAAACACTAGGGCTTATTTTCAGGGGATGTCTTATTCCTTTTGAGTGCCGCCACCAACGTTCCCTCTAACAAGGGAAATCGCTGCGCGGCAGTTTGAAACTGCTGCGCGGCGATTCCCTGTCACGTGCGCGGCCGCGCAGCAAAGTTCCCTCTGACATGGGAAATCGCTGCGTGGCAGTTCAAAACTGCTGCGCGGCGATTCCCTGTGACGTGCGCGGCCGCGCGGCCGCGCACCTTAGAGGGAACAGTGGCCACCACCGCGAGGCAGGGGGGTGGAGTGCCCCACACCAGCTCACCTCAGGGGCCCTGAAGCCAGGCCATCCATGCATGGCCATGGTACTACAGCAATAGCACTTAGACTTATATACTGATTCATAGTGCTTTTGCAGCCCTATCTAAGCGGTTCACAGAGTCAGCATATTTCCCCCAACATCCTAGGTCCTCATTTTACCCACCTCGGAAGGATGGAAGGCTGAGTCAACCTTGAGCCGGTGAGATTTGAACTGCCGAACTGTAGCTAGCAGTCAGCTGAAGTAGCCTGCAGTACTGCACTCTAACCACTGCGCCACCTTGGCTGCAAGCAGTACTGGCATGTTGCTTAGCCTCCTGCTGCATTGCGGCTACAAGCAAGCAGAAGAAATGGGCCAGCAGCCACACTAGGTCTTGCTGGACGGGACTGTTGGAGCCCCTGCCGCAAGGCAAGGCAAGGCAAGGCAGTTGTTGGGGCATGGATGGCCTGGTTGCCGGGCCCTGAGGTAAGTTGGTGTGTGTATGGGGCAGCACCCCCCCTCGCCTCACCTCACTTCGTGTCGGCAGCACCGTGAGCAACCAGATGGAATGGGCAGGCGGCCAGCTATGCAGGCACTTAAGTAGGGCTTATTTTGGGGGTAGGGCTTATATTGGGCGCACAGGCAGAAAACATGCTAGGGCTTATTTTGGGGATAGGTCTTATTTTTGGGAAAACATGGCATATACAAACCCAATGACAACCCTGGAGGTCATCCACACTCCAAGAATGAGGGAACTAATACAGCAGGTTGGTGCTTATTACGTATTACCAGAAGATTTAGGCTCCACATGGGATAGGGGATAGGTACCTTAATAGACAGTTCACTTATTGGCTTCTAGTGCCATTGACTGTGTCTTAATCTCATGCAAAATTTGTGGTCTGGTAGCTATCTTCAAAGTTAAACTATAGGCGTATAGCAATCACTTGCATTTATCACTTTATCTGGATTTTAGGTTCCTCCAACAACTTTGGATGATTCCACCTGGGCTTGGGACAATGAGAGGGTCTGCCATCCCTAGCATTAAATGTCCCATTAAATGAAAAAAAAAACCTGCCAAAAGAACTCAACAATTTCTTGATCTGATGAGCCTCTTGAGTTCCATCAGCTCCTAATTAAGAGCTCAGACACTGAAGAAGCCTTAACTACATATAATGCTCCGATATGCAACCTTCAGAAACCATTATCCTATCCATCAGCCCTCTGTCAGGGTTCCAACCTCTGTGTGCAAACCTTCTGCCTCAGGCAAAAATTCTCCATTGATCAGGACAACATACAAACTGGTTTAGATTCCGTGACAACTTTCAAACCTTATATATTCAGCAGTATTTAGGCTGCCTTAAAAGAAAATGAATTAAATGTGCTAGCTATTTATTATTTGTTCATGGGATAGGAAGAAAAGATGGAAGACGTCAAAATGGCTGAAATATCCTGGAATTACTGAAGCTGAAAGGCAGAACTAATTAGCTGCAGACCCCATCAGTCTGCTTTTGTTTGGTACGAGGAAGCAATGGATTTTGCTGACTTCAAAACAGCCATGATCTATTAAGATGGATTACAATGCAGAGGGGGGAAAAATCAGCACTATGCAAGGTGATACGTAGATTCAGTGACCTAAATAATGTGTAGCTCCTTCTAACTTGTTGAAGTATGGTTCTGGGAAGACTTGAGCAAAGGAAATATAACAGTCAGTATAATAATCCTGAATTGTTTGGGAAAATGTGCTTCTTAACAAAGTAAGGGAACAATAATCAACAAAATGCAAGCATTGTTGTGCACTCAGATGTCTCACTTATTGTGGTTAATATAATAAGGATTGGGGGAACATGATAAATCTTCCAGGACTTGAGGAATTGCCACAGAGAAGAAGGCACTGATTTATTCTTCAAAGCACCAGAGGGCAGGACAAAAAGTAACAGGTGGATGCTTGCTAAAGAGAGATCCAACCAGAGGTGGGTTCCTCCTGGTTCGCACCAGTTCTATAGAACCGGTAGCAAACCGCTGGTGATGTCACGGAGCCGGTTCTGTCGGTGCCAGTCCGTGGACGCCGCCATCTTTTTTTTTGAATTTTTTGGGGGGGATTTTTTTGGGGGGGGGATTTTTTGCTTCCCCCCCTTCTGCGCATGCGCAGAAGCCGAGTCCCCGGCACTGCGCATGCGCCACCATCTTGTTTTTGGCTTTTCTTTCTTTTCTTTTTTTTTTGGAATTTCTTTGCGAATTTTCATCACTGCGCATGCACGCGCAGCCACGCAGCACGGGAGGAAGTGAACTGGTGGCGAGGTAAGTTAGAACCCACCCCTGGATCCAACCTAGAAGTAAGGAGAATTTTTTGACAGTGAGAACAATTAATCAATGGAACAGTTGCCTCCTGGAGTTGTGGGTACTCCATCACTGAAGGATTTCAAAAATAGACTGGACAACCATAGGATGGTGTAAGGCTTCTGCTTTGAGCAGAGGATTGGACAAGATCTCCAGGGTTCCTTCTAGGCCTGTGATTCTATGTTCTATGTTTATGTGCCTTTTAAATAAGTTTTTTAATTGTAAGTTTTTTTATGTATTTATTGTTTTTTAATTGTAATTTATTGTTTTTAATTGAATGTTGTATGCTGACCAGAGACACTTTCATATGAGATGAGTGGGTATACAGATATAATAAATTAATTAATGTGTATTTTTCTTCATGTGCAATTATTATAAATATAACTTTTATTCATTTCTCACCTTTATCATTTTTATAAATAAGGCAGGGAACACATCTAATACTTCTTTTTCCTTCTCCTATTTGCCCCATAACAACAAGCCTGTGAGGTGAGTTGAGCTATTTTGCTATTTTGCCTTTAGAGTTGATTGGCGGCGCCCACAGACTGGCACCGACTGAACCAGATCGGTGACATCATTGTGACATCACCAGCGGGTCACTACCAGTTTGGGAGAACCGGTCCAAACCGGGAGGAACCCACCTCTGTTTCAGACCCTGCATATTGATCTACTGATTAATCTGCTCCACTCTATAAGGTTATGAAAATTCAAATTCAAATTCAGACTAAATTACCAGTGTAAAAAGACTTTGCCTGTTATGATGCCTACTCTGTGGAACTACATAGTGCCTGCAAGCCTGTTGTCCTTGCAGAAGGCCATAAAAAGCTGGGTTTTCCCTCAGTGGCTGAGCCAGGATATTAGTTGAGCCAAACATAGGTGTATGAAAGTTGTTTTAATTTTGTTTTGTATTTAGTGTGTACAGGTTTTATTATGTTTCTGTGGGTTGTTGTTAGCTATCCAGCTACAGCTTCCTTATCCACAAATAAATATTCATAGCTGTCCTGTGAAGTAAATGGCAACTGAAATTTTGGTAACAACCAAAAATGTGGAACTCTAACTGCACTACTCCCCACCCTGCCCCTTTTTCTGAGTTTTGTTACTGATTTTGAGTTCTTCTTCTTTTGAGAAGCGAAGGTTATCAGGAGGAAGAAAAAGAGATAAAGTCAAAACAGGGATTCAGAGCTGTTTCAGAACTGTCTGTCCCTGTCGGTTTAAAAATAATATTAAAGAATGCTGTTTCTTTCTGTCTGCTTGGAAGCAGCATTTATCCTGAATTCACCTATCTTTAAAGTGACTGTTACCTGTAGGGCTTGTGACTGGGATTTCAATTGGCTTCGCTGCAGAGAAAAATATCATTAAAAATAAAAATAAATAAAAAGAACTGATAAAACTGGTGTGAGCCCTAGTGGCACAGTGGTTAGAATGCAGCACTGCAGGCTAACCCTGCCCACAGTCTAGAGTTTGATGCTGACAGGCTGAAGGTTACTCAGCCTTCCATCCTTTCAACGTTGGTAAAATGAGGGCTTAGATTGTTGGGGGCAATATGCTGACACTGTGAATTGGCCAGAAACTGCTACAAAGTGCTATGGGGTGGTATATAAGACTAAGTGCTATTGCTATTGCTAAAACAATCCAAAATCTACAGGTTTTACAAGTAAACTGTACTTCACTGATATATTGTCATCACTTCTTTTGTTCACTGATCATTCTGATACTGTATTTAAGCAAATACCTGCTTTAAGTGCATGAGTTTTTCATATAGACTCTTGTTCATTTTATTAGCAAATCATTTTGATAAACTGTAATCAAAGTGGCATGATTAAACTGATTCAATTTGGGAAAAGAAAGCTGCAGCACTTTTGCATCTGATGAATATTTTTGTCTACCTGTATAGCATCTATACATGAACATATGAACGAAGGCAATCAATGAAGCTACAGTATATTTCTGGAATTGCTGCATAGTTACATTATAAAGTTTACCTAATTCTGCAGCTTTTTATTATTTGTTTTAAAAAACCACACTGTGATTTCGGACGAAGCAGAAACGATGTAATGAAGCTGCCAATTTCGGATTCAGAGCATGACAAGTCAAATACATTTAGCACTGTTTGTTTAAGGTTTCTTAAATCCCAGACAGATCTGAATTTAAGATGAACTTTAATTATTAGTACAACTGCTCCTTCAGGGATATTCATTACTAGGAAAAATCAGGATCAATCCACTTATAATTAATCAGCCCAAAAATAATTGTACTTTTTTTTTAAAGTTTGATACCAACCTCTTTAACCATAGGAACATTCCTAGCTCTTAATGTCATTACATATGATGGACTGTAGTCTGGATACACAGGAGGAAGAGAGTGCATTCTAGGGGAGCAAATGACAACTCAGTTCAGATAGTTAGTGTGAGATGGTGTGATGGTGAAGACAGTTTCTCCCTAATAGTTCCCAGAGTATATGTTTTATGTGGCTGGTAGTCTGCTTTATTTTGGCAAGATTCTGTCTATAGACAAAGAATAATAAAGAAATTTGCTTGGAAGGATCACATGTCTTTTTTTGTTTTGGAACCTAACATCACCGCAAATTAAGCACAACTTAATGTGTCCATGTTTAAGATATTTCCAACCCCGTGAACTGCTGGAATTAGAAAAATAAGTTTGGAAGGGAAGTTATTCCGGGATTTTAGCAGCTTATGTAGGGATATGTCATTCATGCTTTAGTTTGAAATTTATCCTTTTGTTACAGCTACTTGAAAATCAGTAACACATCCAATGAAAAATTTCAGATATTTTCAACATCTCTGTATCCATCACCCAAAAAGTCCTCTTACTTTCCTGGAATTCATCTTGATTTGAACCGAGGAGATGCTAGACACAATTAACTCTGTCTACCCTATTGATGGAACTTTGCACAAAACATTTCTGTCCTTATTTTGACATTTATGTGGAAATGAAATTTCTATTGGCAGCATAATAAAAGCTCACCAGGTCTTTAGAGGGTTATAGAGAGAATTGACAATCTATATCTTTGTTATCTCTTTAAGGAGGTTCTGTTTTAAAGCTAGAAATGAACTGTCCCCTAGATGTTTAGCTTCACAGATAGTATCCGTGGATTATTTATATAATAATAATGATAATGATGATGATGATGATGATGATGATGATGATGATGATGATGATGATGATGATAATCATAATAATAATGTGAACCAATGTACAGAAAAATTGCTGCAGGCTGTGAAAATGGAGAACATTATAAAAACAACAGAAACAAAGGCAGAATATAAGGAAGAAGAGCTGGATGACAGATTAAATAGATGGAAAACCAAAGCTTTGCATGGACAACACTTGAAAAACATTGAAGGAAAATGTGATGACAACCTTACATGGGCATGGCTTAAAATGGGAACCATCAAGAAAGAAACAGAAGGTTGAATACTCGCTGCTCAAGAACAGGCACTACAAACTAATGCCATGAAAGCAAAGATACAAAAATCCACTGACAATCCAAACTGCTGACTTTGCAACAACAAAGTTGAAACTGTTTCACATTTAATATGTGAGTGCAGCAAAATCGCGCAAACTGATTACAAAACTAGACATT
>QLTV01003492.1:1423144-1440542 GCA_003457575.1 Thermophis baileyi
TAATAATAATAATAATAATAATAATAATAATAATAATAATAATAATAATAATAATAATAATAATAATAATATTTAGATATATATAAAGTATCCACTTAATGGCAAATTCTGATATAAATTTCTCCAAATTAGTTTTGCCACTTAATCAAAAATTATAGGTGTCTTTCAGGATGGATGATTGTTCTCAGGCCCATTTATTCTTTCTCCACACCTTTATAGTATATTATATTTTATTGCATTTAAGAGCAACATAGAATATGAATTATAGAATTATGAAATTCTTAACATTTCACAAAATTAACCCATATTCTAATTATAAACTGCATTACTCCAAAAATGTTTTTAATACTTGAAATTGCCATTTGTCTCACAATCCTTGTTATAGGTGTGTAACAGTGACACAGTTTTTACCTCACACATATTAATCTTTTACCCCTTTAACAGTGTTACTAAACTATTCTTGATGATAAAAAATAAATAAATGTGATTCTGAAGAACTCCATGAAGAGCTATTTAAATTGGGTGAAAATTCAAACCAATGGCAAATGCAGTTCAACTTAAGTAAGCATAAATTCAAAGTAAGTGTAAGTGTACATTGGTGTACTCCCCCCCCAAAGAAAAAATATTCATATACATATTGGTGATGTCTTCAAACCACTAAGCAGGCAAAAAAAACCACACACCATGAAATGCAACTGGACAGTGAAATGATGAAAGTTAACTCAGTATGCAGCAGCTATGTATAGGCAAATTGTATGCTAAAGAGAAGAGACTGAAAATAAAAATGCCAGTGTTTAAAATACCACTATACAAAAATATGTAGTCTTGTGTCTGGAATATTGCTTACACTTCTATCTGAAAAAGAATATAATGGCAGTAGGAAAAAATAAAGCAGAAGTGGACAATCAAAGTTTTCATGGGACTTTTTCCCTACAAAAAAGGCTAGAATATTTGGAATCCTGTAGCCTGGAAAAAATTACATGATTGAGTTTTATAAAATGAGGCTTGGCATGAAAAAAAAAAAGTGGAAAAACTTTTTCTTCCTGTCTCAAAATATATTATCCAAGGCCATCAATGAAGCTGATGGTAAGGTTTGAAAAAGGCAAACAAACAAACAAACAAATAAACCCACTTTCAAATCACACACAATTAAGCTAAGGAAGTCTTTACTACAAAATGTGTTAATTGCTCTATTTTGCATGTTTTTCCAATAGGGATTGGATAATTTAATGGATGCCATGTCTACCAAACTTTCTAGGTCTTGAAGACTCAATGGGAGTTAGAGCAATATGTATCCAAATACAAGTTAGAGAGGAAAATGATAGAAGGTTAGTCTTCATCTCCTGCTTGCAACTATCTTAGAAATATTTGGTTGGCTATCATGAGAACCTAAATGCAAGGTTCTTGGTGTGATCCAGCAGGATTGTTCTTTTGTTCTTATGATCCATCTAATTTTTGAGAATATTGCAAACTGAAACATGGTAAACATGGACATTTATTTCATATACTGTCTTCTTCAGCACATGAATTTTTGTACAGGACTTTTTGAACTGAGATGTAAGTCACAAAATATGGAGAACTGCATAATATGAAAGCTTTCTGCATAATATGAAGGTGTTTTTGACCTCCATGTTTTTAAAAAAGGTATTTTAAATATATTAATTGAAATGAAACTCTCTGGCATCCCAAGTACGGGGTTCACATGATACTAATGATCTTGTTCATGCGTGTGCTTCTCCCATTCCATGCATACCTTCAGCTCCAAAATAGATAATATCTTTTATGTATCAAGAAAGCATATTTTCCAAATCTAGTGCAAAGTACTGTATTTTCTTCTATGCATAGAACCAAGATGCCATCGGGCATTTTTCAATCTACGATAGAATGACATTAGAAACTGCTATATATACTGTCAGACCTTTGAAATATCCAGTTACCATTAACTCAAAAGTAGAGTCTTTTCAGAGTTTCAGATTCAAAGACTGATAACTCAAGATAATTATTATAATCTTTGACTGCATGTCTCTAATTGTTTATTTTTACTGTTTTATTATTGGGTATTGTAGTCAACACATTTCAATTATAGATTTTTCTCCCTGCAATTTTGGCATCTCACAATTGACAGTCCTCCTTTGTGATACTAATAATGTAATACATAAAGTAACCTTTTAGTACTCTTCTGGACAATGACTGTACAATAATTGATTTCAAATGAGAATTGTAAAAATGAAAAAAAAAAGTTATCTCACCACCCACAGCCTATTATATAGCAGCATGAAAAGAAGTTCTAATTATTATTCTTGGAATACCTAAATTGTTCGGGCTGATTGGCTAGTAATAAAGGCTACCTTTCAAAAATCAAGTCTTAGTACAGAGTGATATATGTTTCATTGATAAATAAAATGAATGAGATAATTTTAAGAACATGTGAAAGATTTACAATAGAGGTAGGTTTGAGTGTCTTCATTAAGGAAAGGCTGTTAATTATTTTAGATTAAATCAGTACAGCAAGATGATTAATGTAATAATCTGAAGCCGATCAAAATCAAATTAAAGCAAATCATTAGAAACACAAAACAAATTTGAGTGCTGTCTAGATGTCAACCAAATAATATGAATAATCCCAATGTTCAGAATCCTTGGCTTGCTCAAATACCACAAATCAGTATTTCTACTTATCTTATTAAGAGAGTAGTACAATTATTGATAAAATTCAGATAATATTGTTAAAATCCAAACTGTTTATAATGCAATAAATGCTTTTTCAATAATCATGTTCCTCTCCTTTGCAGGCTCTCAAATTGACTCAGGAGCTCTTAGCATGGTAGGAAAAACTACTCAGAGGAATTTTCAATAAGTGCTAAAAAATCATCATGGTTTCTCCTGATTGTCATGGTTATAGATATTTAAGATCTAACTAAATGCACTCTTGTGCAGGAGCTGAGAAGGCATTGTTCTAGGTCAGCCATAAAGATATTGGCCTGTTGTATGTCTATGGCTGTACCAATTAGTCACAGATATGTTATATAGAAAAGGGAAGTAGCTATGGAAGAGTACAAAGTCACATGGTTTAATTTAATTTAATTTCAGTGAATTTAATTAAGGCACTGGCTGATTCCAACCTGATTCTGGACTATGTGCATAAAACAAATACAATAAGTTTTTAAGTGCTACACTTAGGTAAGAAAAACTAAATGCATAGGTACAGATTAGGTGAAACTTGCCTCAATAGCAATAATTGTGAATCACTTAAATATGAGCCAGCAGTGTGCTGCAGCTGCCAAAAGAGCTGATGCAATCCTAGGCTGCATTAACAGAGGGACAGAATCAATCAAAGATATTGAAATCCAGGAAGAGTGCAGAGGACATCACTCTGTGATTAGGGGGCTGGAGGCTAAATATATATAAAGAATGGTTGCAGGAATTGGGTATGTCTAGTCTAGTGAAAAGAAGGACTAGGAGCAACATGATAGCAGTGTTCCAATATTTGAGGGGCTGCCACAAAGAAGAGGGTGGTCAACTTATTTTCCGAAGAAGGCAGGACAAGAATTTGTGGATGCTCCATCACTGGAAGTTTTTAAGAAGAGATCCATTTGTAGAGAATGGTATAGGATCTCCTGCTTGTGCAGGGGGTTGGACTAGAAGACCTCCAAGATTCCTTCCAATTCTGTTATTCTCTTATTCTGTTATAACATAACTTTGAGCATAGAGTTGATATCCCACTGATGATGGTTCCAATGTTTGAGGCAATGGAACAACTTACAGTATATTTCCTGAATTATGTACTTAGGGAAGCATGTCTGGCCACAACTTCTGGGGTGTCTCCATGAAGTCAGTTTTGTATGTCCTTGGGAAATTCTTTCCATTAGATTGCATGGTCTTCATCTGAATTTTTGCTGTGGGATTTAAGGATAGAATGTGGTTTTGCTTCTCAGCTTCCTTGACATATTCCATCTTATTTGTAATGAGAACTTCTACTTTGTCAGCTTCCTTGATTATGATGTCAAATTGTTTGGGAGGTATTGGATGTCATTCTGCTCTGCTGAACTTGTTGTGAAAGGGGACAGGTGGTTGGAAGATTATTGATTTCTCTGACTTTACATATTGGTGAAAGCATTCAGGGTAGAAATCAAATTCAATGTTGCTGTGTCCATGCTGTATTTTATTTTTCATTGTTTGTTTTCATGATTTGGAAATGTGTGTGATCAGTGATGTGCATTGTCCCAAAATGTGTTGGGCTGGCAATTATTCTATATCTGAGTCTTGTTTCTTACCTTGAAGGAATACCTTAAGTACAAACGCCCCAAAATGTTTTAAAATCCCAGAGAGTTGCAGATTCTTGTGGCTTTAGTATGACATAATTTTAATAGGACATTGTGCAAAAATAATTCTTTAACCTGGTGGACTATGTGATAGATAGGTTCACAACATTGTACGAATTCTATAGTATAGAGCCCTTTCATTGAGTAGAAACTTGGACAATCAGTTGTCCTTCTTCAAGGAGGTGAACTCTATACTTTAGGTCCATTGTGTTCTCCTGAGAAAGTTCTGGCACAGTGAAAATTCCATAGTAAACACTTCATCCTAATTTAAATCATACAGCACTTTAGTCATTCCATACACAGAACATAGAATAACAGAACTGGAAAAGATCTTGGAGGTCTTTTAGTCCAACCCCCAGCTCAAGAAGGAGACCATATACCATTCTGGACCAATGATTCTTCAATGTCTTCTTTAAAAATTCCAACTATGGAGCACACACAACTTCTGGAGGCAAGCCATTGCACTGATTAATTGTTATGTCAGGAATTTTTTCCTTCTAGTTCTAGGTTGGATCTCTCCTTGATAAGTTTCCATCCGTTACTTCTTGTTCTGTCCTTAGATGCTTTGGAGAATAGGTCAACCCTCTATTTTCTGTGATAGCTCCTTCAACATTGGGAACACTGCTACCATGTAACCCTAGTCCTTCTCTTCTCTTAAACTAGACATATCATGTTCCCACAACCATTCATCATACGGTTTAGCCTCCAGACCCTTTATCTTCTTTGTTGCTCTTTTCTGCACTCTTCTAGAGTTTCAAAATCTTTGAATTGTGGTGACCAAAACTGGACACAGTATTCCAAGTATGTGTTCTGTCCCAGCGCGGCAAACCCCCAGAAAGCGACACACACACACTGTTCTTTAAACAAAAAGGCTTTAATACTAATAATTGCTTAGTATTAAAGTGAATACTAATTCTTTGCCAAAGTGTTTGTTTTCAAGCACAGAACACTTTGGCCAGGATTCCAAATATGAAAGACACAAGCAGGTCATTAAGTCCATCAAATACAATTACTTGCTGGAGTTGGCCAAGAGCCCGGACTGGAGTCAATCCAACTGATAGGCACGAAGTATAGTCTTAGGGCATGGCCCCTCTGCCTGCAAGTTTACTTTCGAGGAGACCTCCTTCTACACAACCACTCTTGCCGGCTAGCTGCCCTGCATGCTCTGGCATCAATCAGAGGCCCCTCCTCTCCACTGGAGTCACTGAACTCCTGCTGAGGAGCTGCAGAAGGCCCTGATTGCGCATCGTCCTCTGGCCCTGCTTCCTCTTCGGTCTCGGACTCTGGTGCCAGCGCTACAGACCGCTCTTGCCACCCTATGGACTGTTCCTGTTCGTCCAGATCCATGAGCAGCTGCACGGGACGGGGGCAAGCCACAACAGTATGGTCTTACAAGTAAAGCATAAAGTGGTACTATCTCTTCACGTGATCTTCAGACCATTCCTCTGTTGATACAGCCTAGAATTTCATAGGCTTTTTTGGCAGTGGCAGACACTGCTGACTCACACTTAAGCAATGGTCCTCCAGGATTCCTAGATCTCTCTCACAGCTAACGGCTGTTGAGCCAGGTACCACTTATTCTATCCGATGCATCCTATGTTTTTATTTTTGTAGTTTTGTTTTGTTTTGCTTTTTTCTTAAGTGTAAGGCCCTACTTTTCTTACCACTGAATTGCACCACTTAATTGTGATGAACTGAGTTATAGCTCACAAGGTATATGCTTTTTAATAAGATTGGTAGTCAGAAAGGGTGCTACCAGTCTGCTTCTGTTTATTGGGCTGTTAAATTATTTTTAGAGGGGAGGCATGGTTTAATCTGGGTGCAGTCTGCTGGCAGCAGAATACAGTTGATACAATTCTATTTTAGCAAGTCACACTTTAAATCAATTTAATTTAATTAATTGTATTTCTATGCCGCCCAACTCCCAAGGACTCTGGGCGGCTTACAACAAGGTATAGAAAATACATTTAAAAACATCATAAAATATTTTAAAAAACCAGTTAACAATCACATACATACATATCATTCAAGGCTGGACCTCGCAAATTGCGAGATCAACAGCCCCAAGCTTGCCGGAAAAGCCAGGTCTTCAATGCTTTCTGGAAGGCCAATAGGGTGGGGACAGTCCGGATCTCAGGGGGTAGCTGGTTCCAGAGAGCCAGGGCAGCCACAGAGAAGGCCCTTCTCCGTGGGCCCACCAGCCGACACTGCTTAGCTGACGGGACCTGGAGGAGACCAACTCTGTGGGATCTTACCGGTCGCTGGGAGCTATGTGGTAGAAGGCGGTCTCGAAGATAATTCCCATGTACAGCTTCTGCTAAATGGAGTCTTTTTTAAAAAAAAAATTTTTCCTAAAATCCATATGGGACAGCTTCTATATACTTTCAATTTTATTGATGGTAGATTTGTGAAAGGTAACTTAGATCTGTCTTTGGGAAGAGACTGCTAGCTGCAGTTCGGCGGTTCAAATCTCACCGGCTCAAGGTTGACTCAGCCTTCCATCCTTCTGAGGTGGGTAAAATGAGGACGGAGATTGTGGGGGCAATATGCTGACTCTGTGAACCGCTTAGAGAGGGCTGTAAAGCACTATGAAGCGGTATATAAATCTAAGTGCTATTGCTATCTGGGCTGAAGCAAAGAGGAAGTGCCATTTGTTTTCGTAAAGTATTCCAGGTTGCATTGAAGATTCTCCCTGTCCTCTCCTACCCCTTGCCAATGCCAGAAATGTCTTCACTAGGATATGCCAAAGAAGGCAGGAAGTATCTTTTCCAGCCATACCCAACAAAGCTTGAAGTAAGTGCTGCTGGAGAAAGGAATGATTTCTCCTTCTGAAATAGTGACCAAAACTGGAGAAGAGTAGTGCAAGAGATTTCCAGAGAAACTGTACAAAAGAAAAATTGGGAACCAGAACACCAACATGGTTGCTTAATAACTGAATAACAGAGTTGAAAGGACCTTGGAGATCTTATAGTCCAACCCCCTGCTCAAGCAGGAGAACCTATACTATTTCAGACAAGTGGATGTCCAGTCTCTTCTTAAAAATCTCCAGTGATGGAGCAGCCACAACTTCCAGAGGCAAGCCATTCCACTGGTTAATATTTCTCACTGTCAGGAAATTTCCCCTTAGTTCTAGGTTGCTTCTCTCCTTGATTAATTTCCATCCATTGTTTCTTGCCTTGCCTTCTAGTGCTCTGGAAAATAGGTTGACCTCCTCTTCTTTGTGGCAGCCCCTCAAATATTGGAACACTGCTATCATGTCACCCCTAATCCTTCTTCTCACTACACTAGTCATACTGTTAGAGAATTTTGTTTTTCTCTGTTGTAGAAAAATAAATCAGAAGCTATCACAGTTGACTGC
The DNA here is from genome assembly GCA_003457575.1 of Thermophis baileyi. NCBI lineage: Eukaryota > Metazoa > Chordata > Lepidosauria > Squamata > Dipsadidae > Thermophis > Thermophis baileyi. The sequence continues at coordinate 1,430,825 of QLTV01003492.1, forward strand.
ATTTTGCTGAATCAAATAACTTATTTATAATCATATCAAAATATTTACAATACCATACATTCTTCTTTACAGCAACGTATCATAATGAAGTCCTCACACAGAGAGATACAGAGACAGACTTGAGACTGGAAAACATGTCCAGCTTCTTGCTTAATTCCTTTTTGCACAGACTCAGTAGCACTTTACTCACATGACTCTTCTTGCTCATGAATATCCCAACACATACCCAGTTTCTGCAAATGTTCTTTGTATATTTTAGTCTCCAGCCCTATAATCATCTTTGTTGCTCTTTTCTGCACTTCATAGTGTTTCTTTTCACTTAGAATTATGGTATCCATGTTGCTGTGAAAAATAGTTTCAAACAGCTGCTTATTTGAACTTTTTCTGAAATGAAGCACAATTTCAAAGGGTTATACAGCCGTAATTAACACAACACTATGTTATAATTACTGGAAAGTTTGACACCATCACAACACACCTGCATATGATAATAGGGAATGTTACTCTACACTTACCAGTCTTTGTTAATATAAAATATGCTGAAAGAGGCTCACACCTGGGTTAAAATATATAAGCTTTCACTGTTTTGTGTGTCAGAGAACTTTGCAGGAAACATTCCAGTTTTTTACTCAATTATAAAGTTGAAAAACTTGACACAACTTACTTAATTTATTTTGTTGTGCAGAACACTTTCCCAATGAACAATAATTCATCTCAGCAAGGAATTATCCAGGTAGGAAAGAGAATTGAAAGTTTCCAATATGGAATATTATAAGATTTGGAACATTTGGTATAATTGGCTAGAAAATAGAGATAAAGTTCATACATAAAGAGTATTTAAGACTTATATTAAAATTGTATATATTTGTGAATATTGCTATACATTAAAGGCAAGATTGTTAACCAATTTATGTTTTTTTCTTTATTTTATGTATGTATCTGTATGTTTTAATGTTGTACGTACGTTTTTTAAAGAAGAAAATTATAAAAACTATTAAAAGAGAATAAATAAATAAATAAATAAATAAATAAATAAATAAAGGCAAAAGATATTATGTATGTACATAAATAACTATATAATATATTGAATAGCAAGTTATAAAACTGGAAAATATGTAAATATGAGTGATACCGATATTGGAACGGTGTAAAGAGTGGAAACGTGATGTAAAGGTTGAAAAATGTTTAATAAACATTTATTTAAAAAAAGAAAGAAAGAAAGTTTCCAATATGAGCTGAAAAACTGATAATAATACACCATTTTAGATAATGTGTCATTCATTCCCTTCAGAAGGTGTAGTATCAATATTATCCACTTTTGTTCAGTATATTTGGTGAGTGTGTAAAAGTGTAGCTACTAAAAGGTTTCTGAAAATGTAGCTATTATGTTCAAACACACTTGTACACTCAGATATAGGTAGGAATGTACTGTTAATATCTATTATTTAATTTTACGTAAAAGCTTTATCGAGGGTTATTCTGTGTTGTTTTTGTTTGTTAGATGCTGAGACTTTACTTGCAGCAATGTGGGAAATATGTAGAAATTGTATATTATATTACATCAACTAACATATGTAGCTGCAATATTGAGATTAAAAAACATCAAAAATAATAAATAATAACAATAACAACAGAATAATAATATGTGCCTGAGAAACAGGTCTTTTAAGGACTTACGAAATGTCAGCAGGGTTAGGGCCAAGCAATCCTCAGAAGTTATGGTGTTCCAAAAATTCCTGGTTCCCAACAAATGGACAATCTAATAGACAGGATCATAAATGGAATAGAACACCAAAAGTGTCCAATTAGCCAGATCCCATGTAGTGAATATTGTTCATAATGGGGAGAAAATAGAGAAATGGATGATGAGAACAAGAATACACCACAAGAGTGAATTACTGAATGATTACATTGCTAAATAGGAATATTTTTTTAATAGCAAGTAGATAGAAAAATTCTCTTCCAGAATGTTCTCATCCTAAATCGGCTGATCCAATCTTGAAACTGGACTTTTTCATTTTCTTTTTCAATAGACGTTTAGAACTTATTTCTATAACTTAGCTTTACTGTTATTTCCTAAGTTGTTGGTGCTTTTCTATTGTATTCTACTATATTGTTATAATTCTAAATCACAGGTATCAAACTCGCGGCATCATGTTGCTGTTACGTGACGTTTCACGACATTTTTCCCCTTTGCGGAGCTAGGGTGGGCGTGGCCTGCGCGTGACGCATCCAGCTCGCGGGCCGCCAGTTTGACACCCCTGTTCTAAATTGTCCACATAATGTTTAGCTCACTCCCAGCTGGTCTTAATTGCTTCATCATTACCTTTCTTTTACTTTACTTTGTTTTTAATTCCGGATTCTTCTTTCCTCTTAATTTGGCAGAATCATTATTTGTTATTCTGAGCTAAAAATCAGCATCCGAAGCAGTTCCCAGGACCAATGTCACCTTTTGAAGTAGCAAGGTCAAGAAACAGGAGCAAGAAGGGTTTCTAAACCCTTTATTCATCCGTCCCCGATTCCCAAGATCTGATTCAGATCACTGGGAGCTCTTGTTCACCTTGGGCAAGCACCAAAATCCAGAACACAATGCTAGCTTTAAAAAAAAAAATAGAACTACATAGCAGAGGCCTGTGTGATTCCTTAAGAGGAAATGGCATCAACTTTTCCAGTTATTCAAGTCTTATAACTCTTGTGATCTATACTCCCCCCCCCATTTTGATGGAAATAACCACTCTGGCTTCCCAAGTTATGTTCCTGATTCTTAATGATTCTTTTTAATTCCTTGCCTGTGGAGAGATCTTTGGCTTTCAACCTTGGGACTTGATCTTTTGGACTATCAGTTCTGAACCTCTGAATTATGGTAGCCTTTAGGGAACTTTCACCCAGCAGATTTACCAAGATGCTTTGCTACAAATCTCTGGCAAAAACACTAACTGCCTACATACCTCTAGCTAATTTACAACCTTCCATTTGAGCATTATCTCTTTCTCTAGTACTGTCTTTAATGATTTATAGCCAAGTCAATAAACCTCAGAGACCTGTAAGTGGTAGCTCTCTGCCTGCCTCTCATCTCAATCAGGACAATTCACCCCTGTTTGAAGATAGGAACAACATTTGCCATCTCAAATCCTCTGACACCCGATTTCTCAGAGATCATAGAGCAGCGGTTCTCAACCTGTGGGTCGTGACCCCTTTGGGGGTCGAATGACCATTTCACAGGGGTCGCCGCGCACGTTAGCCCGCCATCTTGGTGCCACCGTCACTTGCAGGGGTGAAATACTCCCGGTTCGGCCGTGCCTGCGGGTCGCCGGACAGCCGGTAGCTACAGAAGCGGGAGACTTCACCCACCCGCCAGGACGCCGCCATTTGGGTTCTTTTACCCTCTGCGCATGCGCAGAATGCTTTGCGCATGCGCAGAGGGTAAAAGAAACCAAATAGTGGCATCCGGGTGGGTGGGCGGCGCCTCGCGCTACCTTGGTGACCGGCTCTACGGTGACCGACAGGTACGAGCGAACCAGGAGCATTTCATCCCTGCTCATTCCCCAGGTGTGCCTTGTGAAGATGGGTGGGGCACTCCCACTGTCATAGAGCATGACTTCCAGATATCATCCAGAAACTCCTTCAATCATTGCTGATGCAACTGATCTGGTCTTGGAGTCTTTAACCCACTCATAGTAGCCAAGTACTCCCTAGTAATCCATTTTTAATCTTGGATTTTTACTTTCTTCTGTCTAAATTATCTTTATATCCATTTGAACAGAAATGTCATTTTGGGAGAAGACCAAGGCAAAGGAATTGAGAACTTATGCCTTCTCCCTATCATCTGCTACAGTAATGGGTTTCACTTACCTTTGCTACCGGTTTGTAGATGTGCGTGCACTCGCGCTCGTGAATCATCCGTGATGATGTCCAGGCGAGTGGGTGGAGCCACCTGAACCGGGACGAACTGGTAGCAACCCACCACTGATCTGCTACCATCTTACTATATTTTTTCAAACAGACCTTCTTCTTTTTTTTCCTTGCCAAAAAGGAGAGTTAATACTCCACTAGGTTACTTTAAAAAAAAAGAATGTGTGTTTTAATTCTTGGCTCAGTCAAAATCTTCTCATATATACACAGTAATTTCTGAACCTTTTCCATTCAGGTGGAAAGAACTTTACCATTTCTCATACAGGTCGTCCTTGACCACAATTGAGCCCAAAATTTCCGTTTTATTAAGTGAATTTTGCCCCATTTTATGACCTTTCTTGCTGCACTTGTTAAGTGAATCACTGTAGTTGTTAAGTTAGTAACCCAGTTGTTAAGTGAATCTGGCTTCCCCATTGATTCTGCTGGTCAGAAGGTCGCAAAAGGTGATCACATGACCTTGGGACACTGCAACTCTCATAAATATGAACCAATTGCCAAGCATCTGAATTTTGATCACATGACCATGGGGATGCTTCAATAATCATAAATGTGAAAAACAATCATAAGTCACTTTTTCAGTGCTATTGTAACTTCAAACAGTCACTAAATTAATTATTGTAAGTCAAGGGCTACCTGTATAAATAATAGCTCTCTCTCCCTTGGACACTCCCTGATTATGTCTAAAAGATGCTGTGTCCTCCATAAAGAAGGCTCTTCTCCCAAGTCTATATAGATGCTCTCCCCATTAGGGTGAAAGTTGATTGATATGCCAACTTTCCATATGAAGATCAAGCACTTTGAGTTGAACATAGAGGTTGAGTCTTCTTGAGTATAGAGGGTGAAACAGTTTCACACTTCCTTTTAAAGCCCCCCCCCCTGTATATATATTGGTGATTGGAGCCAACAAATTAACCAGGGGTGAAATTCAAAATTTTTCCCTACCGGTTCTGTGGGTGTGGCTTGGTGGGTGTGGCAGGGGAAGGATACTGCAAAATCTCCATTCCCACCCCACTCCAGGGGAAGGATACTGCAAAATCCCCATTCCCTCCCCACTCCTGGGGGAAGGATATTGCAAAATCTCCATTCCCACCCCACTCTGGGGCCAGCCAGAGGTGGTATTTGCCGGTTCTCCGAACTATTCAAAATTTCCACTACCGGTTCTCCAGAACCTGTTAGAACCTGCTGGATTTCACCCCTGAAATTAACCCCTTATTCTATTAAACTCTGCTTAAAACCCTTCAGATCTGGTTTGCAAGGTTGCAAACATGTTACCAGGGGTGAAATTCAGCAGGTTCTGACAGGTTCTGGAGAACCGGTAGCGGAAATTTTGAGTAGTTCAGAGAACCGGCAAATACCACCTCTGGCTGCCCCAGAGTGGGGTTGGAATGGAGATTTTGCAATATCCTTCCCCTGGAGTGGGGAGGGAATGGAGATTTTGCAGTATCCTTCCCCTGGAGTGGGGTGGGAATGGAGATTTTGCAGTATCCTTCCCCTGCCATGCCCACAGAACCAGTAGGGAAAAATTTTGAATTTCACCCCTGCATATTACAGACATCTTATTCCCAGCTTTCTTGAAATGCAGACCATCTCTTGCCAGGAATTACTCTTTGTGACCTCTCCTTGCTCTTTCCTTTCCATAGATAAATTATATCCCCCTTTGACAGGGCTTGAAAAATTTTAATACTCAGTGAGATAGGTATCCATTTTTATAAAACAATCAGTATTCATACATCAATCAATAAAGCAATCTGTTTGATGTTACTGATTGTGATTAATTCATGTAACATCCAATATATGTTAGTGTTTCATATGAATAAAATATCAAGTGCATTTTCCTCCAAGGAGCTTATAATGCAAATATTTATGTTCTTATCTTAGTTACCAGACTGATATCTAGTAAATGTGAGTATGCTGGCCACAACATTTGGCTCAGACATCAATTTTTTTAAAAAGGGTCAGTTTAATTTGAACTAATGGGGAGGCTGCCTCAGGATCAATTCCAAATCTAAAAACTTACTGCCTTGTCATCACATTGACATGGGATATACTGTATATATATTAAAAAACCTGTGAGGGGAGGGGAGGGGAGGAGAGGGGAGGAGAGAAGAGAAGAGAAGAGAAGAGAAGAGAAGAGAAGAGAAGAGAAGAGAAGAGAAGAGAAGAGAAGAGAAGTTTATAAGTTTGTCACTTGCAGTTAAAGTACACCTTTCTGAAGCCTGTCAGCTTTCAGAAATACAGCATTTTAGTGTTAGATCCCTTTGAATCATCTTGTTTTCTAACAGAAACGTCTCTCTGATTTTTTTTTTGAAGAGAAGAGAAGAGAAGAGAAGAGAAGAGAAGAGAAGTTTATAAGTTTGTCACTTGCAGTTAAAGTACACCTTTCTGAAGCCTGTCAGCTTTCAGAAATACAGCATTTTAGTGTTAGATCCCTTTGAATCATCTTGTTTTCTAACAGAAACGTCTCTCTGATTTTTTTTTTATATAGAATTGGATATCACTGTAAACATAGTTGCTGCTTCAGTGGGCATTAGCATAGATTGCCACTCTCAGGGGGCAGAGAGTTAGGCAAGGAGAACCTTTATAGATTTTGCTAAAAAAAAAAAAAGTGTCTCTCCTTTTGGGAAGTCATTCATTTCTTATGAAAATAGCAGACTTTCTAATTCTGTTTGGTAAAAGACTCCTTGACAAATTATGAAGGGATGGATGCAGTATTAGGTGTAATGAGAGCTTAATTTAGGATGGAAAAACAGTGAAAACATCTCTAAGACTGGAAAACATCAAGGGGGAGGGAGAAAGGTTTGATTCTCCCATTCAGTACATAATGTTCTGGTGCTGGCTCATCTACAAAATGATTGCTTTCTGCAGTGACTGTGAATATTGCAGCTGATGCTCACAAACTCAGCTACAGTACAGGCGAGAGAAAAATTCTGCTTTTCTTCTACGAGCTCAAAGCACCAAACATTGCACCACTTCAAACTTTCTTTCTTTTTTCTTTCTTTTTTCCTCATAGCAAAAATATTGCAGACCAAGTGACTGTCTGAAAATCATCCAGTGAGCTGTCAGGTCTGAGGGTCAGCAAATATTCTACTACCTTAATCACCACATCACACCCTATGAATCTGGTTATGCACATTCAAAATGTACTAAGTGTGGTAGTGTTGATATTGCTAAGCTGAACTAGTCACTATCCATTCATACTAGGTAGCACAAGAGCTGAGATTGGTGATGGAAAACCATTGTTACTTAGGTTAGAGACAACTATTAATTCAGCATAACTCCATGTCAAGGCCATCAAGAAATTAACCAAAGATCCATCAACTTCAAAGATTTGAGGGGGGGGGCTTTAAATTCTGGAGCAAAGATACCCAAAAGTTCCAATTACTTTTCACTTCAGCAGTGAATCAATTGTTGTGTTTATTGCTTCATTCTTATCTGCAATAAATATTTTATCCCAGCTGAGTCATCCCGAAAAGCCTTCTGCCAAGTTAAACCAAGGAGTTAAGCATCTGATGAGCTATGATCTACTGCTCAACTCTGATGCAAAGCTTGATAACTGGGAGCAAATTAAGAAGGGGAATAGAGAGAAAATTTCTTTGAAAACAATATCAGTATAGAAGATAACTGTCTCCCTTTTTCCATGTCTCTTTTCTTTTCTTTTTTTCTTTCTCTTTCTTTAAGTTTAAACACAAAAAGATGGAGGGAGGAAGGGAGAGAGAGGGGGGCACAGAGGGAGAGAGAGGAAAAAGGGAACAAAAGAACCTTAAGTCAGGCTTAACTTCTGCTGCTTATTTGGGCAGCTTAATGCAGTTTTCTTGATAACAATATGAAAGTGGTTTGACTCTATATTCCTCTGAAATATTTTCCCTCTAGCTTTCCGACTTATCCCCCAGTCCTGGGTCTTTTTGTATTTGTGTCTTTCTTTTGCTTTTGTCTGGCTCTAACCAGTTCTGACTTGGCTTAGATTCGTTTTGAGATCAGCCAAGGTTGGGTAAGTGCTGCCACTTGCTATCTGATGCATGTAAGGTTTTATTTAAACTTAAGGAAAAAAGAAAAAAGAAAGGAAAAAGAAAAGGAAGACAGATTGACTAAGTCACCCCCTGCAGCGTAAAATATCTTTTTCTATACCTTGCTTGAATTCTGTATGGAAATACTTTCATTACATGTGAAAGAGGCAGGAAAATATGCCATTTCTGGCTGAGAGAAGAGAATTACTGAAATTCAGAGGGCAGGATTACTCAGAAACTGGTATCTTTCCAGGAACATGTGGTTAGTTGATGAATAATGAGAAGTAATATTTGTAGGATTTGCAATATTTAATTGCAAATTGAAATATTCTTGAATTAAATGCAATGTGGAAACAAAAATCTCTTGTAACGTTTTTGAAATACCAAATGTCTGCATTTCTGCCCTACATCAGGCCAGGGGGCACCCAGCCAACTAGTGGAGGAACACCAACTCATCTCATTTATTTATTCCACTGCATTAACTTTTTTTTGTGAGGTTGCGAGGGAAGAAAAAGGGGCTGGGGTGAGAAAGAGGGACATCAAGAGGCCAACAATATCAACAATATTATTGGGCGATCAAAGCCCCACCCTCTTTTATGTGCATTGATGCATGTTGAAAGAGGATGAGGTTGAATGCTCCTGATGAAGGAAAATCATGCAGCCTTGGGAGCTCCCAAAAATAAGGTACTGAATAAAACAAGAGTTCATGAAGGATAGTCATCACAGCTTTTCTTTTGTAGGAGGACCCAACCCAGTTAACTTATGGACTTAACCAGCTTAACTGTCTAGAATGGTTAGGAACCATTCAGTATCAGGAGACTAACAAAAGTTGTCCTGGTCCATCATTAGTCAGTGAAAAGCTTCTAGGCCATGGTCTTGCACCTTCAATTGATTCTGCTTGATTAATGTAATGAAGAAATTACTATAGAATTAGAGTATCTGTTAGACATGTAAATGGACAGATTACATACTCTGTCCATCTTTCACTGCTGGTAGTTTCTCATCAATTGTAAAAAAGAAAAAAAAAACAAATGCAAAAATTCTGTGAATTTATTTATATGTTATGTATATAATCTTCCTTCCATTAGCCAAGTTACAAAATCTGCTATATTTACAAGAATTTCCTACAGTCCCTGTGTATTTTAATTTTAACAGTTTTAAAAAAGCAATTTTAGTGAAAATGTAGCATTTGTCTGCCATCTATTGGTTCATTATAATTGGTTGCCTTTTATCTTTGTAAGATTCTATTTTTCATGGCCTTTTCTAAAACAAAATAATATTTATTTGTTTCTCTAAATTTAGAAAGTGCTTCCTTTTTTTGATAAAGATCTGATGAAGATTAGATAAAGATTTTTTTTGATAAAGATCACACAAGCACCATGTACTATTTTGAGGCAGCTCAGAAGATTTATAACATAGTCCCTGTTTCTGTGTATCATTTCTCATTTAGACGGGTATGTGGATGATTTCTGTATTCACCTTTAAATGACAATCTATTCATCATTATATTAACACATCACCACTTAATTGCATAGGAGCTTCTACAATGAGTGAATGATGCCTTTTCTCTCCACTTCTAGGCATAAATTCATCCAGTACATCTCTAGCCCTTTTGCTTATTCAGAACGAATAAGCATGAACGAATAACCATGAATGAACAACAGGAGTAAAAGAATCATGAATATTTGAAATAATAATTACAACAACAGCATTGCTCTCTCTGTGTGTATATTGTCTCTGTGTGTATACTCTCTCTCTCTCTCTCTCTCTCTCTCTCTCTCTCTCTCTCTCTCTCTCTCTCT
>QLTV01003492.1:1440582-1458563 GCA_003457575.1 Thermophis baileyi
CTCTCTCTCTCTCTGTGTGTGGTGTGTGTGTGTGTGTGTGTGTGTGTGTGTGTGTGTGTACCTACCTATCTACATCTGATTTGGGGATAATTTTGTACCATTTAAAAGAAATAAGGAACCAGGCTGATAAGAGTCAAAACTGGCAGAGTTGGACCTTGGAACATTGTTTGTGGTATTTCAGAGTCCTATTGTTCAACATAAACTGTCCCACAAAAGCTTACCCTTTTTGTTATTAAACCATCATGTGGAGCTGCCACCAGGAGAACTTATATGGACTTGTGAAAGGATTTGTTGTAAGTATGGTGATGATCTTCAGTTATTCTGCTTCCTAACAGTTAACTCAACACTCTTGAACATTGGCTAAATTTGATAATGACTTGGATAAAGAACAAACATTAATTAATTCCATAAAAGGTGGAGATAATATTATCAATAAGACTTGGGACAGAGGTGTTTCCTGTTCTGCATGAGGTTACATTTCTCAATCAATCAATCAATGAGAATAGAGCTGGAAGCAACCTTGGAGGTCTTCTACTTCAACTCCCTGCTTAAGCAGGAGATCCTATACCATTCCAGACAGGTGGCTGTCCAGACTTTTCTTAAAAACCTCCAGTGATGAAGCACCCACAACTTTTGAAGGCAAGCTGTTACATTGGTTAACTGTCCTCACTGTTATGAAGTTTCTCCTTAATTCCAGGTTGTTTCTCTCCTTGATTAGTTTCCATCCATTGTTTCTTGTCTTGCCTTCTAGGGCTTTGGAAAATAGGTTTTCTCTCAAATACTGGAATACTGCTAACATGTCATGCCTTTTTTACAATTTTGGGATGTTTCTGAAGCCAGAGCTATCCCTGGAGCATATAATGGTGATTACAGAAAGTTTGCACAGTTATAACTAGTGCACACCAATTAGTGACCCCTCATGAACAAGATGTGTTAGCAACAATTATTCACAAATGTGGGGTTCTTCAATAATATAGAGAAATTGCAAATGATCAACAGTGAAGAAGGAAGGTTTCTAATCAGTGCAAGCTATATGATGTCTGAAAGATCTCAGTTGGTTGTTTTCTTTATCAGGCACAATTTAAGTTGCTAATGTTGACTTTTAAACTCCTAAATGACTTAGATCTGATTAGATGAGTGACCAACTCTCTGTCCAGCAGGAGATACCCTTTTGAAGATGTTGTTTGACAGAATCTCATCTTTCTGGCACATCACAGAGAACTTTCTATGATGTGCCTCCCAAGAATCCCACAGATGGCATTATTTCTATTAAGGTTTTAATTATTAACTGAACTTGATTTCAATGATATTGTTTTAAATTTTACATCCCATATAAATCGACTGCTTTACCTCCATGATTTATTATTTGCTTCTTCTTTTTTTTAATTGTAAGAACTCTTGAATGTTGTATGGAAAGGAACCTGGGTTACAGATAATTAATTAAAAGCTACAATATATACTCTTTGCACTCTGCTTTCATTTCAAGTAACCATTGATATCTCAGTTAAAAGGAAGACTCTTTTAATGAGACAAACCAAAAACCAAAAACCAGGGCAATGTGTTCATTTTCTTTGACAAGGGCCCTGTGACGCAGACAGCCTGCTTAAGTGCTAAACTAGGCTTGTCCTAGTCACTGTAATTAACTGAAAAACATTTGAGCTTGCCTAGACAAATTTCCAAGTTTCTGATTTTCCTCATCTCATCGTTCTACAAATGAAAGGGCTGCCATTCTGAAAGAAACATACTCTGTTAGCATGATATCCTTGATTGCATGAAGGAGGTTGGCTAATATGTTGTACAAATCCCTAAGCTTCACACTCTCACTCTCTCAGCAGAAACAGCCAGAAATTTGGATGTGCAAATTAAGATGTCCTTGCCATGAGAACGTGTGAAGTCCAGAAGAAAGATAATTCCTTACTCTGTGGAGTGATCTCAGATATGTAGATCTTTCCCTAGTTGTGGATTTTTTTATGAGAGGGTCTGTCATCGAAGTGGAGTATTGACATAAAAGATTTCCCTTATCTTAAGGGGATTCTGTTCCTCTGCCAGAGCCACAGAGACTCAACTGTCAACCTGGTAAAGTTGGTATGAGGGGGAAACACCCCTTTGTGATAGCTGTGGCCTGATAAAACCACTAGAGTTACCTGAGTAGTGTTATTGTATGAGGAAAAAAGAGTGAAAGTGCAGCAGAGAAATGGCCTCATGCCAGCTTCACTGGAACATCAGAGATTACCTGTTTTTAATAATCTAATAATTTCTAGAAGCTTAAGTTAGAAGCTGATTAGATATAGGGCTCAGGGCATTCATCTCAAGAAGAATTTAATTAACCATGAGTCATTGTAAAACCAGGTAGAGGTGGGGAATTCAGTTTAAGAAGAGGCAGTGGAACCAGAGGTGGGGATCATGGGAATAAAATTCAAAGAGATTCCATATCAATGAGCTTATATTTTTCCAAAAATTTACTCCACTAGAATTAAATACAGTATGTCTTCTGAAATTGGCATGGTTCTCAAATATTGAATTTACTAACTACACAGGAATTTGAGAACAAATCCCCCCCCCAAAAGGAAGTTAGGGATAGTGTGACCCACAGCAACACAGATGGATCAGGTCCATGAGTGGCTGGGGACAGCTATAAGAGAACCCTATCCATTTGATCAAAGTTCACAGACTGAAACTGATCCCAGTTTTTTTAGCTCCAGTAAATTTGCAAGAGAAACCAGGAGCTGGAATGTACAGTACATAGGACTTCTTTATCTTAGTGTTACTAATGGTCACAGCAACTTCTGTCATCATTTTCTCATAACTTGAAAACCATTGACTTACCTCTGTACTTTGTCATAACTTGCACCTCTGTAAAAATTTTGGGTTAAGTTTTGAAGCATTCCAAATACACACAATTTGATTTCTTAATTAATGAATTTCTCAATTGTCTAAAGTTGCAAGTTGACCTTTTACTTTTCAATCTGTGAGAACATTCCAAGTTGCTCCATCATGCTGTAATAAGCTTAAGGCAAAAGCTCATTAGATGCAGGAGGTTCTTCAAATTTGTCACCAATGCTTATATATATATGGTTTCAGTAATACACTACTAACCTGCCACAGTCAGAAATTCTGCTATTTTGGGAACATCTGACTTATCAGCTCATCAACTTATCAAAAATATCTGAAATGTTTGTTAATATGGCTACCAAACCTGGAATTCATTGATTGTGCTTGGCTTCAGCAAATTAGTAATTTTTTCTTCTACACAGAAGTGAATGTTGCTTAATACCTCAGATTTTCTATCTTTGATTGTTAATTCTTAGGAGGAACACTGGAAAGATATTGATCTCAACTGACCAATATTGCTTTGTTAAAGGGGGGGCAGTTGAGCCCTGATAGCTACCTGGATCCTTCAAGCACTATCCCCCTTTCTCTTTAGTCCCTGTGACCTCCTCAAGCCATAACTGTTAAAAATTATGACACTTCCATTTAATACACAAAAACTACATTGCATATTCTAATAATCCAAAATTCAGAGATAAAAACAAAAAAATCCTGTCTATAAATTTCCAACTGATTTTGCATCAGTTTCCTACCAGTGTTAACCAATTTTTTTTTTTTAAAGAGTTGCATTCAGAAGTTCCATGTCCTACTCACAGACACATATATACACAGAGTATTTTGGTGAATGGTTTTAAGATTATAGTCCAACTCCACAAACTCAAATTGCATCAGAGGTCCATGGCATCAAATCCATGGTGTTATGTCATCTGCAGTGATTCAATCAATCAGCAATTAGGTATTTTATGCAATCACAAATTCCATAGTATATCTATATACTACTGTTGGAAGATAAAATTCTGCTCATCCCAAAGGTGCTTTTTCAAAAGGCAACTAGACTTCCTTTGTTTTTCCTAGAAGATGTTTTGCTTCTCATCCAAGAAGCTTCTTGGATGAGAAGCAAAGTGTCTTCAAGGAAAAACAAAGAAAGTCCAGTTGCCTTTTGAAAAAGTACCTTTGGGACAACCATGACTTGGATGATTGAGAATCTCCAGACACCCTGATCTTCTCACATCCCCACCTTCTTTTAGCCTGGTACAAAGAAAACTCTCTCTGCCTGCATTTGACTCTTAGGCTGAAATCGATTAAATGTGGCAGAGGAAGAGAAGATAACCACTTTTGTCTGAAGTGGTGTAGGGTTTCCTGCCTAAGCAGGGGGTTGGACTAGAAGACCTCCAAGGTCCATTATATTATATTATCTGAGATCACCCCACTGAGTAAGGAACCATTTTCCTTCTGGACTCCATACATCCTCATGGCAAGGACATTTTATTTTGCACATCCAAATCAAAGCTCATTGTCACTACAAGGACCATCACTCTCCACTCTCTAACTTGATGGCCACCTTCAGATTGCTGAAGCTCCCTTTTGCTCTCTGGCTCTTCAAATAAAATTCTGTCTCTACTTCTAGCAATAGTCCTGCATGGTTGTTTTTTTTCCTCATAGAGTAACCTGTCCTCTATGGGTTACCAAGGAAATTCTTCTACTAAAACTCTCGTTTGGGCAAAATGTGCTTCAAAAGGCAATAATTCTTGAACCAAGATACCTTAAATGGCTTACTGGTAGAATGTGCCCAAAATCCAGGACCTGTGATTCTCGAGGGAATGAAATTTGGGGAAATTGTGGCTGCTTCTCTGCGGCTACTTCAGTGAGGTTGAATTGTTTCTCCAGCCATGTGATGAATTGAAATGACTGACACAATTAAAGGCCTTAATTAAATGCATTAATAAAGTCCATAGTGTCTTCCTTTTCGTACTCTGAACTTTTTCGATTATCCAGCATATATCAGCAATGTCTCTTGTCTCTCGGCCTTTTCTAAAACCAGAACCTCTAGCATCTTTCCATGTAGATCCTAAGCCCGTGATGGCGAACCTATGGCACGCGTGCCACAGGTGGCACGCAGAGCCATATCTGAGGGCACGCGAGGCATTGCCCTATGTCAGCTCTAGCACACATGTGCGCGCTGGCCAGCTGATTTTTGGCCTTCTGGAGGGTGAGGGGGAGGTCATTTTCACCTTCCCCAGGTTTCAGGAAAGCCTCCGGAGCCTGTGGATGGCAAAAAACGGACCCAACAGGCCTACCGGAAGTTCAGAAATGAACTTCTGGTTGGGCCATTGGGCCGTTTTTCGCCATCCACAGGCTCCGGAGGCTTTCCTGAAGCCTGGGAGGGTGAAAAATGGCCCAACAGGCCTACCGGAAGTCCAGAGGCTTCAGTGAGCCCTGCGTGCCCTTTTGGCACCCGGGCAAAAAAAGGTTTGCAATCACTGTCCTAAGCATTACTTTGCTGCCCTGTGATTAATAGGCAAAAGCAAATTTATTTCACCAAAAGAAACCATTGAAAACAATGTGGTTTGAATCAAGGATTTGTGAATCTGTAAAAGATTTGTGAATCTGTGAAAAGAATCATAGTACCTGTTCCTGTGATGAGGCACAATCACTAGCTTTCCCTGTCTGTAGCAAAGAAACAATTTGACAATTAAGTGGCAATTGACAGTCAATAATCTCACACCATGAAGCAACTTCAGTTAAATTTTCCTCTTTTTCTCTCAGCTTTCTCTGCTTGGCATGCAGTAAGGTTAAAATAATGTTTTGAATGCAAAAAAAAAAAAAGTGCCTCTTCTATAGATAAACTCGGAAAATATTTCTAGGGCTGAACTACTTGAACAACATATGGGAAAGCAGATGGTCATAGGCAGGCATTGCCATCTCAGAAAAAGGAAAAGGTTTTCATTGTTGATGACATTTAAGTGGATGTGAGAAGATGTGTAGCATGACAGATGAAGACTATAACAGCTAGTCAGTTTCCTGATCAAGCAGCTGAGAGAAATGTCTGACAGAAGCAGTCCGTGTGTTAAAATTAGAAGGAGAATTAAAGAGAACCTGCTTGTCTGCTCAAACACAATCATTTTGTTTTTCAGTGTTGTTTATTTATTTATTTATAGTTTGGTTTTGATTTTAAAAACCTGCTGGTGCTTTGTCTTAAGATTCATAGAGAAGAACTACAGAATGGAAACAACCTGACCTTGCTTGAACAGCAATTGTTTTTTTTTTCAGAATTGTCTCAATAATGTAAGCAGAATAATTCTGGTTTTTATTTCAGTTCCACCAATAAAGAATTTTTTTTTTTATTGAGGCAATTGCTGTTAAAGAATATGCCCCGTTTTCAATTTTACCAGGCTGATTGCTCAGTCAGTAAAACTATGAATGTTGTATACCTAAAACCGAGGAAATGATTCTTGGTGAAAATTATGTCACAGAACTCATTCTGACAAACTAGAATTTAAAAACAAACAAGCCAGCAGCAGAAGCAGCAGCAGCATTTCCTAAACTAATAAGCAAAGCCTTTATTAAAGGATGATTTCAACTACGAATGCACAGAGATAGGACTGAATTTTACTGATTGTGGACCTTTTTAATTTATGTATTTTGAAATAGCATATCATGATATACTCCCCATATTCTTAACCATGAACATTCTAGAGAAGCATAATGGTGAGTTTGCTTCAATTTTGAAGGTCAATCCATTGGATCCTGATCAGGGGTGGGTTCTAACTTTCCTCGCTGCCGGTTCGCTTCCTTCTGCGCCACGTGGGCGTGCCTCGTGGGCGTGCATGCATGCGCAGTGCAAACCCCCCCCCCCAAAAAAAAGCCAAAAACAAGATGGCGACACATGCACAGTGCTGGAAACCCAGCTTCTGCGCATGCGCAGAAGAAAAAAAAACCTGGAAAAAAATCAAAAAAATAATCAAAAAACAAATATTCAAAAAAATTCAAAAAAAAGATGGCGGTGTCCACGGACCGTCACCGACCGAACTGGATCCGTGATGTCATCGTGACATCACCAGCGGGTCACTACCGGTTCGGGAAAACCGGTCCGAACCGGGAGGAACCCACCTCTGATCCTGATGATCATTTTGTAAATTTTGTATTTGTTCACACATATTATACACTGACAATTGTCATAAACTGAAGTGAGCTTGATGAGCCTACTAGAAGAAAGTTTACTGCACACCCTTTCCTTAAATGCATTTGTATTTCGATGTTATTCTCTCTATCCTCATTTTTTTTAACTTTTTCCTCTGTTTCCCACTGCAAAAAAAAAAAGTGCTTCCACTGTGCACATTGATCTTGCCTGAACTTAAGGGAAAAGACAAGTATGCCATTCAACACACTTTTCAGGTTTTTAAGAGAATACCTGTAATTGTGGATGCTCTGGTGGTTTTCAAGTAAAGATTAGACAACCATTTGGCCAGAATGGCATGAGGTCTCTTGCCTTGGGCAGGGAATTGGACCAGAAGACCTCTAAGGTCCCTGCTAAACCTATGATTCTATGTAACTTTATATAAATTTTGCTAGTTGATCTATGACTGCCTGGTAATTTTGTCAAGCACTTCTAATCTGGAAAGTATGAATGAATTTACTGTACGTAATGAAAGTTTAAATGTATGTGTGAATCAGAGGTGGGTTTCAGCAGGTTCTGACCAGTTCTGGAGAACCGGTAGCGGACATTTTGAGTAGTTCGGAGAACCGGTAAATACCACCTCTAACTGGCCCCGCCCCCATCTATTCTCTGCCTCCCGAGTCCCAGCTGATTGGGAGGAAATGGGGATTTTGCAGTATCCTTCCCCTGGAGTGAGGTGGGAATAGAGATTTTACAGTATCCTTCGCCTGCCACGCCCACCAAGCCATGCCCACCAAGCCATGCCATGCCCACCAAGCCACGCCATGCCCACCAAGCCACGCTCACAGAACCAGTAGTAAAGAAATTTGAAACCCACCACTGGTGTGAATAAGGGAGAATACTATGAGCAACAGAAATGTCACCATAGAGAAGGTTCAGTTTGAATCCTACACATCAATTCAACTTTGTCCAACTTTAAATATGATCTGCTTCAAGCTCGGTCAGAAGTACTGCCTCAATTCAGCTGGTTCAAAAATCTGAGAGAGAAAAGGAGAAATCCCCCACTGACTAATATGAGAAATAGGAAAACAGTCATAACCTTTTCATTGGTTGGTATAATATGTTTCCAAGAATGATAGCCTCTTCCAATGCAAGACTGGACCGAAAGAGACACAATATAATATTTTGGCATAAGAACAAATAGCTTTCATATTGTATGAGTGTTATTGTTGCTGTTGTTTTAAGGGGGAAGCCTATCACATTTAAGATTATTATGTCATAACAAGAATTAGAACAAAGTAATAGCCATGGTTGTTTCTCTTCAAATTTTAGACTGATAGATGTGAAGTCCATTTTCTACAGTTTGACCCCAGTTAGCTAAAAAGACACAAACCCTGCTCACTGTGTCCAAATAGTTTTGTAGATGAGCTGTGTGAAGTCATAAGTTGGGGTACGCAATTGATGTTCATGAACTCACTTAAAAGTCCATTCCATCAAGTTTCCATGCCATTCTGCAATATATTTTAAAAGAAGAAAATTCACATTACTTTTTGTGCACAACTTTTCATTAAATAAATGTAGTTTTATAGAGTGTTTGTGTAAAGAAATGTCTCACCGATTCAATGAAATATATTTAATGCCATTGTCAGATCTGAAAGAATAGGTTAGGGATAGATCATCTTGGGGAAAATCTCTGTTGGTGGCTAGTCAAAAATGACTCGATGACACATAATCCATCAATGCAAGTCAAAGAATATATTCCAAATTACCCAAAAGCTGGAAAGTATTATTTCAAACAATTCATTTAAAACTTCAGACTGAACAAAATTATCTGATAGTCCAATTTTAAATCTGTAGCTTTTTCTTCAGATAGATCCAGAAAAGACAAGAGGGGATGTTTTAATGTCTGGGAAGTTTTGTTTTTTTCCTAAGAGAAGTGTATAGAATCTAGGGGAAAGGGATTTTCCTTGCACTTTTGTGGAAGAGTTCTATAAAAATTGCATATAAATGCCTTTAGGCTAGCATTCTACAAAAATTCAGACACATGCAGCAGTTTGGGAATTATAGTGAGGATTAGATTTTGAGGCACAAATGATACCAGATAATAAGTGGATGCTTTGTATTCCAGATGCACTATTTTTTTTCCCCAAACATTGCTCTAATAGTTATATTTTAGTTAAAAATTAAGTTATACCTTTCAGCACTTTCTGCCCTTTTACATTATTTATTTATTTATTTATTTATTTATTTATTTATTTATTTATTTATTTATTTATTTATTTATTATCTATCTATCTATCTATCTATCTATCTATCTATCTATCTATCTATCTATCTATCTATTTCAATTTCTATGGATATCTTATCATCATGCCTCTTGAAGCTAACAACAGTTAAAACACAATCTAATAATAATCTAAGCGTGTCCAGAGACATTTCACAAGAAGAGTCCTCCACTCCTCTGCTCGCAACAGAATACCTTACGCCACCAGACTTGAAATTCTGGGCTTAGACAACTTAGAACTACACCGCCTTCGGTATGACCTAAGCGTAGTTCATAAAATTATCTGCTACAACGTTCTACCTGTGAACGACTACTTCAGCTTCAACCACAACAATACACGAGCACACAACAGATACAAACTCAAAGTGAACCGCTCCAAACTCGATTGCAGAAAATACGACTTCAGCAACAGAGTGGTCAATGCCTGGAACTCACTACCTGACTCTGTGGTTTCATCCCCAAATCCCCAAAATTTTAACCTTAAACTGTTAAACCTCACCCTGTTGACCTCACCCCATTCCTAAGAGGTCAGTAAGGGGCATGCATAAGTGCACTAGCCGTCCCTGTCCAAATGTTCACTTTTATTTGTACTCATTTTATGTATTCAAATAATGTTATACTTATGTATATTAACAAATACGTACTTGACAAAATAAATAAATAAATAAATAAAAATAAAATAATAATAAATACATAATTGGCAACTAAGATAAAACTACAAGCAGCATTGGCATAATCATTACATGGGGCTGGCCATACATTCTGACCCTCCCGTATCCATAACCTGACAAGGCTTCAAGACCATAAAAAAGGCCAGAAGAGTTGGGGATAATAGCAATAGCAATAGCAGTTAGACTTATATACCACTTCATAGTGCTTTACAGCCCTCTCTAAGCGGTTTACAGAGTTAGCATATTGCCCCCAACAATCTGGGTCCTCATTTTACCCACTTCAGAAGGATGGAAGGCTGAGTCAACCTTGAGCCGGTGAGATTTGAACCGCTGAACTGCAGCTAGCAGTCAGCTGAAGTAGCCTGCAGTGCTGCACTCTAACCACTGTGCCACCTCGGCTCTTAATATAATCTCCAGGTTGGTAGAGTGGTGAGGATGTTTCAAAAAGCAGATGCCATGGCAGAAAAGTTTCTCTCTCTTAGGTCCTATCTGATGGTGCTCTAAGGGAGTTTAGAAGATAAAAGTGATTAACTTTTTTAGATTGAAACAGATTGTTGCTGATAGTATCTTCCGAATCTCCAAGACAAACCCAAAGTTTTGAGGAGTATATATTTAGATCACTACAGAAAGGGTATTCTTCTTGGGGCAAATTTTTGGACAGTGTCTTATTCATATACAGGATATAATGTGGGATAGACAACTTTAACCCACCAAATCGGAAATAATAAAAAGTGGAAAATAACTCAGGGACCTATAGATACAGGCAGAAATCAGAAAGGCTATCATGCTGCCAATACTACCTCAATCACAGTGTCTTCGAAGGAATAGAGAGATCTTCAGAAAGAAATCCTTCAAATTATCATTTTCTCCATGGTTTGTCCAGAAAATATCAGAAAATGGGTTAGCAAATGTATAAAAAAAATTGTAAACTATTTTAATTCCTTGACTAGTTTGTTAACTATTTTTTGTAATGGAGAAAATATTTATATAACTATCATCTCTCTCTCTCTCTCTCTCTCTCTCTCTCTCTCTCNCCAACTGAGAATGACCTAGGTGGGATACTAAATAAAAACAAGCAATATAATACATGCAAAAATAAAAGGTGATAATCCAGACATTAATAAATTGATATGTTTATCAAACTCCCTCAGTTGAAAAACATATTAACCTAGACAATGGGAAACATGATTCATGCTTCATGATTAAAATACAGCAGGGTCAGAGACTTCCAATGGGATACTATTTCAGAAGGCCTATCCTGCAACAGTGAAATCCACTAGATCTCATTAGATGGCATTGTATAAACAATGGTAGATGGAACATGCCTACTCTGTCAGATTGTATCAGATAAACTGAAAGAATGGGAGAATGATGATCCCTTAGACATAGCCAAGAGCAAGTAACAGAAAAAGGAGAGAAAGTCTAGGAATGCCCTGTCTTATACCAAGCAAAGTCAAAGGAAGGTTGATTTGAGTTCCTTTTTTTGCTCTTTCTACTTTCCCAGTGTTGTAAGGAATATCCTTCTGGGTTCAGTTCCAATTGGGGGAAAAGACACTGAAACATGGAGACTGCTTGGAAAGATGGTTTAATGGTGGACAGCAGGACCACATGGTTTGAGGTCCTGGGGAAAAGGGGGATCACATGCCTCAAAGATGTTGAAGAAAAAGAGAAGGGCTGAAATGCTGAGAGTGCCTGAGTTTTATAACCTCTGTTTATTTATTTATTTATTTTATTTTATTTTATTTATTTGTTTGTCAAACATGTACAAGATAGCAGGTATAGGTATAAACATAAACATAATCAAAGTGAATACAGATAGATGAGGACAATAGGACAGTAGGACAGGGACGGTAGGCATGCTGGTGCGCTTATGCATGCCCCTTACAGACCTCTTAGGAATGGGGTGAGGTCGACAGTAGACAGTCTAAGGTTAAAGTTTTTTGGGTTTGGGGAAGAAACCACAGAGTCAGGTAGTGAATTCCAGGCATTGATCACTCTGTTGCTGAAGTCGTATTTTCTGCAGTCGAGTTTGGAGCGGTTTACATTAAGTTTGTATCTATTGTGTGCTCGTGTATTGTGGTGGGTGAAGCTGAAGTAGTAATTGAAAGGTAGGGACTGCTTGGCAAGATGGTTTAATGGTGGACAGAAGGACCACATGGTCTGAGGTCCTGGGGAAAAGGGGGATCACATGCCTCGAAGATGTTGAAGAAGAAGAGAAGGGCTGAGATGCTGAGAGTGCCTGAGTTTTATACCCTCTGTTGGGCCCCACCTTAAGAGTTTCCTGTTCCTGTACAAGAAAAATGTATCCCATTGGCTGTCAGACTCCCCGGGGGCGGGGGTATTAGCTAACTTTGTAGGCTTTTGTCTGTGTCCCACAAGGCTTGGCTGATGTAATCATCTCAGGTGCCATGTGGTGAGATGGCTTTGGGATTCCTATTATGGCTCTTCTTTGTTATGTAGAATAGACTGCCCACTGACAAAGGTGGGGGGGGGAGAGTGAGTTTGCTTTGATCTTAATGGTCCATTGACAAAGGTGGGGGCTATTAAGAGTTAGTCTATTTTCTGCCTAAAAACATGTTTCTCCATTTCTCAGCCAGGGAAATATAATATTCTGCCTTTTTAATATTTCCTAAAATATTTCATTTTCTAGGAGAGGGGTCGGTGTTAACTTCCTACACCAGGATTGAGTTGTCTTCTCTTCTCCTTTAATTGATCTTTGCATTCCTCCTCTTTCCCCAGGTCAGATCTATATTTTCACTTTTGGATAACCAGAATCCAAGCCATGAAGGGCTTTACGGGTCACAATCAGTTCCTTGAATTATTTCATGGTTAAGAAGACAATTTTATCCAGTTCTTATTACCTGTTTAATACTTATTACTACTGTACCGCTTGTGCCATAATTTAGCTTCGCTTATTTATGTTTTCTCTTCCATACCTAACCAAAGTTATTAGGAGAAAAAAAAACATGATTTGGATTGAATTTTAAGGTATGACTTTAAAAGAAAAGGTCTTGCAAGAGATCAAGTAGCTCATTGATCTGGGTCTGAACTACCATGATTTTTATGGCAATAGCACAACATATAAGTAATGTTATTATGCACAGATTATTCCTCTGAATCTGACCTTCTATATAAAATGTATTTTTCTAATTAATTAAAATCCATAAATTGTGGAAAGCAGTGAGCCATCTTGATCTTTAATTGCAGAAATTTGCCTTTTTCAATGGAGCACACGAAAGAATAATTGCTAATTATAAGCACTTTCACATCTACAAACAGTAATTAATTAAACTATACTTCATGCCTGTGAAGTATTGCTATGATTATTTAACTTATGCATATAGAAAAGTAAACCACCTTTCTAAGGAAAAACAAATACATATTTTCATGTCACAAGAGCATATAAACAGTTTGTATTATTGCAAAAGCACACTAAAATAAAAACTGAAATTTTCCCATCAGAATATACTAAAGACTTTGAACCCATTTCAATAACTATCTCCACATGCTCGTGGTATGGTTATGCATACCTCAAAAATGATTTAAAAGTGTTTTGGACATTCCATGAGCATGCTTTAGATTACAACATGGGTGTCAAATTCATGGCGTCATGTTGCCATCACCTGACATTTCGTGACTGTTTTCCCATTTTGTAGAGCTGGGGTGAGCATGGCCTACGTGTGACGCATCTGGCCTGCAGGCCACCAGTTTGACACTCCCTGGATTACAACAACCCCTCTTTTTTTCAGACTTCAAGTGAGATTTAAAAACAAAAACAAAACAGTGATGCAGTTGCAGTAATTTTATCCAATTGACTATTTAAACAGTCATACCTTTTTTGAGACTTGACATAAAACATGTGGCATTTGGAACAATACATTCCCAAAGTTGTTGGCATTGGTTGTCTATGGAGATTCTCAGTCATTCAGGTCATGGTTGTCCCAAAGTTTCTTACAGTTAGCAACCAATGCTCTAAGTATGAAATGGTATAATTTGGTTACTGTAGTATGTATAAAAGTAGGAATTCATAGATTAGTGACAACCACATGTTGCACCCTTGTGATTCAGAAAGAATCAGGAATTACCTGGGGAATTAATATTACCTTTATATTTTGTATAAAGACAATAGAGGAGGGGAAAAATCTTGTCCTAGATGGCGCGAATGGGTGGGAGTAAGACAAGAAACTACAGAAAAAGCGAGCAGTCATTTGGAGACCCAAAATACATGAGAATCATGATTATTTGATAAGAAAAAGTTTTGTTTTGAATAAGTGGATTAAGCATACACACATGCACATGAACATATGCACAAAGCAAAGAAATGAACAGAAACCTAAACCATGAGTGATTTAATTGCTAATTTAGTATATATAGATAAAGACTGGAATAAGTGGGAGAGATTATTTGCTCATTGTATTGCAAGAACTTTAGGGGTGGGGAATGGACATAGAGGGAAAGGAAAGTGGTAAATTAAATGAAAATGAAAGCAGTCTGACATCAAGAAAAAAAGGACCAATCTTTAAAGAAAAAGTAATAGAAGATAAATTAATTATAGAATGAGAGAAAAGTGGGTGGGAGGAAAGAGGCTTAGAACAAAAGCCACAAAATTCACACAATTGTTGAATTATGCTAATGGGAAGTATGAAAAAGAACGATTGATACAATAATGATCTGAAAAAAGATGAGAAAAATCTGTAGAAGCAAATTATTGCCAGAAAAAGGAGCATTTATTATATACATCAAGACAAGGATAATTGCCAATAATGTAGTAAAAGAGAGTAAGGAACAGTTAAGATTCTGCCCCTCCTTCCCAATTGCTGTTGATGCTGCTGAATAAAATAGCATTAAACATAACAAACAGATCCACAGCATCTCAGAGAAAAACATTTTCACTCATCAATGAAACATCATACCAGCATGGATGCTTCCATGCCAACTATGCACACAATTAACTCACTACAGATAGTCCTCAACTGATTATCACAGTTGAGCCCAAAATTTATGTGGTTAAGTCAGACATTTGTGATGACCGGGGCAAGGCATGGAGGCAACACAGTTAGCTGATAGTTCAAAACACCACTTTATTACTCCAACTTTCCCCAAACGCTCCCATGTTTATGGCAAGTCCTGGAGCAAAGTGCTCTCTCTCACACACACATATACACCTCCAGCAGCCTCTGGCTGCAAGTAGTCCAGCAAAACGCTGTTAGCACAATGGCTTCAAAGCAAGAAATCCAGTGGGGTAAAGGAATAAGTCAATGAGTCTAAGAAGCAAAGGAACAAGGCAATGAGTCCAGGAAGCAAAAAAATAAGGCAAGAAGTCCAGCAAACTCCAAACATCAGCAATGGCACACAAAACTCCATGAATTCAGCATTTGTTCCTGACAAATGCCCCTCCCTACAATGTCTCCTTAAGTCTCAGTCCCCAGGTGTCCCTTGTGAAGAGGGGAAGGGCGCTCTCCTCCCGAGTCATTGGATTGGCCTGCACTGTTCCCACCACCTCTCCATTCTCCATGCTCGGGGATCAGGAGGGGGTGGTCCTTGTTCATTGCCTGAGCTCCGTCGCTCTTCATCTCCACTGCCTGCCCTCTCTTGGTTGTCCTGCTCCCATTCCTCCCTGCTGGCAAGCCGTCCCAAGCCCGAGTAGCCCAGGGCTGCCTCATCCTGCTCCTCCCCACGTTCCTCTGAAGCCAACGAGGCTGCCCCCTCAACCTCCATCGGCCCCAGTTCCGACTCGTCCTCTGTGGATTCAGGCTCCAATGGGGGCATGACAAATTATTTATTTATTTATTTATTTATTATTTATTTTATGACTTTTTTGCCACATTTGTTAAGTGAATCCCTGCAGTTGTTAAATTAGTAACATGGTTGTTAAGTGAATCTGGTTTCCCCATTGACTTTGCTTGTCAGAAGGTCACAAAAGATGATCACCTGATCACTGGACATTGCAACCATCATAAATATGAGTCAATTGCCAAGCATCTGAATTTTGGTTACATGACCATAGGATGCCACAATGCTCGTAAGTGTGAACAACGGTCTTAAGTCACTTTTTTCAGTGCCGTTGTAACTTTGAACAGTCACTAAATGAACTGTTGTAAGCTGAGGACGATCTGTATATACATTTTTTTGCATTAAACCACACACAATGTCCATGGCAACAAATGATCCTCCTTCATCAGTATCATGCAATCATAGAGGTTAGAATTTGAAGCTGTCCAAAGTTCTCTAAAAAGGTCCTTTAAGTTGAAGTTGATTAATGAGTGACTACCTGAACACTGCCATGTTGTTTCCTTGTTAATGGGGAAATGAGTTTGCTACTGCTTTAAGCGCTATCAAAAGCACTGGCTTTGTTTCACTGCCTCCAATCTATGTACTGGCCAGGTCTGAACCTTCTTAGTATTTTAAGAATCAGTCAAGGATGACCAGGGCTGTCCCTTGTTGTGACCAACCAAGCATCTGTGCAAGCAATGTCAATGTCCTTTCAGACAATAGCACACTGATAGAACATTTACTATGGACACTTGTATTGATCCTTGGGCAAACAACTTGCAGGGAAAGGCTACAGATTTCTGGAATGAGAATTTTTCAAATACACTGCAAGAGAAAAAATATATGTTCCATTATAGTTGCATAAAGTACATACGTGGATAAATGCAGGTGCACCCCATCTACCTTGGAACTGGGTTTGGGAAAAGAAAAGTAACACAGGGAAAAGGAGGGGATAAAAAAGCATGCAGTAACCCTAAAATAAAGCTACTGTAAATCTGGGGGGGGGAGAGAGAGAGGGAGAGAGAGAGAGGGAGAGAGAGAGAGAGAGAGAGAGAGAGAGAGAGAGAGAGAGAGAGAGAGAGAGAGAGAGAGAGAGAGAGAGAGAGAGAGAGAGAGAGAGAAAGAAAAACAAAAAAAAAAAAAAAAAGAAAAAGAAGAAAAAAAAAAAAAATAAGAAGGAAAAGTTATAAAGAAAGAAAGAAAGAAATAAAGAAAGAAAGAAAGAAAGAAAAAAATAAAGAAAGAAAGAAAGAAAGAAGAAAGGAGAGGGAGAGAGAGAGAGAGAGAGAGAGAGAGAGAGAGAGAGAGAGAGAGAGAGAGAGAATCACCCTCAAATAAATTAAACCACAATGCAGATCCAATGTGGTATGAAGAGTTGGGATTTATACTTCTAGTCAACTCTCAGTTCCCAGGTTCAATCTCAGAGGATGACTTTGGACAATCCCTCTCTCTCTCATCCTTATCTTGTGAGGGCAAAATGAAGGTAGACACCTCCCTCCCCAAGCCTAACTTAGTCTCAGGTAGATTATCTAACAAATTATGGTAATCATCATCATAATAACAACAAAAATAGAATATTACTTTCTGCTTTTCTTGAAACAGAACAAAATCTGGAAGAATTTACATCAAAACACCTGTGCCACCTCGGTTCAAATTTGGCAAGTTTACCATATGTGCAATGCTGTTAAAAAAAACCCAGAACATTTATTTGTGGGATTTTCATATAGTACTAGACAAGGGGAAAGCTCAAATCTAAATTTCAGACTTGGCTTTGAAATCATCTCAAGTATGGGAATTTTTCCATTTTAGTCCTTTCCAAATTAAACGGTTTTCTAAATTACTGATGTGGAACCTGAAGCAGATTTTTGAACACAGCACATTCAAGATTTAAAACAAAGTATCAAAAGAATATGCCATTATAATCTAGTTCAAAGAGCTAAGTACTAATCAAAGTCCAAAAGATTTTTTTTCACTAAGAAGCTGAAAGTACTTATATTTCTTGAAGGGTTATTAACTATTACTCTGAACTACCTGTATATATTGAGGGGGAAAAGAGGAGAAAAATAGCATGATTATTATATTGTACATTATATTGCACTAAATTAATTTATTTGATTCTTTTTGTTAGTTTTTATTGTTTTAAATGTGGTTTTATAGTCTATAAGCCGCTTTGAGTCGCCATGGGTGAATAGGCGGCAATATAAATTAAATAAATAAATAAATAAATAAATAAATAAATAAATAAATAAATAAATAAATAAATAAATAAATAAATAAATAAATAAATAAATAAATAAATAAATAAATA